>VXBL01009512.1:1826554-2055062 GCA_013400195.1 Aramus guarauna
GGTGTGTATAAGGGTTATTTTTTTTTTTTTTTTTTTTTTTTTTTTTTGGGAACTAACTATTTTAAGAACAACTTGGAGCCACGTGTCCAGGTCTTGCTTGGAATGCTACTCTCTCTCACAGGTATTGAGAACACTCATAAGCCAGTGTGCTTCCAGACTGGTATTTAGAGCCTCTGGTGACCACACAGCACTGCTGCTTTCACTGTCTAGCAGCGCTCATTTTCCTTATGAGCGCATACACATTTTCAGCTCTAACTTTCCTCTTCCCCTGTCTCTCTTCAGTTATGCCACTTGAAGATTGTACAAGATTTATCTACTGGTTCTATGCTGTAGGATGAAGGCACCTTCAGTGTTGCTGCTGATAACGCAGGAGCATCTGACAAAATCTCTGCCATGAAAATATATGTGTCTGCCCTTGGGGGTGGGGGAAGAAAATGATAGGGGATAAAGTGATAAAATTAATTTATTTTTCTATGAACTCTAGAGGTGATACGTGTGGTCACAGCAAACCACATATACCTGATTGTATCTTATGTGCAGGGAGTTTTATAAAGTTCCAATTATGTGTGTTTTAAATATAATTACATAAAATAAATGAAACCGCAGAGCAAAAAATAGAGAAAATAACACTATTCAAGTCTCAACACCAATTCAGAGTCCGTGTTGAAAACTGCAATCATCTCTGGAAACTCCCCATCTAGCTCTTAAATACTATAAGGGCTTTCAAAGAGGGCAGTAATCTTACTGCTGTGATTGAAACACATGGTGGAAGAAAGAGACATTTTAGCACTTAATATTTTAGACAAGATCATGCTTTCAAGTGTTTAGAAGCTCTTCTGAAAGAGTGGTGAGGTAGGAAGGCAACTGGAGTCTAATAATGTTGTAGATCTTTCTGCACCTATAACTAACATTTTTCCTGCTGTAACTCCTCGTGCATTCCTATTCTTCAGCTGTGCATCCAGTTACACGCATAGCTATTTAGCTCTTACTGTAGTCAGCCCATTTTAAGTAAGCTTGCTAGTCTGTAACCTAAACATGTTCAGCACATACTTCTCTGTTGTCTTTCTATTACTGGGCCTATGTTGTAGGTGAATGAAACAATAGAAAGAGAGCTTAAATACAAAGCTATTCAAATTGCAAAAAGACATTTGTAATTGCAGGGAAAGACCTTGAACAGTGCAGCAGGGACTAAACTTTTGCTGGAAAAGATGCATCTCTGTCTTAGGCACTGCTTTGAAATGCTACAAAAGGTCATGACTTCTTGTAGTAAAGTCAAGAAAAAACAGGTGACTTTCTGCCTGTAAGTGACTTACTACTTATATGAAGTCTTTGGTTTGAGAAGCTCAGAGCACCTGACAGATAATAAAATCTCATGACCCTGCTGTGATACAGCTGTATGGCATTCTCCCCATCTAAAAGATGGATGTTCCCCAGCGTAACAAACCCAAGTACTTGATGCAGTGAGCTTCTGAGCACAGCAGTATTGAGAAACTTGCAAAATGGGAAATTCTTCAGAGGTTTTGACATTTTCCAAGTCTCTTGATTTTTCTTTTTATCTATTTTTTATCTTACGCTCCCTTTGCCCTCCCCTAGTATGTTTTAGATGTAGTCTAGTTTGCCAGTGGTCCTTGGTTAGCAGGGAAAGGGGTCAGGGAAGAATCATGTAATATTTAAAATATGCTGTCACTTCAGTTTGTTTCAGCATGATAGCAGGGTGCCAAGCAGCACTAAAATGTCCCTGAAATGACACTTGAAGCATCTTTAGTGTTTGCTGAAGGAAATGTAATGACACTCCGAAGGATATAATAGATTAGGACTTAATAGAATTTTTTTGCCTTTTCCTAGCATTTGATGATCTAAAAGATTCTATCATTGGGGATTCCTTACAGGTCTTAAGCATTTTGTATTTTATTTAGGTCACATTGCTCAGCCTTCGTTATTTTGTCTGTTTATGTCAATGCAGACTCTGCTGTTATTTCAGTCTGAATACCTGAGGAAGAACTAAATGCTTAGCAGCAGTCCAGAATAAGTACTCTGCTCCATTTAATCCTATCACACAGCCATCATAATTTGAACAAACAAGTGTATGTACTGTTTCTGTCAAATTACTAAAGCTGTAGTTTCACTAACGCTGTAAGGTACTGAAGGTGGCACTTCTGCTATTTGCCGCTGGGCTCATTTTGCCCCATTCTTTGTGCCAGCAGAGACATTTACTTAGGGAGCCAGGTTAAAACTAAATACGCGTTTTTGTTGGACATATTTTAATTTGGTTTCCTGATTTAATTAATGTCTCGTAAATGCCTCTTCAGATACAAGGGTCTGAGGCAAGACTGAACAGTTTGGGGGTAACTGGAAAAAGGCTGTGATTGAAGTTAAAAGCTGCTTCAAACTTCAGTGTTGGCTTAGGCAGTGTAAGGTGTTTCCAGAATCATTGCCTTGAAACCAGAGGACCTGAAATGGGAAAAGTCTGTCCTGTAGCTAGAGTGATACTTGCATACAGGAGCAGAGTGAAAAAGATTGGTGATAAAAAGGGAGAAGAGAAAAAGAAACCAAAGGTGTCTCTGCATAGAGCTATAAAGAGCTCTAAAAGGATACCTTGATGACTGATGCTGGAGAATGATCAGTTCCTCTTTCCTCAAAGCTTTTTTGCTGTGGTAAGAAAACTTAAGTTTCTTGAACTATGAAATCATTGCTTACATACATTGACTTGAAATCTAATCTGCATATTCTTTGTAAAACACCACCTCTGAAAATTCTTATTGCATACAGTACAAAACTAGACATTGAGTTATTCCTATGCATTTAAATTCCCCTTTGCATCAATATATTTTTAGTTCCCTTGTTGTATTACTACTTTATAAATTAATTGCCTTATTAAAGTATGCAGATTTATATAAATATATGTTTATTGTCTTGTTGTACCTAGTTTTGCTCATAAAGAACACTAAGCACACTGATTTAGAAATGCTGCAGATAACTTATCAAGTGTGAATGCAGCTGTGTTTTTGTGGGACCTGACTGGATTATAGCAGTGCAATACTTCATTTAAATACATTACTACAGTGATATCAAACTCATGCGGTGTTTGGGAGGGTTTTTTTGCAGCTCGTGTCTCTCTCTTCCTGTATGTGCTAAATGTAACCTGTGGCTGTTTAGGATGAACTGAAAAAGAGCCTGGTAATGGATAAGCATATGTTCCTTAAATGATGATTACAGGCAATAGTTTGGCAATCAGTTTTCTGCACCAATGCAATTGTTTTGAAGCCAGATGGCTATCAAAAATCCTAGCAAATCACAACACTTTCTAGAAAATGATCATACTGCATTTTTAAAAACAGAAAAATGTTGTAGAAAATACCTATGTTTATTAGTTTGAGACATGTTATATGTTTCCATATGGAGAGTTTAACGTGGCACTGTTGAGACAGGTGTAGGTACAGTACCCCATCCACCTTGGCATGGTCATTTATGCAGACTGTTGTGTTGCACTGCTTGGCGTTCTCTGTTCATTTACACCATGGGCTCTAGTATCACGTGCTGTACGAAGGCTGGTTTTGTACTGCCAAAAGAAGCTTTATGTTGATCTTGGGGCACCCAAGGTTTTCATTCTTCTATTCTTCTGTGATTCTGGGTACAATCACGTTTGTATAAATAACTAATAGTATAACAGAGTACAAAAGTTAGTACAAAAGGTACTTTATTAGCTTTTGGAACAGCTGAATGTCAGATTACTATGTACTAAGGTATTATTGCCTTGCAGCAAACCAGAGAAAACTTGATATAGCCAATTGCTATAGTTACTGCATGGCACTTTTAGTTAATAAAATGTGTTGATATATTCATGTACCTTTTGTAAATGCTAAAGCAATATCAAATCGCCTTTTAGTAAAGGATGTATCTTAAGGATGTTGCAGAGCAATGAGAGTTAATTCACCAATATTTTGGTCTTTGAGAACTCTGTACGACACGTTCTATGAGTGTCAAGTGAAACAGGATTACAATGCTGAAATGAAGCCAGGTTCAAAAGTAAAAATTATTGTCATAGTGTCTAGATGCGTCTGTGAAATTTAAGAGCTGTTTGCCTTTTTGTTCAGGGACTAGAAGTTTTTCATTCTTGTTAAGTAGCTGTTTCTTACTGTGAAGAATTCCCTTCTGAAGTAGCTAATTAAGTAATATTGCACAGTATGAATCACAGTGTATCTCCTATAATCACTTCTTTTGAATACTAGATACGTGTATTTTCCATTTAGGATGTCTTGGGTTTGATCTCGCTGGCCAGTGTGAGTTCTGTAAAATCAGTGTGATGTAAAGTGATGCCCCGTGTGAAATTTAAATTTCTGAGAACTCTTGCTTAGTGATTCATTTGTTCTTCATATAAATATGGTCAAATACCATGGTGCTGGGCACAGTGTGATGACATAGGCATTGAGTGCCTTAATTCAAGGGCATAGCTCAATGTTTTTAATAAAAGAGGTGTTTTTAAGCCCTACTAAACAACTATGGTTACTATTCGCTCTTACAAAATTCAGAATTGTTAAAGCTGTCACCAAATAATGTTCAATTTTGACTGCAGCAGGAAAAATATTTATACGTATTGTTTATACAGATCCCAAAGCAACAGTCACCTTCTGTCTCTTTTAGGTCACTACTCATCTAAATATTATGTGAAAATAGTGGGTTTTTTTCCTAGAGTTTTAAGTATTTGAAAGAACTGCTGTGTATTTTCTCTCTTACATTCTCCTCTAAGTAACTGGTAAACATTCACATTTTCATTACAACAAAGTGAAGATTTTATCTTCAATGGAAACTTTGAGGGGCTGACCTCCCCTATTTTAATTCAAAGAAATGAGGACTGCAAGTTCCTGGTATCGCATAGGCTCCAAGCCCTTAAAAATCTTTCTATGCTTATGAAAGAAATCCGATGTATTATACTGGGGAGAATAAAAGTGCTCAGCTCTAATCTGAGAGGGTGTGCAGTAAGGAAGCTGTGGGTAAGCACTGTGTTTGCTGCAGGATGTTGAATGTTTTAATGTCATCCAGGTGCGTGCCTGAGTGTATGCAGAGGGACATAAAGTAGCTGCTGGGGGGTGACTTGGTACTTCCAGCTTTACTGTAGGTTTTCTGGCTAATATAAATGAAGTGATAAACCATGTTGAGCAAGTGATTTATAGCAGGCTGGAGTCCAGCAAGGTGATAATATCTAGCACTTGAGGGAAGCAGAGGGTATGGAAATAAGTGTGTCAGAAATATAATTAAATGTTTTGTGGTGCTGCTGTTAGATGTGTAATTACAAACACCACCACCATCACTTACTTACAGGGACGGAACAATGAACAAGGGCTACATTTGTGAGCTTCTTGCTCTGTAGGAATTACCCAGCTCTTCTCTTACCTCACAATCTTGTTTTTCTTTTTAATTGAAAGGGAATAATAAAAGGTTTTCTCCACCACAAATACAAAGTCTATTCATTCAAACCTATATGATTTTTTTCATAACACAGTAAACAACAAATGAAAACATCACCACCCTGAAAACAAGCTGTCAGCTGTGGTGAAGATATAACTTAATGTCTGTTATTTGCTTTGGGATTATTTGCCAGGGCTTTAACCTGAACAGTGAATTTGATACTAAACTTGAAAAGCTATCCTTGCTGAATGCAAGTAAGAAGGGATACTGCCTTTTTGAATACTGAATTAGACGACTAGCTGAACAGTGACTTGAAAGTACCATGTACCTGCAAGTCCACTCCTTCAGCTCACAAATGCTTCAATGATCTTATTCCAAGGTCTTTGCTATGCATAATTTTGTTGTTGTTATTTAGTAGTTTGGGCCACAGCCGATACTCTAAGTGAAGACAAGATTTAGGCTTTTGGGAGCATCTTTCTGTCTTTCTCTGTCTATCATCTATGCTTACAGTTCAGCAGTCAGACAATTCTCCTATTTTCAGAATTGCTCAGTGCTTTAAGATAGAACAGGAAGGTTTGTGTTTTTCTGGCATGGGAATTTTTTCTGAGAATAGTTTGCCACCTTGTTCTGTTTTGAAAGAGAGGATGGGTGGGATAAATAAGGTGTTTTAGCTAGCAGTACATTAGTCTTTCTATTTATGGTTCATCTGCTGGTTTACCTCTTAAGACACATCATTATTTTACTTCTTAAGGAGTGATTCAAAATGGGTACATAGACACCCTTAAACTCTTCTCTTTCATGATCTTCTCTTTGCAAAGACCTAATTGTTCTCTTCAAACTGGTTTATTTTTTCCAGTAATCATTTGTAGCAATACTTAGCACTTTCAAAAGACACTTTTAAGGTATCAGTTTTGCCACAACACCTTTTGATTCACTTTGCACCTGTACTTACTGAATCCTTCAGCGACCAAGAAATGTTGGCTTCAGTATTGATTGTGTTATTGAGTATTACCCTGTATACTTACTAGTATCTCAAGCATAACTTCAGTATATCATACAGTTGGATAGACTTATTGTACTAATAAAAAAATCCATTGAAGTTATGGCATGCTTCAGATCCTTTAGTCACAAGAGACATTGCATTCAGAATATGAAAATTAATATCCAGTCCTCATACCTTATTTATAACCTATGTTGTTCAGGTATTAATACTTAATCATTAGGTTTTTTCTAATGTAAACACCATTAGAATTGATTTGGTAGGACACAACATTTCCATTACCTTTCCTATAATAAAAATATTTCTACAATTTGTAAAATACCCTACAGGTTAAATGGGTAAATGTGCCACTCAGCTGATCTGCTTGATGAGCAGGACTGTAGAATCTGAAATGTTTGGTTTTCTTCTTTACTGACATATCAAAACTAGCTGGATTAAGTCACTAATTTTTAGCATTCATTAAGATACAGCTGTGACGGGAATTATGTAGCTGCTGAATTAAGGCAACACAATTAGCTGCTGCTTAAAGGCTGAGAACTTAAACCCTTCTTTAGAAAAACAAGTGAAAAAGCATGTGTCCTGCAACATGCTTGTGTGTTTAAAGAAGGTTATATAAATCATCTTCTACAGTGATTCCCCCCATTTACTCTCTAGGTGCCTTTTATGCTTTAGTGGTGGTTGTATTTGTTCCTATAATGAAAGAGTGTAGTTCAGTAATATGAAATTACTTGGTAGGCTCTTCTTCCCAGGGAAATTATATTACTCTTTAAAAATAAACAAACAAAACTGAGTAAATGTTTACCTTGAAACAAATTGAGGAATGCTAGTTTTGATCATCCAGGTTTTTTTTTGCTGGGGAATCAAGGTTGCATCCCATGCAGCTCAAACCTTAACACTAAAAAGGTTATGAGCATCAAATCTGTGGTGGAAATTGAGGACATGAACTGTTCAGAAGGGGAACATATACAGAATCACAAGGAGAAAAAGGAGATAAATGCAGAAAGCAAAGAAGATTGAAGGTCAGACTGATCATGCTTTTAGAATATGTAAAGAAAAAAGATATTAGTGGCAGATTTGAACTTTTCTGGAACATAAGATTTAAAATCCATAATTGAAACACCAGTTCTTTCCGCTATACTGAGAGCATGGAAATCTTTCTCATAGATATGCATAATGTCATCAAGAAGGAGAGATTTAGCCAGCAACAACTGTAACTTTAAAGGAACCTTTTAACTTACTTTTTAAAGACACATTGGGGTTAGCTTAGACTACAGGGATTTTTAAATCAAAAAGAAGTGACTCGGGCAGATGTTGATCCTAGCAAACTGCCCAGCCTGGACTCTCTCCCCTTCCATAATGGGATCAACTGCTGCTGCTGTACCTTAATACAGTCTACAATATGCTCCCATGTGTGTCACAGCTGACACGAGACGGAGGCCTTTAGAATGTTTTTGTTGTTCTTGTTGCTTGAGGAATCAATTTTTGGTTTTAAGCAATGTGTTCAACATCTTTTGATCAAAATGAATACTTGCTATATTTGGAGAGATCTAGCAATTTTAGTCCTTGCTGCATCCTGTTTAGCTTAAGCTATCTAGGTTGTTAATAGTAATATAGTCAACCTGAAGTCCTTTTTCAGGTAATGTTAGTATGAAGCACATTTTTTTGAGCTGAAAAATAAGGCCTTTAGGGGTGTTCCAGAGATGACATTTCAGTGTTGGACTGGGACAGTGTGAACAGAGTAATTCCCATTGAATTTAATGCATTTAATCTAAATGAACTCACAAGGTGGTGTCCACTGTCATTTCTTCTAAACCCCACCCCCCCAAAATAACAAACCATTGTCGCCACAAGGGTATGATGGATTGGAAGTTTCTCCATAAATATCAGCAGCTGTTTATTACAAACATAGCCATCTGTGGTAGAATCTGCCTCGCATATGTGTACAAGCCTACAGTGGTTGGCTGTTAAATGGTCAGAAATCATCCACAGTAACTCTACAGATTTTCCTTTTAACAGGGAGCAATGGTGACTATTGAAGGCACCAAGAAGTGGTAAATGTTCTCTAGAGCTGGCATTTTTTCATGTGGTCACTGAAAATAAAAATCAAATTTCAAGAAACATTTCTCTTAGTAGGCTTATTCTCACATTGAGAAAAGCTATTCCATGCAAATTGCTTCATGTCTGAACAAACTCTACCCTACCCTTTTATAAATGAATGGAAAGGGAAATAGGAAGATTTGATTACATGTGTGAGGGCTCATCTCAAGTGAGATTTTTAATGCTGCTAAATAATAACTTGCTTAGACATTAAGATTATTAACAAATTATGAGTGCTTTGTGGTCGTCATGACCAACTAAAAAGCTATTTTGCTATTGAATTATTGCTGTTATTCTTGACTAGCCTGCCTCCTTCTCAAATGACCATCTTATGCTAGCCCCTTCTTCTGCTACCTGAGCATCCTATTCCATATGTTTTTCAGCTCTGGTAAATCTGATATTTGGAATCTGGTTATATGTTGCAGTGATTCTTAGTCTAAAGAGTTGTTTTGGGGACATACTATATAAATTTCTGTTTATTAGCTGTTGAAAGGGTGGAAGAATGCGTATTTTTTTCTCTAGAAATTCTCCTATAGTATTTTTCATTATGATGATATCTATGATGGGGATTAGTAAACTAAGACTACTACTAAGATACAGTATTTATAATACATAATTATAAATTTACTACAGCATGGAATTGCATGGCAAGTTATCTAACAAAGTCATCCATTGAGTTCTTGTCTTCTGAAGTCCTGGACCAAAAAGCTGCATATTAGTTGAATGCCAATAGGCCATTTGAAAATAAAGCTTCATTGGAAAGGAACAGCTAATTGTACTATCTAACAGAAATAAATTTATATTTTTATATTTTATATATTTGTCTCCATTGAATTTAATTACACCTTAAAGGATAAATCATCTTTCTTGTAATTTGAAAACCTTTGATTTAACTGAGGGAGAGAAAATGCACAAAAGGCAACTTCTCGATAGTCTTGTCAATACATGTGTTTGGAACTGACAACATGAGAAATTACAGTATCAATCTAAAAAATGAAAATCCTCAGGGCTCTGAAAACATCAGATAAAGATGATAACATCTATATGCCAGAGTTGTGATATATGAATCCTCCTAAGCATTATAGAATAATCAGTGACTGCCACATGTATGGCACTTTGTATAAAAACATATATAAATAAAAATGTATAATGTTTTGAGCAGCAGGGGAAAAAATAATTGGTATCTGTTTATTAACATTGGTTTCTTAGCAAATGATCACACAGGTGGATACAAAAACACCTCACAGATTTAAGGTAAATCTGTAGTAGTCAATTTTAACTTGTATAATACTGTGTGTAAAGCAAAAAGTAATAACTTAATGATCTTTTTTACAAACGTTCACCTTGTACTTTAGAATGGCATGCAAATTGTGGCAAGGAACTTACTTTAGTTTGATGGAAGTAAGAAACTGGAATATACAAGGAGAAGAAAATCTGCTATTAAAGAAATTAATAAATGTAACTCTGCTTAGGTGCCTGGTTGAACTTCAAATATGCTGGCTTGAGGGATTTTAAGTAAGGACACAACACTAATCTTACTTTGCTGTTTGTTTTTAAAGAACAGGCTGTTGTTGGTTTATGTACTATAGTATAGGCATACTATGTGGGTTTGTATGGGAACGTTCTGTTTCACCAAGTCTCTACGTCTTCACACAGATTCTGCAAAGTTTGTAGGTTCCTGGGGTTTGATACCTAGGAAAGTTTCTTGAAATAAGTTTTGGCTGACTCAAGGTGGAGAAAAAAAATGTTGGTCTCAAGCGTGGGTGATGCAACTTCAACTCAGACTGTGTTTCTATCTGATCTCTATTCATTTTTG
Organism: Aramus guarauna; assembly: GCA_013400195.1. Lineage (NCBI taxonomy): Eukaryota > Metazoa > Chordata > Aves > Gruiformes > Aramidae > Aramus > Aramus guarauna. The sequence continues at coordinate 1,836,874 of VXBL01009512.1, forward strand.
TTTTCTGCTTTTAGGACTTGACCTTCTGCTCATCTGCTTCGCACGACAGTTTCAGAAAACTGAAGATATCCTGCTTTGTGTCCAGGCAATATAGAGTTGAGGATACAATGCTGATTCATCATGTTTAAACTCTCTGCAGGTAACTGCTTCTTTCAACTGTTTTGGAATTGGGATTCATGAGACTCTGTGGTCAAATCAGGGTTGCTACTGTACCCTTTTGGTGGGAATTGGAGAATGTTCTATGAAGGGTAACGATTAGGTTATGATGTCTTTTGTTCTTTGGCCTCTTCTAAAAGAAAGACCAGGCCCGGTTTTTGACTCTTTTAAGGGATGAGACACCATGAAAATCTGACAGAAGAAGACAACATCATGTTTGAGATATTCTCGTCTGTAACCCAGTCACTGTGAACACTGAGCAGTCCTAGCTTGACATGCTTTTTATATTTTCTTCTTAGACTCGGCAAGCTCCTTCATGAATCTCCATCCATGATACTTTATAGATGAATATAAGCAATGTGCTGGCGTTGGCTCTAGTTTCAAGTGTTGAAAAAATGAACCTGAATGAAGGTCTTGCCTGAGTCCTCTCACTTGAATTTGATATTAGTGGAGAAGATGAGTGCTGTGCTTCTGTGGCCTTTTCCACATCTATGAGTGTGTCTGGTATGTAAGGGAAGGGACGGGGCAGTGCAATGCCCTGGGTATCAGCTGGTAAGGTTGCAGTGATACAGAATATGTCAGTGCCGGTGATAAGGTCCTGGGTTATTTTTCATTTGTTAACAAGAGTGACAGCAGGGTATGTGATGAGATTCATTAATTTTAGCTTGTTGTTTCTCATGCATTTGTAGGTATGCAGTATGTTTGTGTGCAGCGTCTGGGGTCTTAGTGCCAGTTTTTTCTCATTACCATATCCAGGTGGGCTGTGAGTGTTCTCTTATCACCACTACACCTTGCATGTATCACATTCCATTCTTAAGAAATGCAAAATGGTTTACCAATTAGGATTTTTCCCAGTGGAATCAAATGCAGACATTTCTAAGGTGCTGGAATACATCTGGGAGAAAGCAGTACTTCATCTCTTGCTATAAAAAGGGGAAGCAAAACGAATTTCAGCCTCGAACTGCAACAGTCATTGTGCAGCTGCTGACAGAAAATAAAAACAAAAGCAATTACGACAGTTCATGAGAGAAGGCCTTCTTTGTCTTGTCTAGGTAAAGAATGCAATAAATAATAAACAAAACATAATGTGTCAGGGTTCTGGGGAGTATTACTATATAGGCAGCTCGGTTTTAGAATTACATCATGCATGTGCTGTAGAGCATTAATTAAGCAATTGTTCACAGCGAGGCTTTTAATTAGTACAGTACTTCATACTTTTCATTCTTCAGTAAGTATTGTTCTGCAATTTGTATGTTATCACACTTGCGTATTGTGTAGTCTCTGTAAAGTCACCATCAAAAATCAATCATTGCTGAAACTGGGCCTTCAAATGCATGAAAAAAATTTGGCAACATTTGTCTCATGGCAACGGCTCTTCAGCACAGTGAAAGATGATACAGAGGTCTGAAGAAGAGGTTTCTTTGTTTCCCAAAACATAGGAGATTCCAGTGGAATTTTTTTTTTTTTTTTTTTGTTCCAGTTGCCCTCAGAAAAGTGTCTTCCACCTCTAAAAATTGCATAGAAGTGAATATTTCTTTAAAGCATTGCTAACTAAGCTGAATCACATCACTTATGCTGGTCTTCTCACTAAGCACTGAATTTGTGTACTTTTGCTATTTGCTGTCAGACATTGTTAGTTCTCCTGTCGTCCCGGTATTTTGCCAGTATTAAACAGCATCCTGAAACGGCTGTATTCAGTGTTTGTTACAATCTTACTCCTTACTCTGAATAACATGACACAAGAATAGTTACTACTGGTTTTGTTTTACATTTGTTTCATTTTACTATCTTCTTTCTTGATCCTTAATCTTACATATTTGCTTTTAAAGTAACATTTTCCTTTTCTCGTAATATTTTGTTTATCATCTTGTTTGTGGATTTTATGAAAGCTGGTTCTGAGCTTTGATGAAACAGACTTTGGTATACTTTGATTTTTATTTTTTGATTATTTTTTTTACACTATCTGATCTTGCTCAGCAAGCTTTCAATGTGCTTATCTTTATGCTCGCTATGGGGAGTGAGAAGATGCAGAGAAAATATACAAGGGGTGAAATAGACTGGAAGTGGAAAACAACTATTTGAAGGTGCAGCCTGGGCACAGAACTTGGTGTTAGGTTGGAATTACTTTTTTGAGTAGCCCTGTACTACCCACTGAAGTCTACCTTGGTTTGCCTCATCTAGAAAGGGTGGTATGTCATTTTCAAGGCATCTGGAAAATTAACATCAGTATCTAAATGCTAAATATTGTTATCTAAACATTGCTGGCTGTGGTTTGATAACTTTTACTGGTCAAGTAGATCTGACAATTCCTCATGGTACTGAATGGGAATTAGTTTTCTCTCTATCTATCCCTGGAGGTATTGGTTTAAAAAAAAAAAAAAAAAAAGTGATGGGAAATATTGCACTGTTCTGCCTGTGTCTGTGCTATGAATCTATCCAAAACTTTATAAGGGCTTCCATTACTGCAGTATCTGAATTGTTTATGTGGTTGTTCTTATAGCAACCCTTCCCTATTGTGCTAAGGTTTTATCACATTTTTTTAGGTATGAACAGAGACATAAGAGGGGGCAGTGATTTGTCACAGACTGCAAGTACAGCCTCTGGTGGAACAAACATCTCTCAAGCCCCAGGCTGTGGGGAAGTCCCAGAAAGCTGATTACTTCTTCTCTTGAATGACCATATTTCCTACTGCTGTGCTGTCAGCTTCTCCTTCTGCTCAGTTCACATTATAAATAACACTACAAATGTGGAATATTTTAAAAGATGGCTTTTCTTGTTGAGCTCTATTCCCATGAATAATGCTGATGGCTATTAAGACAAGTCAGCCCTTTCGGTTTGGGGATTTTTTTTGTTTTGTTTTGTTTTTTAATGGCATATAGCTCACCTTCATGGGGCTTTTTTCCCCAATTTTTCTTTCATCAATATTTCTTTTTCTAAAATATCAATCATATTTGATCTTTCCATAGCATGTAAGTTACTTTACAGTGCAGAGGAAAATTATGAACACTTTCATGAATGAGTGTCTTGAATTAACATTCTCCTCAAAAGGGTACCATCAAAAAGGGTAACAGAGGTTTATGTTAGTGTATTTATCTGTGTTAATATAGCTCCAGCACTTTTGTCTGCTAGTTTCTAAATATCAGTTACAAAATATATTCAAAGTGAACTTGATTTCTAGTGACTGTGCATAATAAATGGGCATATGCTAAACATAATTACATCTTTTAATGCATTAAAATGCAAGAATGATTGGGGATATTTAAGCAAAGCTCAGTGAAGAACTATGGTAACTATCTACACTAATTGCTCCAGATTTAATTGTACTGTTAAAGGCATGGATGTTTATATTGTAAACACATAAACTGGTTTAGGAAGAACTTGCAAAAAGATTGCAAGTACTTACAAGCTTTCTATAACCAGTATTATTTCTATATGTATACGTGTAGCAGCACAGTGATATCCCTATTCTTGTGGCAAGTGTAGAAGTTCCAGTAAGATATAATTTATATTTATAAAGAATTTATTTTCTGGAGGCATAGCATGTTTGACATCAAAGGGATCAGATTTTTAGATTTTCACATAAGCAAAATGCCCTTGGAGCTTTTCTTAAAATCATATAGGGGAAGCTCTTCACAGAAGAAAATCTCTATCTGGCAAACAAGTATTGCCAAATAATCCTTGTGTGAAGTTAGTGCTTTCAAAAGGTAAAATATAGAGGAAAGGATTTCTTTTGTTTCCTGAATTAGCCAGGCATAAGGCCGAAATAATAGCCCTAGAAAGAGATTCTTCTAAATTTTTCTGTCCTTTTTTGTGTGGATTGAACTGGAAAGACCGATGTTCAGAAATGATACAAATCAGACAGCTACAGTGAGGAAAAACCGGTCAGTGTGAGTCTCTCTTACATCTGGGTTATGAGGTTTTTGCAACGTAGAGAAGAATTGGAGCTTCAGGCTACGTAGGATATAGAGAACTTCAATGCTAGCCCTTCTGAATATAGGTACTTTAAACCAAATCAAGCCAATGGCTGGTTAAATTATTTCAAAATGCCTTTTTCTATGTACATGTTGCATTTAATGTGCAAATAGACTTAGAGGGTAGATGTTGTCACCATTACTTTTTTTTAAATAAGCTTCCATAACTTTTTTAAATATGGGAAAAAACAGAAATCAAGAGGAACAAAAAGACAATTTGATGTAATTCTGAATTTCAGAACTATGCCACTAAGCCTTAAATTAAGCAAAAGGGGCTTTATTTCTGTGTTCATTCTTTCTTTTAAAAAATATTCAAGGTCATGGTTTAAATAGAAAAGTAATTGGTTTTGTGACACCATATGTTGTGGGATGCTTATGACATCCCTAATGAATGTTACAGGCTACTACTACTTCCAAAAAAAAGGTTGACGTTAGCATTGAAATGACTGTTGATGTGAAAACTTCCATTAAGAGAAACAACTTGAAGTCAATCTTACCTGAATTTTTTTCTTCTTCTTCTTCCCCCCATTGTGATATGATGCCTACTCCTGAAATGCAAAGGAGTTCCTTACCTTGCCAAGCTCCAGCCTGTCATAATCACTCACCAGACTTTACTACCCTTTCACAATACCTTCTGATTCACAGTGACAAATCCTGGACTATAAAAGCGACTAGATTCCATTGCCTCTTGTCTCTTGTTAGTCATTTCACAATATTTATGGAGCTGCTTGCAGACGTTATTATTCCTGTGCTCTGTTTTGTAAATCAAATAAAGGTAAATTCTTTTAAAAGAAAATATATTTTAAGGCTGTAAAGTTTGGAGAAGTTTGTGGTTTGTTTGTCTCTTTCAGTGTGTTTGGCTTTGGGAAGCATGGAGGTGATATTAAATATGCTACCTTCTTCCTCTACAGTCTAACTTTGAATAATCCTTTATGTAAGAATCTTAGTATCATCTTCAAAAGACATATTCTTCCCTTAAATGCCCCAACCAAGCAACTTGCTAATTAACTTGTGAAAATTTATTATAAAACTGCAAATAAATAACAAATATGAGGGGAAAAACCTTGATAATACTATTTTGAGATACTAAAATTGAAGAGGTAATAAAACATCAAAAAATTCACAGTAGGCATGCAAACAAGATTCACTAAAAAGCAAGACAAGCTGTTATAGTCTAAACAGTCTAAGCTCATTCTTGCCTTTAAGATAGTTGTTTCCTTTCTTACCCATTCAATGTGGGTAGCAAGATCACAATCCTTTCCAAGTCACAGTGCAGCATCAAGCAGATGTAAATAGAGTACAGACAGTTTTGTTATTATTGAGTACTGTTCCTCTAAACTTGAACTAGGCCCCAGATTTCCCATGCCTTTTGTTTACTTGGTTGCGTGTACTGCTTGTGAATGAACATGATATCTCAAAATAGAATATGTAGTCTGTACTTGAATGCTTCTGTGTTGGAAACTAAAATTGATGTGTGTATATAAACACTATGACAGGGGTAAGGAAGGCCAAGCTAATTTGAATGTTCGTAATGGTTACTTTGCTTGTCTCCAATACCTATTTTAAGAGTGGGCAGTCGGACAGGCTAGTAGTAACTAGCTTATATACTTTGCTCTCTGATCTAGCTCATAATGAAATTTGTGAGGAAAACCACCATAGACATATTGAGGCAGGGAAGCAAAAGGCATGCCATGTATTCCTAGTGTTGTGCCCTGATAATAGCAGTGGGTGTGATCTCTGTTGTTTTGCTTGATTTGTAGTGTAGCAACACTGTTAATCACAACAGCATATCCATATATCAACTTTTTGATGTGTTTCTGTGGGCCATGCAGTCGGGCTGCTGGAGACTTGCTTGCTTTCAGGCTTGCAGCCTCAGGCACTGCAGATGAGCCTCCTGTGAAATGTAACTCATATGAAAGCATAACAATCCTGAATGCCAGTCACAAGGGTCGACTGGTAGCTTGCCATGTAACGATGTGAATCCTTGCTCAGAGAACTGAGCTTGCAATTTGCCCTTAGTTTGAAGGTAGCCACTGTTTGCATGTGCAGTGGAAATGCAGACAGTGCTGTAACTGCTTTATGAGTCAACCTCTTTTCTCTAGTTTAGAATTTTTATTTTTAAAAGGTGAGGCTAATTACTCTTTAAACAGAGGATGAGAAAACTGGGCTCTAAGTGATTGGTGGGAAAATATATCCCTGCCCTGGGAATAATTATCTTGCTGTGCATGGAAAGTACACGGGAATAGAAGAAGCTGAAAGATACACTAATAGACTGAAGAACTGGCTGAGCTGCCAGAGCAAGAATGATGCAGGGGGAGGAAGGAGCCAGGTGGGCTCCCAGCTGAAAGCCAGCACTGGGGCTGTACATCCACAGTGAAGCTATATGCCAAATGCTATTGAAACCTTTGTGCATTGTCTCCCTGGTACAGTGTGGTGAAAAAACAGACAGAGTTGAATGGTAGGTCTTCAGCAGAAATAACCTGTTTATTAGAAGACTNTTAGATTATTTAGAGCCGCTATAGAAATCTTACCAAGGGTAACAACTATGTCCTCTGGCAGTTCCCGTGCTTACAGGAAAGGATGGTCCCTGTGAAGTTCTCTCTTTGTATGTAAGACAAGCGACATGTAAGGAGGTGAGGGAAAAGTCAATTCCCAAAATTTGAAGGCTGGAATTGTTCTGTACCTGCTTCATCATTTGTATTCTGAATTACACTGGGATTCATCAAGACTTTTAACAAAGTCCTGTTGGTCTGTAATTTGAGCTAGATGAATTAAGATCTCAAAAGGGGATGTTTGCTTTCGTTCATATGCTTTAAGGAGAGGCCATGTAGAACAATCCCTCTTGCTACTACTAATGGTGTGGCAGAGTTTCTGTCGTTTAATTTTCAATGCAAGTATTTCAGCTGGCCATCTGGGTTGGAGGAACATGGACAGCATTTGACTGAAATGTTTCTCAGTGGTGTTCCATTTCTCTAAATTTTTCTGCAGCTCATAGAACACAGATATAAATAAAGGTTTAATGAGTGTGGCCTCCAGTATGGCAAAACTTCGGCATGGATGTCTGAAAATGCCACTATTATTTGTATTGCTGTCAATTTTTAAATTATGCCTGAAAAAAGGCAGAAAGCTGAAATCAGCTTGCTGCTATATTATTGCATAGTTAAGGGAAAAATTCAGGACAGAGGGAAAAGATTAATCTTTTCCCCTTGTGATTATCCTGAATTCTGTTTTCTGCTGTTATGCTTTATGGCTTTCTATGTTGTCTTAACATGTCTTCACAAGATTTTTATCACACATTTGAATATTAATATGGTGTTTCCTCATCGTGTTGACATATTCCCACCTCTTTACCATGTGCAGTTTACAATCACTTTCTCATCTTGCAAGTTAAATCTGGCAGTTACCCAAGAGTCTTTTAGGCTCTAAGTCTGAAGTGCTAGCATTAAGAGGAGTTATCCTTCCCTATCAAATGGTCAACTGCTTTAAAAAAAAAGTATCTTGTGTAGATGTATACACATCTAAAAATGGCACCCTCCTGTTCCTTTACTTTTGATATTTTCAACAACTTGCTGATGATTAATTTACTAGTGCTGTTGGTAGAACTTCATTCTTGTTCCTTTCCATTATTTACGCTTTGGGGGACACACACAACAGAACCAACAATTTTATGTAGTTTTCTCAATTCCATTTTTTGTCTTTCCCAGGGACTCAGTCATTGCACAACCAGGTGTCACAAATGTCCTGTCCTTTTTTTTAACAGTCAGTTAATCTTTTCATTCAGTTCCTGGCTCCTGCCTGTCCTCTCCTTTTTCCTCCTCTTTCCACTATCTCAGTTTAGCATGCCAACAAATTTTACTGTAAAGGATTTTGTTCAACTTAAACTGTGTGACTGCAGCCAAAATACCCTTAGCCAAAGCAAGGTGTTTAAACAAACCTTTAAGTTTGACTCAAAACTTGCATATGGAGCTGAATTTCTCAGGTGATCTTTACATCTTCCCCTGTTCCCCCAAGAAGCACCACTAAGGTGGAACAAAAATAGCAGGAAGAACAAAAATAGCAGGAATAAACCTTGAACCATCTGAAAATGTGGTGTGTTCTGAGTCCTGGCACTTAAGAGAAGTTTGGAAATGAGGCACTGTCAGCAACTCATTGTATGTGCCCTTGTAAGACGTAACCCTGATGCAGGTGAGTCAGTGCAACAATCGTGTTTACAGTGGCTCATAATTAAATCCTTCTCCATGATTTGTGTTTTGATTGCCTTCTCTTTTCCTCAGCTAATTCTACTACCATTGTAACATAAGAGTGAGGTCTGCTTTGCCCTTCAGACATTACCTTTGCATAGATTAAGTTCCAAGTAGTCTCAACTAAAGCAGGACAGTAAGCAACGCATGAGGTATTTCTGGCAGACTGTGATTTCTTTGCAGAGCCCTGGAGATAGGCTCACAAAAATCACCTGATACGGCATTGAGGAGGCACATCCAGGATGGAGTCAAGGAATCAGGGAGGACATTCTGGATGTGACTCAGCATTGCTTTCCTTTGATCAAGCCAAATCAGTACCTTTCTGCATTTGAACATATGCCTTGGATGCAAATACCTGAACATCTCAGAAAATGAGATCTCTCTGCTAGATGTTGACTGTCTCCTTGTGCTGGGGATGGCCACCCAAGGCTGAAGTTCATAGCCTTAACCTTCGTTCTGGGGCAATTATAGTATTTTGCAGCTGCAACTTTGTTCCACTTGGATTTGCATTTGACTCTAGTTCATTCTTCCCTTACAGGGTGGGAGCATCTGCCTGAATTCGTAAACTGTGTCGATTTTTTTTTTTCTATTTTTCTGAGACATCTTCTAAGGATTTTTTGCTCTACTTAAATACTAAGGGTTATTTTCCCATCCTTAGAAGATTTATTATCCTGTTTCTCATTTTCTGCTCTGAGTACGTGTTTGACACATCTTTAGTTATTAGAATAGAAACCTGACACTTTAGGAAACAGAAAATGTTTGCCTGCATTATGTTTCACATTATAAATGGCTCTTGTTCTTTACCGTGCAAACAGACTCCTTGAATAATTTTACGGTATGCTGTTGAGAACTGCGGTAAGCCATTTGCTAGTAAATCAGCATTTCCTACAGCAAACTCTCTATGCTTTGTCAGCCTTTACATCTAGGGAATAAAATGTAGTAGTAATAATAATAATAAAAAATCAAAATATGGAGCACTTATGGCCGATCTCCCTGAAAAATTTATACTGTTTTGAGTATAGGAACCAAACATCTAAGATTTTTTTGGGGTAGTGTCCAGTACTAAAGGTTTGAGATGTACAGCAGGGCATGCAAAATGTCTGCCTTTTGCTGCATGTCTGGTATTTGCAGTAAAATATACTGACCAGTTACAGTTTTCCCTTCAGTTCCTGACTTCTGGGGAAGGTTCAACTCCTGAAAGCAGCTGCCAAGGAAAGTTCCAGCTTTATTTTCAGATTGTGATGGAATTTCAATATTCTTAACCACGAGTACTTTAAAAAAAAAAAACAAAAAACCACAAGAATTAAAACACCTCTCCTCCTTAATATTAAAGATTATGAGGAATACCTGAAATGTTGGAGGGGTTTTACTTGCTTTCTGGTCTTGGCCTTTTAGGTGCAATCACATCTTGCTTTTCAGCTTGTGTTCATAAATTAATAGATGTAGCAGCTCTTTTTATATTATTATGATAAATTTTTTAATGGCAGCTGAAATATATTGATTCCAGCAACAGTTAATATCAAGAGACTTGCCAACTCTGGTATTTTTATGGCAGTATTGTGATTCTGTGGGGTAAGCCTTTATTGCATTGCTCAGATCTGCTTATAAATTTGAAAGGGAAGGCTAGTGTTGGAAGTAGCAATGTGTGAAACCCCCAGAAAAACAAAAAGGGAGAGTAAAGGCATAGTCTCAAAAGCAGAAAAGATTCTGAAGTATTATCCTAAGGTTTTTTTTTTTTATATAACGTGTTGTAAAGTCCTGCGGGTTGAAACGCCATAGGATACAAAGTGCTTAAAGCGATGTTGGCTGCTGGCAGCCCATCTCCACCCGGCCTCCAGTGTCTCAGGTGCCTGACAATCTGATGTCATATGATCTGCAGTTATCACTGACATTTCTTAAGGCCAAGATGTGGAACAGTGTATGGACACTCACAGCAAGCACTGCTATTCATAAAACATGAATTTGAGTGATTTTTAAGTTTTTCTGATCTTTGCTGGCCAACTTACCTTTTTGACTGAGTTGCTTGTTTGAGTTTCTGGATCAGTATAGAAGGACGTAGAGCCTTGCACACCTTCAAGTGTCGTTCCCAGCCTTGCCAGAGACTGCCCGTGCCTCAATCTCAGGTCTCAGTTTTTCAGCACCATTTCCCTTGCCCCATATTCTTTCAGAGTATATACTTTATAGAAAAGCAAGAGGTTTTAAATAGTGAGAAAGGGTGGTTTTTTGATTCATAGGAGTTTGTTTTATAATAAAATATCCAAGCTTCCAGGCAGGTCCTAGAGACCTTTGTTTGCTTGTTCAGCTTTCAAGGCTGGAATAGAATGGTGGAAGGACAGAAATGCGTGGTATCTATAGGTACAATTATGCTGAGGGTCTTTGCTTTCTGTCTTCATCCCACAGATCCTATTTAGTTCTTATTTTCTGTATAGAAGTAGTTTTTCCTTTTTGATTAAGTTAAAGGAAAAACTGAGCTTACAAAATACAAGTATTACACTTTTTTGAATACTACTTGAAACAGAAGCTCTTATAGTACTGTAAATTTGAATTTTCTCATGCTTTTTGTCATCAAATGAGCCTAATAAGTTTGGTACTTGGTTTGATATCACATTCTTAACTGTGATAGCAGAAGATCAAATCTGAGCATTTCCTCTCAGTATTAGGTTCTTAATGTCTGTTATCATCATGGCATGGCAACCTGGTCCTGCCTGTGGTGTTGATTGTTCATCCAGGACCGCTGCCAGGTTTATATTCCTGGCCAGGTAGCTCATGCCTGTACTGAGCCTTATCACTAGCAAAGAATCTCACTCTCAATCTGAATGGCTTGGGCAGGGATTGGATTGGGCCCACAAATTCAGCTCTTACTACAAAATACTGAGTACTCAGCTCTATGTACAGTCAGACTTCTGGTGGGCATTGTGGACAGAAAGTACTCAAGTTGGAGGGATTACTATGTGCACATTAGCGTGCTGCGTACATTCTGAACACCAGAAGATTGCCTCTGTGCCAGCTGTTTGATACTGAAACTTTATCTTTTTGCTTAAAGCCTTTGTGATAAGATGTGGCTTTCTTTGAATGCTCAGCATCTCTTGACAGAGAAATGTGCCTGGTCTGAAAAACTGGAGTTAGATGTCTAGATTTGAGCACTACTGAAATGTGAGAAATATGCAAGATATTTAATTCTAAGCTCTGGTGTGATCTATTTTTACTGCAGTCTATTACTAAAACAAAAACCTAAACAAATCATGGCAACATGGAGTTCATTAGCTCACAAAATGGAGTTGGAAATGTTGACAAATATATTTGCAGTGTCCCACTATGATCGCTCCATTTCTCTGTTTGCAGGGCTTCTATATTGCAGCCTCACCTAATCCAAAGCACAGCATGACTTCTTCCTAGGACTAGTCCCTTCTATCATATCTCTTACTCCTCTTAAATCCCTTCAATCAGCTTTCAGTAAAATAGAAAATAGGTTTTATTACTTATTAAAAGTTTTATAATGGAGGCCTGGCTTATCTTCCCTACCTTCTGTCACTGACAAACTTGGATCAACAACTGCTAGATATTTGCCCAAAAATTTAGATTGAAGCATTGTGGACTCTGGTCTCAGTAACTTTACTTTACAACCTTAACAATCCTAGGAGAAGCTTCAGAAAACCCAATCCACCCAAACAAGTAGTGGACCCAAATCCACAAGTTTAAAATTTATAGATCACTATAGCAACTCAGAAGTATTAAATGCGTGACTTGTATTGTTTTTAATTTATTAACTAGGTAAATCTAAGGTGAAAATTTTGCTTTTTCAGCTGCAGAATTTGACAGTGTTAATCTACAGTATAATAGTCACTGCGTGCCATTTCTGTGGTTGTGTTGTGGATTTTTTTTTTCAGACCACTGCATGGTGTTAAGCCGGTACATGGAAGTTATTTGAAATGTTCAAAATGAAGTAAATCAGCCATCAGTTACTTATATATGTGCTAATGGGATCCTGGACCAGGGTCATCAGCCCAGAACCCTGCTACAAATACAGCATCACTGTGTCACAGCCTGTCTAGCCAACCTCCACTCTTTCACAAGTGATTTTGCTGCACCTTTCATTGAGCAATTGAATTGTTGATGACTTTGGGTTCCTTTTCAAACTGCTAACTGCAACACAGACTCAAAAGGTTCCTGTCTGATGCTACCTGCACTGTTCTCTTCAGCCAAAGATGAAATAATGTGTTTGTCATCATAAAGCTAGGCGGCCTGCAACCTCTAGAGCTTCTTTACAGTGGTTCCGTTCCCTCACACTTTCTTGTAGTGCCTATTCTTCCATTTGGTATAAACAATTAATTTGTCAGGCACGGTACTTTCTAGCTTAATTTTATTTTTTGTGAGCTTCAGCATATTGTAGGTTATAAAATGAGCATTAGGAACAGAATAGCATGAGGTCTGCCCCCTCTCCAGATGATTAAAAAGTAAAAAAATTCCTTAATGTGCAAGAAGGTCAAACGCGCAATGTGAACTTGTTAAACACATTTATTGAGTTCTTGACAGTAACCAAACACAGTGAATGACCATTATAAACAAGAAAAAAGGCATTCGCTTTTAGTTGGTCAGCTCCTGCTTTATCTGTAAAGAAAAAATATCCCTTTCCACCACCAATTTACAAGATTTGAATTTGTTTGTCCCAATAATGAATTCAGCGGGGAAAATGGCAATTTTAAATTGAGATATGTTTCAAGTGCTTTCTGCTTCGGAGCCCAGTTCCTATTAATGATGGACCATAAAGTGGAGTTAGTTATACTAGCTTTAAGTGCATTCCCAATTGCCATTAACTCACTTAAAGTGGCTGCAAACAAATAAATGAAGTAAAAAAAAAAAAAGGAAAAAAAAATAATAAAAAAGAAAACTACAAATAATGCAGCCAAAAGTAGTAGAGGCTTATTTCAGAAAGGAAAAAATAAATCAAAGCAAGTTTACTAAATTAATTTGTTAAACACATTTATTGAGTTGTTAATAGTAACCAACACAACGTATGACGTGTTGTAAAACAAGAAACAGAAAATGGATTAATTCTGATTTTGGCAAATCCTACTACAGATATGTGACAAAGAGGGAAATATTTCAATTTCCTTTATATTCTGCAGTGATATATTTACAATACTTAATCTCTCAAAGTCTGTTCCTTCTTAAATTAAATGAACAGAAATATCATAACCTAGAAATAAGTTTCCTCTACAGTCTTCTTGTTCTGTCTTGTCAGTATCCATTAATGGTAGTGAAATAATGAGAGCTTTCCAAGGATTACTTGGCACACAGAACACAACTCCACTTTGATGCTGTACCGAGCCACCTTTTTTCTTTCTTTTTTTTTTTTTTTTTTTTAATTTGAGGGAGGGGGGGAAAAGAGGAAGAATTTCATATGTACAAAGGCTGAAAAGTCTTTCTTTGTGAAGCTAAATTAGTTCAGGAAAACTGTATCAAAATTGTAATCACATTTACTGTAATACTGTCTTTTTACTTTTTTTAATTACCACCGATCATATGAATGAATTTTTAGTTGAGTTTCCAACATGGCAGCTCTTTTCTTACAGCACATTTGCACGTGCTGCCGCGAACCCAAAGAGAGTGAGGTTGGGTGCATTCTAGATTATGTCAATTCACAGTAGTAGCATTCCACTGAGGTTATGGGTTCTGCCTGCTCTGTCTTACTTACTTGAGGAGCCATTCATTTACTGAAAGGAAAGAGAAACAAAACAAAACCAATTATGCTTTAATAAACTCAAAATATGAAACTGACTGGATTTAACACTGTTTTAGGCACTTAAACTGTCTTGGAAAAGCCAGGAGGCTCAGTTTCCTCCTCGTTCTGGAAAAGAATTAAATCTGAATGACTATTTCTTTGAAGTATTGCAACTCAGTCATCCCCCTTGTTGCTGAAAATGTGCTTTCTTTTCCAATAGTACTCCTTCATAACCATAATATTGTTGGTAAGAAGGCTCTTTTACACCATTATTGCAGATAATATAACTGTGTGCATGGGCTAAAAGATGCATAAGACACATTACAACTCAGTTGTAAGCCCTGACCTGTGGAACTGTAAGACTGTACCAGCAGGAGACTGGGTTGGTTTATTTGTTTAATATCCATTGTGTAATACAAAATTTGGCCGTTCGTTATGGTGGTGCACCTCCAAAGTTAAATTTATTCTTTTGTTTGTGATCAGCTGTCATCAAGACTAGCTCATCCCCCTTTTTTCTTTCTAAGGTGGGTAAAAAAGAGCAAAATGCACTTTGTAAGGTGAGAAGACTTTAAAATGAGGCTAGAAAACTGAAGGCCTGTCCTATCTGCTTTTAAAAAATTAATAGATATCCCAGACTTTTTATTGTGATGCTTTTCCTGCATGTTTCTGGGAAAGTTTCTTCATCCATTTCAAATATGTAATATTTGACTCGTACTGTTAGTGCCCCAGATCTGGAGTTTCATCTGGTTTTACTTGTATGCTTTGTTATGCACTTGGGTTTGTCAAAGAAAAGCGCTTAGCGTAAGCATAGAAAGGATTATTCTGGAGGTAGAACGTACCTCTATACTGTAGTTTCTGTGCTCTATTGTTTGGACAATCTTTTCCCTGTAAACTAAAGTTGATATTAGTTCGGATACATCGATTGTTGAGAGGCTGGACTGGTCTGAAATTGTCGCTCATGCTCAGAAATATCTGTGATGGCTGATTCTGGCTTAGCAGTCGTAAAGAATGCATCTATACAAAATACAAAACAAGGATTTTTAGTACTGGTCTTTCCTGTAAGTAAACAACATACAACACTATTAAATAGACTACTTAAGGAATGAAAATTAAACAGGATTTCAGTGATTTGTAGTCAGAGGTGGGTTGAAAGGGTTAACTTGAGGTAAAACCGTTCCTTCTGTGGTCCTCTGTTTCTGAGCCCCATTTTAAACGAAAGTCACTAGTTTTGTGTGAAATGTAAATGAAAATGGTATGAGGTGTCCTTGGCTGCTGAGGAAACAAATGGAATCCAGAGTACTGGATGGCAGCAGCTGGTGCAGGGAAAATGAACTTGAATGACAAGAGCTATTTTCCTAAGTTTTATAGCTATTAGTCTAGCTTCCAGTTGAGAAGACACAGTTTTGGATGATGGTACTCAAGGACCGGGTATGGCCAGCCAGGATGGAAAGGATAACTGACAGTCATGCTGCTGAAGTCATTAAATTAATGATTTTAAAAAGTTAAATCCTTTCTTCATTGACAAGTCTGTCTTGATACTGTCTGTGCTGTCTGTAGTGTTTTCATGGTAGACTCTGACCTTCTCTGGAGATGGTTTTACAGATCAGCAGAGAGGGAATTACTGAATCATCCAGGATTTTCAGTGCACCCAGCAGTGGTTGGATGTAAAATACATGCAGAGAGCAATGGTTCTCATCATGACGATGCAACTGTGCTAAAAGCATGTTAATTGGTTTGAGTCAACCAAAACCTTTCAAACTTTGTATAGGAAACTGGAGGTGGGGGTGGGGTGTGAGGAAGCAAGCTGCAGTTTGTAAATCAGAAACCCTCAAAAGACTTTGGTTTAAACATATAAAAAGAAAATATTTCCCATGTAAAAGTACAATTTAAGAGGTTGTGTTGTGGCATTTAATGGTTAAATAGGGAAATCTAGTACCTGGGTTTTACATACTGAAAATCTTTAACAGCTTCCAGGGAAAACTCTAGCTGTGCATTACTTTTTCAGTTTGAGTATGCAATGTAATTAGTAAGTATTCCATGAAATCAATTTGCAGCACTAATAGTGGAGGATGTAACTAACCAGTAAAGCATGACAAGGAGTAAGTATCATGAGATTAAAACCCACAGGTACTAGCATAGACTAGAAATATTCTAATCCTTGTTTTGTACGTTAATGTTGTAACTAGAAATGTTGCTTGTAGGAAAATGTTCAGGTCTCCTGCTTGAAAAGTTCAGCATGAACAGCATGTTTGCCTGTGCTCAGCTGTGCCGTTCTCCCAAATTACCCATTTAGAAAGGAAAGAAAGTGCTTTCTCTGCATCTAGACAAAATTGGACGGAAGGAATACCACAAAGATAAGACATCTCTCAGGCTTTTTAAAGTCATCTTATTTACAATGTTAATATGATTTTAAATCCCAAAGTAATATTTAGGATTGTTTTATCATTCCTAGTTTCATTTCTTGGGCCAGATTGCTTCTGCTGCGTGCCCGAGACAGGCTGGTTCAAGTATTCCTTCAGGATTCTAGCACACAAGAGAATAGGTTTTAGTTCAGCTCGCAGCTCTGCAGGCAACTCACTGATGGAAGCTCTGGAGATGACTGCAATTGGTGTTAAATTTGATGTTAGGCCTTGGATTGTAAGCAAGTCATACAGAAATGTAGTCTGTATGACTTTTCCACTGGTGTGTTTCCCTAACAGCCTAATTTTGACGATGACATTAATTGTGTTTTCTTTTGCATAATTTATCCTGTTTCTTTCTAATAAGGGTTTCAATTTGTCAATCTGATTCTTCTGAAGATATTTTCAATGTCTATCCTGTCATCTTATTCTATACCAGAAAGTACAAGCTGATTGTTTTCAGGAAGGCCATATTTATTGGATCTCCATCACGTTAACATGGTATTGACCCGTATATATATGGTTCCAAGCGTCACTCACAATTTATCTGTTTCTTTTTGACCTAAGAATAAGCCTCAGTTATACTAATCACCTCAGTTATTTTTGTACAACACTGCTATACTTGTTTTAGAATCCCCATATGTCTATTCACAGAATCATAGAAAGACAGCTACAAACTACTTGGTTCAAACCTTCACTGAAAGTAGGGCTCACCTCAAAGTCCGTATGTGTGTGTATTATAGATACTTAGGGAGGCTCTAAATAGTTAATATTTTTATTTTGTCAAAAAAAAATTCAATGCTTTTGCAAACTGTATAAATGGCAGATGGACATTCCTACAGCAAAAGGTTAAATCTAATTTTATATGTAAACCTACAAATTTATATGTTTAAAATATTCTTTTGTACCTATACTAAATTGAGTAAATTTATTATTTTTACCTGCATCCTTGTTATGTAGACAGGCTTGTTCATTATTATCCAGCTTGCTGTTTCATAGCAGGGTGGAATTGTCATTGAGCCATCATATGTAATGAAACTAGATGTCTCTGGATAAAGTTCCTCAATATTAAGCCCCTGTAGTAAGTATGCATCATCTGGAGAATAAAGAAGGAAAACAACTGAGATAAAACAATAGCTTCACAAAAAAAACCCCTAACAACAAATCCCACTTTGGTTATGTACAATCCTTATTCTATAACATCATCATCAATTTTATCAAAATTTGAAGTGTAACGAACATGCATTTCTGAATGCTCCAGTGCTTTGGACAAGAACAAGTAACAGGAATCCTGCTTGGGCTGAGTTCCACTGTTAGATGTCCATGCACACTTTATGTGAGTTTGGCACAAGCATTCACAGTGAAACTTTGAATCACATTTAAGAACAGGAGTGAAAAGCTTCTTGAAGTTGCAGTTATTGATTTAGATGCAGCAGTTTTTGGAGACTGTTGACTTACCATATTTTGGAGTGATTAACAATTTTTTGCTCAACAAAACCTTGGGAAGGTCAAGAGTGTTAAAACTTAATTGCCCTTCTACCACAGGAGGAAGTTAAGGTTAATGCATGATAATAAAGCTGCGCAATGAAGCCTGCTGGCCTTTCGTGTGCACAGTGGGGGTGGATGCAGTGCAAGCTCACTCAGAATGCTAAAATTAGGATGGAAAAGTACGCCGGAAAGAAGCTTACTAGAGTCCCTGCTTTTATTGTAAATCTCCCTGGGAATTAATGAGGTATCCCTCTGCAACAGAATTCACTCTGTGGATATGTACCAAAATATAAAGAGATATGGTTATAGCTTTCAAAATTCATCAAAGTTCCTCGGCCTGTTCTATACTAAGTGCACTATTTCCCTTGTGTAATGCTGGCCCTATAATATTTTTGGCAGTGCTGTCAAAACTGGAGCTCAGATTTTCCTGCCAAATCTGAGGCTGTAGGAGTTCCTTAATAGGAAATACTTAGGGATGTACACACTTTACTACTTGCACACTGCTGCTGTCGTGTGTCTCAGAGAACGCTGGGCTGGTTATGAGCTGTAATGTTGTGAAATCTCTTTGCATGCTTTCACTTGCATGTAGTGTGTTCAATATGATTCATTTGCAGAGTGAGTGCTAAAATATGGGCAAGGAAAGCTGCATAGTTAGGCATGTTTCCTCTTTCAATACACAAGGAAAACTGGCATTGATTTTAATGGAAGGCAAGGAAGATAGCACAAATAAAACAAGATACTGCTCACACTACAGAAAAATGTTGAAAGTGCATCTTTTAATTCAGTGTCAATAATTTGGACATTTCTGTTAGATTCTCTGATGTGTTTCATGTACCATTCACTGTAACTTTAAACAGTTTTGTGTTGTTTGTGTGTGGGGTTTTTTGTTTGTGTTTTAAAGCTGATAAACAGTTCCTTGGCCATCAGGAAAAGACTATAAATGGAACCAAGGAAAGAAATATGAATGATCAAGGAAGTGTATAAGAACTAAAAAGGAAAAGAGTATTTTAACTTGAATTTAACATACTATAGCTGAAGGACAAAACCTAGATGAGCAAAATACTAGTCTCAGTATCTAATGTAAAAAAAAAAAAAAAAAAAAAAAAAAAAAAAAAAAAAAAAAAAAAAAAAAAAAAATATAATATAATATAAAAAAAAAAAAAAAAAAAAAAAAAAAAAAAAAGGACTGAAGACCTATGATCTTGGGCAACAGAAAATCAAAGAACACGGGCAAATGTGACTTTGTTTTGACATAGAGCAGTCAACATGCTACAGGCTTCTGGGGTAGCAATTTTAGTGGCTACAACATCAGTTAAAGTGTCAAGGTGAGTGTGTAACATTTATACCACATTGCCCAGTGTCTTACAGGTATTTCATATTTTAAATGTGTTATTTTATGAAATATAATCTTGCCATGTCCTTTCAAGTTTGTCAGAAAGACAGCCTTCTGCCATGTTCTTGTACCTGGAGCTGGGGTAATTGCCATGCCATATAGCTGGAGCCTCAAGTAGAGGGGAAAGTACTATTAGTGTCTTGTAGGTGGCTGGCTGTCACCTTTTTTAACGTGCTCAGCCTTCACTGACCTGTGGCCTCAGATACAGAGTCTTTCTAAACCCCAAATTTTCCAGACTAAAGTATGAAACCATTGCTATAGTATTAGAGTCAAAATGCTGTTAAATTTTAACAGCTAGAGATGACTGAAACCACCTGTGTCCTATTCATTAAAAACATTATTTGCAGTGCAGGAGTAATTTTGCTAGAATTATATGAGAAGAGAATGAATGCATTTTTTCAAGCCAGTGCCTGTTTTCAATGAGTCATCACACATTTTTCCCTTTCCCACATGAACATCCTGTTCATTATTTATGAACCATGGAGAATGGTGTGTTAGCTCCAAATGGCACAGAGTCAGTCAGAATAGATAGTTTCAAACTCTAAGGACCAAATCTGCTTGGTCACATCCATATTGACTTCAGTTGGGCTAAAATGATTTAAACAAGGCAGAATTTGCCATAAAATGTTTACTAGGAGATGGAAAGCTAACTGAAGATTAATACAGGTGAGGGATATTGATTATATATATATATTGTGTGTGCCATATTCTAGTTGACTAATTTGCATGCAGAACAGTGCACAGATGATTAACAATAGGACGACTTATCAAATAGAAGATACAGAAACAGATTTACTGCTGGCATTAGTGCAGGTAATCATGGGGGTTTTAGAGTTGCCTCAGATTGCTTTAATAGAGAATGTAATTCATTATTTTGATATGGGCTTCTAACTTGTGTGTGTGGATTTACAGTTTAGTCATTTCCAGAACACAGTAATGCTCTGGGGGTGGAATATGGTATATAACAGTGTGGGGCATGGTCCTCCTACTCATTCAGGCAAGCCCGATGCGTGCCAATGCTCTCAAGATCAGGAGAGGTGCTCTCCTTAGCCTTACTGAGCTTCAGATCAACTGCTTAGGTTACTTTCCATGCTGAGGACCTACAAAATGTGTGGCCATCTTCCCCACCAGTACCCAGCAGCAGAGTGGCTCCAAACCTGGTTCACTGCCTCTGTCTTCACTTAGAATATGTTTAATGAGACACAGCAAGTTATGCTAAGTGTCAAAATCCATCAGTTGTGATTAATGGGAAACTGGAAGAAAATATCACTTTGAGAAAAGGGGAAGATAGGAGTGAATGAAATAATGAAATACAAGAGTTCAGCCAAGTAAAAGCAGTATTTATTCATGCCTGTATATGGGTTATATGCCCATGGGAAGTCAGATGACTCCATGAGAGTGGCCTAAGACTCCACAATAACCATTTAGTTACCAGCATTTTTCCTGTGAACAGCTCTGCTGTTTCCTTTCCCCCACATCTTGATAAAGATTTCCCATTCTGGAACTGGAACAGAACTGGTGGGTTTGCGCTAACTAATATTAGACTGCAACACTTTAATGTCTTATATTTATTGCACGTACGTAGTTCAAAATGTCAAAAATCACCATGTGCGATCTCTTGTTAGTAATAAACTTCCTTTACTAAACCCATTCAGCCTTTACTAGATTCTCAGCATCATGCCTATCTATAGCCCACATTCTATCTTGATCTGCTTGTGCCTTAGGGTGATTTTTGAACTCATGAACTCTTCTCTATACAAATTAGATTTCATTCGATTTCATATTCATTTACATAAAGGCCTTGACTCTGACAATTTTCTTAGCAAATGATGGAAATCCTCTATTATCCCTAGATTTGTAACAGACATGTGGGGTCTGCTTTCACAGCAAATTCTATGTGTGTTCTAAAACAATGGCATTTATAGCGAATATATTATTTGCTGAATGAAGGTCCATTTGATTTTGAAGTTCATATCATGATAATCCAAAAAGGGAAAGTACAGCTCTAACTAGATTAGATTTACAGGGTAAGGAATGTAGAGATCAACAGCTTTTTAATCCTGAAACAGAGTTTCTCCATTTACCAGCCTTCACAAGTCACTTAGACTCAGGCTGACAGAGACTCATTTTGAATACCTGAGGTTAGTCCCATGGGCCTGGTTTGAGACCGCTGAGCTTTTACTGCTTGTGACAGGAGCTGCAAGAGCTCAGTCCTTCAGAGAATGCACTGAAACATGAACCTTGAGAAATTAAGCCTCTTATTTCCAGAAATCTGAATCCTAAACTTTTTCAGGATAATCTCTTAAATTCAGAATACTGTATTCACTTGTGCATTATCTATAAAAGAGCTAAAGATTAATTTGAGGAAATTCAGATTTTTACAGCTCTTCTGCCTAGCTGAATGTGTGGCAGTATTTTGGTATAGAACGACAAGCCCAAATTTTCACATGGAATTTTGGGAATCTAAAATGATACTTTTTTCCAATGTTAAGCAAACACTGGATGAAAGCAACGTAGCATAACTGTTCTGAAAGAAAGCTAACTTATCCCCTCAAATGTCATACTTAAAGAGGAATATTAAAGCAGTTTTTCTTTAGAGATATTCACATAGTTTTTGACTAAAGCCTGTTTGAAAGAACACTTGTTTCAACTAGTTCACAGTAGATTCTTTGGGCTGTGATAACAGAATAAAATAAGCATTTAAAATCTGCTTAAAAATTCCTTGGGGTCCACTTTATTTCACTGTAGCTGTTAATATCTAAGAGTAGAAATTCCCCTTTTAATGCATTTTGCCCATGGAAATTTCATGCAGCAGCAAAGATAGCTCTTAATTTTGTTGCTGTTTAAAAAAAAAGAAAAAAGGTGCTTTAGTTATGTTACTAACTGTCCTGACTCTGAACCTACGCTCCACTTATCATTCGCTCCACGCTCCTACTGAGCACACTGGGACTGGCCATTTTGTCAGCAGCCTGCTGTGTATTGACTTCAGGAGTGGACCCCTAAAGCACAAGCTAAAAAACTCCAGCTGCTAAAGGCAGAATAGAAATCCTTCCAATGTAAGAGGTAAAATTAGTTTTCAGCAATGATGCTATAATCCATCATGCAAGACAACTGCAAAATTACTTTCAATAACACTTTCACATTCCCAATTTACACAAAAAAAATTCCCAGTCAATACTTGTTACTACAGTAAGTAACCCAATGCCCCGCAGAATATTACGTGCGTTGTATCTACCAAGGATTTCATTTTAACAGATAAACTTGCTAGTGATATCAGTGGTTAAAAATTAAAACAGTTCCGTTAATCATTGATTTTGCAGCCTATGTTATGTGTTCATCTTCATGCAAACTGTCATTTAGTAAACCCAAATTAGATGTGACTGGAATTGCATTTTCCTTCTAAAGAGGCAAAGCAACCAATGAAAGGTGGTAGGATGCTGTCAACTCCCAGAGAAGAGGAGTGCCTACTTACAAGTCCAGTGTACAAACAAAATATTTTGAATTGGGAAGGTGTGTTTGCCTGCTAGTGTGAGTGACGGTTTCATGCTCACTCATGCAACATGGGAAAGATGCTGCCGGTGCTTTCTGGCCCTGTGCAGCTGTGTATCCCTAATCGTGGCCTCTCCTCTGCTCTGAGCCACCACAAGTTGTCTAATCTTTGCTCTGCTGGCCAGCCATTGTAGCACGTGGGGCCAAGGAGTACAAGAAAGGCTGACGCTCATGTAAATGTATGAGATACAGCTGCTGTGATGGGAAAAATGAGGCAGGAGTCTTCTCTTATTCAGTGTGTGAGACCTGGCAGGTCTCTGTGTGTACATGGGGAAAAGCAGGTTCCTCAGTGGCTTAGTCAGAGATCTTCTGGCTGGTCCCCAGATAGAAGCAAGGAATATGCAATTAGGGAGTGAAATAGCCTGAAAAAGCACATACAGCCTTAATGATAAGTTCCTATCTCCAGGATGCTGCAGCAGCAGTTAGGCAGGAAGCTCTTACAGAACAGTATTGCTGTGTTTTTGCAAGGAATCAAGACAGGCAGTTTAAAAACTGGGCTAATCTCCTGCTGCTTCCATGCAGAGAAGATGACATTTCATACTGATAGAACAATCTGGAAAAAGTGTTCTGAGGGGAACTATTCCCTTCCTTTCTCTAGGTATCATGGAGAATATAGTTTTATAAGAAGCCTCTTATTTGGACCAAAGATGTAACAAGATTTGTTAACTGTAAGGTAAAATTAGAGAAACATCAGTGGGAAGAAAGGTGTGTGTCATAGGAGAGGACAAGGAACTGTCTACTTTAGGATGGAGTTGGATTGGCTCCGTGGTTCAAATTCTGTATTGTAGAGGAAAACTTGAAATCTTTCTAGTGCTCTCTTCTTCAGGATTTAGTAAGTAAAATTCTGTGCTTTCACTTTACATTGGTGTCAAATCTACACTTCTTTTTACAATCCTGGCTTTGCAGGGAGGGGGAAAAGACGTGGAGTCCATGGAGAAAAATCAGACTGTCTACTTTAGGGTTGTCTGTAGAAATCTCTCTAAATCTTTCAATCATAAACGTGAAGTTCAGTGACTTTTGTTGAAGTTAAATGGACGTTTGAGCTCTCTGGAGTTTCAGATGCAAAGGTTTCCAAGTACCACTGTTGTTGTAGAGTGTATATAGTACAATATATTTAATTTACAGAGGGGTAAACTGAGGCAAACCCTAGTAGAATTGTGAACCAAATCCTGGAGTCCTGACAACCAGTCTCATTCCAGTTACCATGAATAACACTCTCCCACCTTTCATAAACAGAAGCAAATTTAATGAAGTTTATGAAAAATGGTAAGTCATTGTCTACAGAATAATAAATGAAGGCTGAGTTTTACAATACTTTCTTTATTTTTTCGGTTTGCTTCATGCTTTCTGAAAGTTAAATTCTGGCATCGTTTAACTTATTTTAGTAACTTAATGGCTGCTTGGAATTCAAGTGAATATTTGACAAAGGGAGTAAGGTTTTTTCAGGAGAAGAGGTTTAACTCGTTCCATTGAGATGTATGTATTTTTCATTACTTTCTCTAAATGAGCCTAATTTTCACTGATATTTAAGCTCCAGTTTTCCACAAGTTCAATATACTAACATAGTATTACTGAGCATTATCAGTTAAAGGCTTTATAACAAACATACGTGCTATGTTAATGACTTCTTTATATCCCCATTAAATGCAGCAACAGTTGAATAGAAATGTCATAACTTTTCTGTACAAAAAGAAAGCATTAATGAATACTAAATCCACAGTTAATGATGTAGCAACTAGACATAACTTGATTTGATATAATCCAGGCTGCTCGGCAAGTTACATTTATTACTAACAGTAGGCAGTTTCTCCTGAGTATTGTGTGAATAGTTATATGTATTTGTTAAGTATAATTTCATTCATTTATTGCTTGTCCAAACATAAAATAGACTTTGAAGTTCAAAATTAATTTGAACTGATGACCTTACTAGATTTTTCAGGTTCTCAAGTTTATCATGCAGAGTTGCTGGCAACACAAACTTTGTAATTTTTGCCCATAATGAAGTGCCTCTTGTTTCAGTGGATCACTAAATACAATATTTGATACTAAAAGTATACAGCTGTTGGCCATAGTAAATTAAAAGAAACTTACTTTTATATGTTATTCTTGTTATGGTGTCTCTGTTAAGCATACGATTTAGAAACGGATTTGATGATTCAGATACCTACAGAAGAGAAAATGTACAATGTCAGAATCTTTTCACAAACATTTCCTGTCTGTTCTGTGTGTGCACGCACACTCATTCTCTGTCTCCTGCCACTCCTTCAAACTGTTTCTGCCTTTTTTTCACTGTTGTGGGAAGAAGAAATAATTACTTAGATAATTTTCTAACAAAACTTGTTAGAAAGTTGGTATCTAAAAATAAATCCCAAAAACCAGGGATGGGAGGACAGGATGAATAGAAATTAATTAATTAATCATGTGTATGAGTATAGGCTTCTTCTCCAACAGCTATGATGGGATTTGCAGGTGGTTAATATAATTAGGCAGGATTTTCATATAGTATTCTGTTATTTTTCTATTTATTGAGAAATATTCTTTCCTTGCAGCAGACTATTTAGACTGAGAATAAAATCTGTCTTCCTTTTGTTTCACATAGATGTATGAAATGCCTAAATACCACCCACGTGCACTCACAAATGTGTATGCATACACATAAAACGTTCAGACTACGTTAACATAAGCATACCTGAAGAGGATTTAGAGGAAAAATGATAGAGGGCTTAGAGGCATTGTTGTTGTGTTGGGTTTTGTTTCTGTTTTTTTGTCGTGTGGGGTGTGTGTGTATATGTATTTTATCAAAAATATCATTGTTGATTATCAATAATAAGTTAATGAAAGATATTATTGCACTGCAAATGGCAAAATTATTATTGGTTAGCAAGAAAATCAGTGTCACATTTTTTTACAGAGATGTTTTAGTAACTCTGTAGCTAGCCTTCTAATATCCTACTTATCTTTCAATTATTCTGATGTGGCTTTTTTTATCAGACACTGGATGCTGCTGTTATACCTCTAGAATTTATCCAGAATGAAGTAAATTTATATTGAAAATGGAAAACATCACAACAACCTTAATTAAGATTTAGGGAAATAAATGGGCTATTGGACAAACTGGAATCCAGCTCTATTTGACATGTAGCCTTCAGGAAAATTCAGTTCAGGTTCCATATTGTACAAATTAAGATAGTTACTTCTCCATTTAGACATTCTTCTAACTACTTTGGACATTTAAAATAGAATACATCTTTTCATGCCAGTGAAAGAAGCCTAGAAAAGAATATGGTAAGGCAGATACTAAGTTTTGTTGCTCATTGCAGGAGGTGTGCAGCTCGGCAAGAACATGATGCATTATTTAGATAAAATTGGCATGTTGGGTATTTTGAAGGCTTGCTTCAATTTTATCCTTTTGCGCAAATTCAAGTCAGATTGTTGGGTTGTAATACAATATATTTTGGATGAAAAAAGGTAGGCTAAATATTTTCAATATTAGACCTGCATAAGGGCAATTTTAGTATCTAATTATTCGATATGCTCTGTGAAATGCATATTTTAATTCTAAGGTTAATGCTTTGTCAGAAATTTTACCTTATGAAATGGGATTAGAACTAAACTGAATTAATTGATATCCAATACCTATCATCATCATCAAACCTATTTATTTCAGCATGAAGCACTTATTCAGAAATAAATGCTTTTTTAGACTGATGAAACAGAGATACATAATGGCAGAATAGGAACAACATTTTTTGGGGGAAATGCATTCTTCATATAAAATGAGGAAAGGTTTCTCCACTGGAGCCATTAAAGTGTAATAAGTGATGTTTATGATATAAGGATTCCCCCCCATTCCTTTTCATTTTCCTTACATTACATTGTAAATGCTTTGGAGTAGAGATTGTGTACTCAGTTCCTAGGATGATGCTGTCTCTGGATTCCAGATCAGAGCCTCTATGCATTGCTATAGTATATTCAGGAGTCCAAGTCCTAGATTTACAGCTCATGGGAAAAGAAGTCCATTGTCTATATATTAGGTATTGATAATACAGAATACTTACTTTCATAAATATGGAAACTACCACCAACCCATTAGGACTCTTTGCAGCTTCTGTGACATTTGTGTACAGCTCATGGTTATAGTGGATTAGTTGAACCTGGAAAACAGGGAAGGGAAAGATTACAATTAAACAGTAGCAAGTCATACCATACAGTGTTTGAAAATACTCTCTATACACCAAGTGATTTGTAGTAGGATCCTATCTATGCTTAGGATATTTTGTAACAGTGCAATTTTTCAGAGGTTTGCAGCACACATGATTTTAATAATTTCAGTCACCATCTGGCTCCAATTGGCACAGCACCAGCATGTTTTCTTCTAAATTGCCAGTAAGTGAATTTACCCACATCAAGTTATGAATTGCACTGCAGGGGTTGACAGCATTTCCCTGTTGCAACAGCACTTGCCATGGGCATCAAGTAATCTGTACTTTTCAGCCTCAAGCCAAACACAGAGGAGTCAGGGGTTGAAATATTTGAAGAAACATATGGGATAGGGGTTTGGAATGGTTTTAAACCAGCACTTGCAGAATTCAAAATACTAATATTCATTGGTCCCAAATTTTACAAACTCGGTTACAAAAGCTCCTGCAGTTAGGTGCTTACTGTACTGTTCTTAACCAGGTTCTCCTTAGCTCCTACAGCTTTCCTTCTGCTTTCTTGTTTTATGACTTGCTGGAACTTTTAAATGATGAAGGCACAGTTCACCTCTCTCCCTGTATATGTAAATGTCTTATCCAGAACAATGGCATTTGATTTGTCTAGAATCATTGGACACTGTTACCATTTATATTGCAATTTGTAGCCTCACTTTTTTTTTTAAAGATGAACAACTTTAAGGAACTCATGAGGTAGTTAAGTATTTCTAAGAATTTGAAAGGCTAGTTAGCTTTACTTAGCCTAAAGATATCTATCTTAGTTTTCAGATGTCAATTAGAAAAGTAAGGTCATTTTTCTGGCATTTTCAGAATTGTAGCAGCCTGATGTTTGTATTTAAAAATCAGTTGTGTCTTCTGTGTGCTGGTCTAAATCTAAAGACTGTCCACTGAAATTTCTGGACTTATATACTGTGAACAAGATGAGTATTAACTTGATCTATGTCTAGTAGTCTTTTTAACTGTGCAAATGGCCAAAGACTGTCAGTAAAGAAACTTCATCATAGTGTGCTTTCCATGTTTATAGTCAGGAAAAGAGACCCACTCAAAAACCCACTGAAATGGGGTTTAGTGCCTGCATTGGTGACTTTGTCTTTCGGATGAATGCAATGTCTGGTGCTTCAGCAGTGAAATACAATTGCAAGGATTTCTCTGCAAGAGTGACATCCCTATACGATCTGCAGCGCACAATCAAATTAAAGACAAAGCCTTGCTTTGCTATCCAAATGTATTTCCACCAACACGTGTACTAGCAGTGATCTGAATTGTAATAGCATCCCAATTTATGTGTAACCTACACCATTATTATCTTAGTCTATGACAAGTTGAGAAATAAATGATCTGTCCAGGCTCTGGGAGTGTTCAGACAGTTCTATTTTCTAAACTCTGCCCTGACTGCAAAATGTATTCTTCTTACAAATAAACTACTAAGTATCAGATCTTATGAGCTTTCCTAATATAAAAATTCACCAAGCACGTTGTCTTCTCACCACCCCCCACATCCCTTAGCAATGCTGTTTTAGTGCTTGGACATTGATGTAAAAAGGGGTAGTGGAAAATCTGAAAGGAAAGAAAATGTTTCCATTAGCAAGATTAGAAGATCTTTGGCACATAGCTTTACTATTTACAGCTAACAGTTCACAGACCAGAAAAATAATATAAGGGTCAAAATTACTACTATATGGTGTTAATTTCAGTTACTTTTGTCCTGTCTGGATTGGGAACTATTGGTTGACCTTTTTACAATTCACACTGTAGGCATTTTTTAAGGCAAGCAAACAAACCAAACTGGAACGAAAAAGTAAAAATGTCAAAGTAGCCAATGAAGTCATCTGCTAAATTCTGACAGCTGGGAAGCAGGATGAATGCAGTATGCTTTCTAAAGGTCTTGTAAAGAATTAATGAGAGCATTTACTCTATGGCACATAGAGGTTATAGGCTCATTAGTCATCACTTGGTGGTACTACTGAACTTTGATAACATCATGGTTCTGGGGACTGTGCGGTCACTGAAATTTTTAGGCTTAGTAACATATTTTTCTTTTTATGTACAACTATTTACTCTGGCAGCCAGACTAACTTGTGAATTATCAAGGAAAAAAGTGATGAAATCTGCTTTAGACTAGAATTTCTTCTGTACAAAGTCCCAGAATAACAATGAATTAGATTAACTAAGTTTATCTAACAACCGAAATGTCTAGTGCAGGAATGGGTAAGGAGCAAATTCTCCTTCCACCCTTGGAAGGCCTGAGTCAATGTCAAACTCTCATTTTTATTGATAGGCCTTACGGAAATAAGGAAAGATTCTGAAGTATGTATGACCACATACAGGATATTTGTCCCAGACTTACTGCAAGGAGCCTACTGTCCACTGCGGTTCTAGTCTTGTGTAACAGATTAGATTGCAATAAGAGATACGGTCCTGTATTGGGTCTGGCTGAGATGGAGTTAATTTTCCCCACAGCAGCCCTCACAGTGCTGTGCTGTGTATTGGTAGCAGCAAGGTCTCTCTCCAACATTCCCCCTCCCCAGTGGGCTGCTGGAGGTGGGCAAGATCTTGGGAGCGGACACAGCCAGGACAGCTGACCTAAACTGACCAAAGCGACATTCCATACCTTATGACATCTGCTCAGCAATAAAAGCTAAAAGAAAGCAGGAGAAAGAGGGGAAAATTGCTGTTTTATGATGTTTGTTTTCTGGAGCAACTGCTACACGTACTGAAGCCCTGCTTCCTGGGAAGTGGCCAGACATGGCCTGCTGATGAGAAGTAGAGAATAAATCTTTTGGTTTTCCTTTGCTTCTGCATGTGACCGTTCCTTTTGTTTTCTTAAACTGCCTTCATCTTTACCCATGAGATTTTTTCCATCTTATTTTCTCCTCCCCTGTCCTGCTGAGGAGCAGAGTGATGGAGCAGCTTGGTGGGCACCTGGCATCCAGCCTAGGTCAACCCACCACAGGGCATCAGCACATAATAGTCTCCCAGCTTTGCTGGAGACCTCTCTCAATGTCAGACATCAATTCACTCTGTGCAAAACTCACACAGGCAGGCAGGCAATAGGTATTCGTGGGAATGAGTTATCAGACTTGAACTGATTAGAAATTAGAATAGTTATTTTCTTTACTGATCTATAAATGATCTCTCCACCCCAATTTGCACTGTCTTTACAATAAAAGTACTTGTCTGAGAACTTTGGCATGCTTTACGAGTGCTTTCAAGTGGTTTTCATTTCAAGTTTCCCATTCCTGCAGGTTTGTATGTCTCTGCCCCATTCCCCCTCCCCTTATCAGATCTCAGTTTGGTAATGAACAATTTTGAAGAGCGTGCTTGAGAAATCTTGCTTCGCTATAGTTTGAAAAGATCCCCTTGCCTTGCTATGCATTGTTGTTTCTCAAAGATCCTAGTGCTGAATGAAGACAGACTTTTTTTTCTTCTGAAACCTGTTATTTTCTGTGTCTTAGAGTTGTATCCTTCCTTGCTGCACCCAAATTAATTTTAAAGTTGTTTCCATGGCACCGTGGTTCTATTAACTAGATTTTTCTTTCTTTTTTTTTTTTTTTTTTTTTAAAAAAAAGATTAACCATGTAAGGAGATATAATTTTCAAAGTTTCTCACATGGAACAGACAAATTTAGAAAGGTACAAATGAATAAAGATGTCTTAGATATAGAATATTATATGCAGGATAAAAAATATAATTCCCTATTAAATTCCTTCTTTTGAAAATAATTTATTTAGAGTTGCCTGAAATACCTGTAATCTTACAGTCTGGGTTAAATATTACTAGAGCCTTCCATGAAGGTCAAAATTCCATGTCAAAATCTCACTTTTTCAAATGATGACATTGTATTAAAAACAAAGCACAACAAGAGCAAACTTGCAATGCTGAAAGTACCCTTTGATTCTAGTTTGAGTTTCAGGGCTCAAACACAATACAGAATCTTGTTATAAGCTATTGATTTTCTTTGGAAGATTCCCCTTTTAAGATTAATTTGCCACAGAACAACTGATAGCTCTTTGTTTTCCTCGAGCTATAGAAGTTCTATTTTTCAGGGAGAAGAAGAGAATTAAGATTAATTACTCCCTTTTAGCCCATGAAAATCCAGAATGTGCCCTTGTTCCATCACCCAAGAATGTGCACTGGACCAGGAGCAGACACAGCACTCTGCAGACACCTGAGGCTGGTGGTGTTGGGCATGTCAGCTGGAGCTGATGACAGTATGTTAGGGGTAACCTACTGAGCACACTCTCCTCAGCCTGACAGGCTGTGGCTTTGGGGCAGAATAATATAGATAGGCTGATATTATGGGTCATATTCTGGGCGCTGTGGGGAAAACATCTAATTCTCTTTCCCAACCCATGTGCATGTGTGTTTATAATGGTAATAACCTGTTCTTTGCCTGTACTTTAATAAACCTCAGCCCTGTACTCATAGTACTCACGTTGTACTGGTTTTCCTCTGCAATGCGTTTTGCTGTTTTTTCTTGATCCTTCACCCAGGTGAAATGTGCAGGGCAGAGCTAGGAGCAGGGTGTTTCTCTGTGGCATTTGACCAGGGCTCTTTGGCTAAGCAAAAGAAGGCACTTTGCTGTGTTGATGGTTGTGTGTGCCAAAAATTCTCGGGAGTCTTTTCAGCAATCTTTTACCAATTTTTTAACTTGGACAAAGACCATCAGAGCTCTGATCTCGTGTGCATGCCTAACTCTTTTATAAAAAAAGTTAGATCACGCCGAGATGTTCTCTTGCAGTGAGACAGGGAGAAATATGAAACTGAGGGAATTTAGAGTATCACAGCACTTTACACACAAATGTTTCCATAGTTGTCTTGAGAGTAATGGAATACCCTTTATTCTCACTTGGAAGTGTTATAATTGAGTGCATAAACATTTTGATTTGTAAATGATAAGGGATTTAAACCACAAAGTGAACAGCAGCCAGGAACAGCTAATCTGTAACTATAATATTTGTATTATGCCGTGCTACCTGATAAACTGTTGGGAGACCTGATTGAAAGCAAGCACAAAGCATGTTTCCAGCACAGCAGGGAAAGAAAGCAAATGAAATTGCTCAAGAAAACAAGTTAAATGTTTGTTTTGATTCAGAGTCCTTGTAAAAAATGGCTAAGAACTCATTAAGGAAAAAAATTATACATTTTTGTTTATCCAAAGTTTAATAAAAACAGTAAAAGAAATGTAATTTCTGAATGGCAGGTGTCCAGTGAGGAAAATAATTTTAATGAGTTAAAACCTATTAATGATAACAGTTGATATTCCAATGTTAAAATATAGTTTCTCTTACAGGTCTTGTAAAATCCTCTGGAAAGAGCAGTAATGTCATATCACCTAAGACTTATTTATGGTATTAATTTTGTGGATCCGAACAGGTATGAGACCTGAGGTCCTCACTTTCTGAAACAAATGAGTTTTTTTCAAAAGTCCCCTGTTTCTAGGATGTCTAAATTGTGTGGCTGAAAAAAATGTATTTAGATTTGTCTTAAATTAAATTAAACATACCTCCTGCTTCATGGAAAGCAGGTATAGCAGCATCTGTGAGAACATGCACGAGGCACCCCAGAACCTGTCGTCCTGATTTGTCTTGTTTTGTTGGACCAGTACCTGGCAGTGATGCAGTGGAAATTTTCTTACCTTTGGCAAGTGATGAAGGATTTTTATGGTGTGTTGCTTAATAATAGGCCTAAATATCACATGGGCTATTCCAGAAAGAAAAGCAATTAATTGCATTTTTTTCATATTGTTTAGGATTTGGAACTAGATGTTAATGATGTCTTTTCCTTCATTCTTATAATGGTCAAACCTTGTTTGCCCATGCACACACTCACCCATAGCACTAAGACTGTACACATTTAATTACTGCATCTTGGTGGATACTCCTGCACTGCTCAAGGCGCAAGTCATTACAATTCAAGCGGGGTAAGAATTCTAACTCTCTGGTCCAGTTTTCAGTTCCTTTTATGCTTTCAGTGAGCCTAGTCAAAGTAACAGCTGGAGGACTGGGCTGTTAGTGGGCTCAGAAGAATGCTGTTTAAGACAGAAATTATGATTCACAGTAATTATCTTTGAAAAACAAAATCATCATCTTCTCATGCACAGGGTACTCTACCATGAAATGTTAGGATCTGCCAAGGTGGTATTACCCACATACTTGTTAATTAATCCATAGATCTACCTGTCTGTTAGTTTTTACGTATAAGCCTACAGCAGTGAGGTAGTCTCACGTTGTTGGTAAATTGGTAAAATAAATTTTACATCACCACCTATACTTCCAGTAGTTTACTTAGCATTTTAGGAAACTATTGTGGTTTTAAGATTAAAATCAGATAAAAAGATTAGCTTAATTTAATATAACAAAGGAGAAATGCAAAAAACATTTGTTTTAAATAATTTTGTATTTCTGACTCTCTTTAATGTTCGCTCTATTAAAAACAAGGTTCTTTAGGCTGTTGCTGACAAATGTAGTTGTGTTGGTTTGTTGGGGGGTTTACTGCTTTTGACAGTTATTTCATGATTTAAAAGAAATGCCTATAAAATACTAGTTTAATAGAAAAGATTGTCATCAACATTTATAGCAATATGACAGCAACTGTATCCTAGATAAATAGAAAAGATTATAATTCTTTTTTACTTAAAAGAATAAGACTAAGAGTGCAAGGAAGGAACTTGTTTTTCTCCTGCTTCTGAGCAGACAGCTGTATTAAAACACGTGCAAAGAAATGCAATAATGTATCATGCAGTAAAGTGGAAATGCAGTCAAGGCTTAACTATACTTGGCGGCAAAATCTACTTTACTAGAAATAATGATACACCAGAAATGAGCACTTAAACTGCAAATGGTGTCTAACACTTCATTAGACTAGTTGGGAACAAGAACTAACTTGCAATACCTCTGTTCAACACATGAGCTTTATCCAGGGTTCCCTGGTAAGCAATTAACACTGTCTGTTACTTTCAGCGTATACTATGATTCTTAAAAAAAAAGAAAAAAAAAAAAAAGTAGCATTGCCTGCTTTAAGGTTAAAGTAGTTATCTCTAGACACAGACATACAAATGAAAGGTGTGAGAGAGTAAGGCTTTCTGGGGCATCTGTTCTAAGATAGTCTAACTGCATGTTTAATAGTACTTTGAAAAGAGATGGGTGAGAATCAGCTGTGAAGCTGGACAGTCATTTTGGCTGCTGACCTGCTGTCTTACACTGATGAGGCTACTAACAGAGCAAAACATACTCATTCCTTGTTTATATGTAACCATTGCTGCTAGAAAATATAAAAAATATGACCTAAATGAAGTATAGAAGATTTTAAAGTATTTCTCTTTAATATTTTTATACGTTCATATTTATTTTGTAAGTCTTTAATTCATTTGCAAGTTAGAAAAAAAGTCTCTTTTAGACAGTATCTAAAACTTGATGTTTCTTTTAAGCATCCATAGGACTACAGTAAAAAGTACAAATTACTAGCTGAAGAGGTCAGATTGATTGTGTATGTGTCAGAATTTGCTATTCAGACTTTTCACCTTTGTGCTAACATCAAAAAATTAAGAAAATGATAGGCTGAAGAAATAAACGCGAAAGGTGATGGATTCCTGCCATCCAAATACTGCCAGCACTGTTACAAGTGTCACAATCATTTGTACTCTCTTCCACATAGTAGGAAACACAATGAAGGAAAAATCCAAATTGAGCCCCAGAGGTACCTAGATGTGTCTGTGATGCTGGTTGCTCTGTGACTTCAGGAGAATTTTTGACAGGGCAGTCATTGCTGAAGCCTTCCACTGCTGATTACTCTAAATGTGGGGTATTTTTGGCTGACCTGCCAGTCAACCACTCTTGTCATTCATTGTTAGCAGATGAGCAAGAGCTGGGTAAACATAAATAACTGACACTGTTCTGCAATTCACTCTGTATGAGGATCAAAATGAAGTCTTAGACTCAAATGTTTAATGTTGATTATGTCTTGGCTGATGCAAAAATTTCATTGCAAGCTGTAATTTGGCACTGACCCAATCCATCATCTACAAAAGTTACATCTTAGAAGAGAATGGGGTAATGTAGGAAAAAAGGCCATTAGATGAGCCATCATCATTTCTGGATTCGTGCAGGATTTTCTCACTAAACACTACATTTAAATTGTTTTCTCGTTTTAAATACAACAGATGCTCAGACACCATGACGATGAATTCACTATCAACGCTCCATTTGGGAGATTCAGTTATATATATATATTCAGTGCTCTGAATTTCTGGGAGAATTCTTTTATGTTTTTAGCAATTGGTCCAGAAAGCAGCAGAAAATGGTTCTGGCAAGTTGAAAAAGTGGTGAAGTAGCGATTGTGGTTCACTGTGTTACCCTGAGACATTAAGTCAAAAGGACACACATGCAAGGTCACCGAACGGTGTGACAGAGATGCATCGGCAGTTCAAACCTTCTCTAACAACTTGCAATGCCGCTACAGCTCTCAGTCTACCTTGCCAAAGTACCATCTGTAGCTAGGTTTCAGTTCCAAGGGTGGGCAGGATGGGCAAAAGAAGACAGAGAAATATCACAGACTGATAAATAAAAGAATGAGCAACAAAAGTTAATAGAATTTGGGCTAGAGAAAACCTAATTGTTGATCTAGGCCTTATCCCTTCTGTCCTCATTTTATAATCTAGTAGGAAAAAAAGTCAAGCTTAATATACCCAATGCTAACTAACAAGCAAAGAAAAGGTTAGTGTGAGGATTACAAACCAGAAGTAGAAATAAGGCAATTACCAGTTTTACTTGCTCTCTTGACTATAGACATATACTGTTAAATAATGTAATTTTTCCAGGGCAAAAATGAAGCATGGGATTTTATGTCATTTAAAAATGACAATAGGGTGTGTATATGAGGAAAGCACAGAATAACATTGAGGTGGTATTTTAAGCTATTGGTGTGGTCCATCTGAGGTTTGTGGAAGTCCTTGTGCAGCCCGTTTGGGCAGCAGCTCCTGCCTGCCTACCCAAACACTCTCAGCTGGGACCTGATCTCAGCTTAGCACAGGCGTGCAGTCTGTCACTGCTGCTCCTGCCACGGTGCCTGGTGGGGTGACCTCTCCTTCCCACTCCCTGCCGGCAGGTGTAGGATGGGAGAAGAACTTGACACAGGATCTGTTAGAAATTGGTTGCTCTTGCAGGGAGGAGAGGAAGAAAGGGAGATGGTTTGCTTGCCCTTTGGGAAGGGAAAAAGCGGTGCATAAAGGTGAAGGATGGACACATGCACTTTGTGAGATGAGACTTTCTGTTTCAAGCTAATGGAATTGCAAAGTATTAATAGTATATCCATTGAAAGTTAAATGAGAAATCACACACAAGGTCTCATGGGATCTTTCTGAATGATTTATTGACACATGCTTTTCTCTCGAGCCTCCTTCCCCTCTAGTGATTGGGTTGCTCACCTATGACTTAGGAAAATTACATTCGACTTCTTTTCTGCCCTTAAGCAAATCTTCCTACCATTTCTGCCCAGCTTGCCATCTCTGACATGGGAATAGCTGCACTTCTCCAGTAACAATGTTGTGAGATGTAACATTAACAGTGTTGGGGAAAGTATGTAGATAATGCATGTCATGTTATGAAGTTCAATTTGTGTTATTGATCCATGACAATTTGTGACATATCACCCATGAAAGGTGCAAAAAGAAGCTCAGAACATAAACAGTTTTGACAGGAGGCTATGGGACACTTGGATTTCTGGCACATGGAAAAGTGATAACAGGGATACATTTAAAGCCCGAAAGAGGAAAACAATTTAAAATGGATATAACTGCTAGTGATCGTAGAGTTAAATCTTTGAATGTAAATTGAGTGCTCAAACACAGAAAAGTTTGAGGAAGCCCAGTTTGACTCAAAATAGCCAAAAGCATTTCTGGAATTAATGTTTTATTGAATTATTGAAGGTCCTTTAGGATATTAATGCTGTGGTAGATGAGATGATCTATTACAGAGTCAAATTTTTAGAAATCATTTGAAGACATTTCACACCAGGATTTCCTGTTTAAGGTGCAGAGCCAGAGATTGAGAGGAAAGAAGGCACAGATCTACCCTGCAGGCAGAAAATAAGGGGTGTTTTTTGTTTAAGAATATCCTGGAAGCCTCTTTTTAAGCTAAGGGAAGCACAACTGCATTTTGTTGTTTATGTAAATCGCATAAGAGAGAGTTTCACATTTGTATTTTAAAAGGTAAATTTGAAGTTGAGAAATAATGAGCACAGACAAAACAAGAGGACACGAAATATCTAAGAGTGTGAGATAGTACAGCTTAAGGCAGACGACTATAAAATTATCTTGTTTCTAAATGAATTGAGTGGCATTATACTCAGTAGGAAAGATAACTGACACTTAGAAGTAATAACTAAGCCTTTATCTTTTATAAAGCAAGCCTTTTAGCTCTGTCTGCAGATTTGGTGAAAGGAAGTAGGATATTGGCAAACACTACTCAACAAGTGTAGTACAGCATAAATTAAAAGGGCATGAAATTACACACAGCAGTATTTGTTTATTTTAAGAACACATTCTTCTGGGTACCTGGTAAAGAGCACTGAAAATTGCCACATGGTCAGAGCAGTTTGGTACAGCCACACAACTGCAGATTAGTGCCATTTACAAACAAACAGAGGAAGATGATCGCAGAAGCCTTTCCAGCAGCCTTAATTATACTGTGGTTGGTTGAAGTTCAAAGATCTAACAATGGCTTTCTTTGTCAAAGGTATTTTCTGCAATTTCCTGTTTTATATCATCCCTTAAAGCTGCTTCCCTACATCCACAACAATAAATGTCTCAGCTTTGTATAGACAAGAAAAGAACCTCTCCTCTTCCATTTGTTTCAGAAACTTTCTAATTATATATTTCAGCACAGTAACAACCTTTTTGTAACTCACTGGTAATTGTTGCTCAGACCAGCTAAGCACCAATGACCTCTGCTTCATGGCTTGACTTGTCTGTATAATGCAAATACTAGGTATAAGGAATCATAGAATGGTTTGGGTTGGAAAGGACCTCAAAGATCATCTAGTTCCAACCCCCCTGCCATGGGCAGGGACATGCTCCACTAGACCAGGCTGCCCAAAGCCCCATCCAACCTGGTCTTAAACACTTCCAGGGATGGAGCCTCCACAACCTCTCTGGGCAGCCTGTTCCAGTGCCTCACCACTCTAACAGTGAAGAATTTCTTTCTAACATCTAATCTAAATCTACCCTCCTTCAGTTTAAACCCATTACCCCTTGCCCTGTCACTACAGCCCTTGATAAACAGTTGCTTTCCATCTTTCCTGCAGGCCCCCTTCAGGTACTGGAAGGCCGCAATTAGATCTCCCCATTTGAAAATCCTATCTAAGCATTAGGAAGTAAAGCTGAGAGTTGCCTTTGGGAATATGCCCCAAAATAACACTTATTCACAAGTTTTTCAAGTTAATAAGTGAAGGTCAGTGAAAAATAATGAAAACCAATTGCAACTCCAACAGAAACATGGTACCTGACATGTCTCTATGGGCTGTTTGGGCAGCGAGATGTGAACACTAAATGGACAAAAGGCTGAAGAAAATCAGTTGTAAAAATCATTGTAAAAAAGTGAATTGTGCTTCAGTAAGGAATTAGATTGAGAGATGAATGAACAGAAGGGGAAGCCATGGTGCTATAGGTGATTCTCTAACCTTAAAAGCGGATCTGCCTAATGGGGTTTGAAGTTTGTAGAATGGAGGTTCCTGAGCGCAGAGTGCTTTGGGGCTCCCGTGTGTGAGAGTTCATTATATAATTTGGCTCTTTATGAATCTGGAATCTTTTAACTGGTAGTTCATCTTTTCACTGGAAAGAGGGGTGAGTGTAACAACAGAGCGTCTGTCTTTAAACATAGATGAGTCTAGAGCCCCTTTAGTACTTGGTCATGATGGTGGTGAAAGGGGCAGCAGTAAAGTCACACTTGCAACTTGTATCAGCAGGTTTTTGACATCAGGCAACAGAAGTCAAAGCTTTTTTTTTTTCCATTTAGAAAACAGTTTTATCCATTTGCAGGTTAATTTATGTAGCTGAA
Source organism: Aramus guarauna (assembly GCA_013400195.1). NCBI lineage: Eukaryota > Metazoa > Chordata > Aves > Gruiformes > Aramidae > Aramus > Aramus guarauna. The sequence continues at coordinate 1,876,060 of VXBL01009512.1, forward strand.
ATGCTGAAAATAGTAGCATGGAAATATCTGAAATGCCAAACAGAGATTTTCCCGTAATGAAAGAAAACCAAGGAATGTGCCATGCTCCAAAATGCTGAACTCCTGAAGAAATCTTTAGTCTGTTGGACTTTCTGCAATTAGAAAAGGTGATTTGGGTGATGATCCAATCAAAATACTTTGAAATTAGTTTTGTCCACGTAGTAAACTATTTTCTGCTGGCAGTCAGGCTGTGAAAGCAGCTCGTTATTCTCACTGGCAAAGGGCCTGGCCTTCAGAATGTTTCTGACTGCCATGCAAATACCGCACACTATTTATTTTTTGCTGCTTCCAGTTCCCTCTGGAAGAGCTATAGACCCCTGAAATACTCACTGAATGGGGATCTGCAGTGTCACTCCCACGGGGGATTAACGTCTGAATGAACTGAGGGATTGTGAAAGGTACAGCTGCAGCTCTGCAACAACCAGCTTTTAACTCACCTCATCACAGCACTATTTCCTTCAGTGGCTTTTCCTTTACTGATCATGAGGATGGGAGGCAGCAAGCAGAGGATGCTGCCTGCTCCTCTCCCATCCCCGAGAGCAGCCAGCTCTGCCTGACAAAGCACCCTTGGGAGGATGGTGGGTTTAGAGTGAAGCGTGGGTCTTGTTTTCCCCATGTAGTAAGGGATCTCTGTGCTCACAGGGCTACTGCAATGCTGGTCTGGGGCAAATACTGTGGTTAGCTTTGAACTCATGCCAATCTCACAAAATCATGCAAATATTTATGAATGTTCATGCACTGGAATGGTACTGCTCGTTGTTAGATGAGCAAAAAAAAAAAAAAATCGTTTAATTCAAGCAATGTCTCCTGTGGGTTTTGTCTTATTTTTCCCCCATGAAATTACTATTCACAGATTCGACCAGCTGTAGTTTCTTCAGTTATTCCTAATGTTGTGCCTGCCACCTCTTCCTTTATTTAATTTTTTGTTATGTACATTATCCTGCGGTATGGCTCTTGCACAGCAAAAGAGAACCTTTCTTTTAGTGCACAGATGAAATGGAGCTGAAAATTACAGCAGATAAAAATCCAGCTCTTTGAACTGTAATGTTAAGAACTCTTCAACCAAAGTAGACACCTAATTGAAGATAATGTTGACTCTCTAAATTACTGTATTACTTTGTCAAGCTTACATCATTAAGCATGTATTTGACTTCATTATACTGCAGTAAACAATTTGTTGTTGTGGTAAGAAAAGCTGGTTTGTAATGTCTGTAGGCAAAGTTGCATTATACTTTAAATGCAGATAGTGCTGTCTTTAGATTTTGAGTTATGAAGCAACAGTGCGATTATCCTATTACCTTGCTAAAACATCTAATTATTTGTCAATGATGCAAAAACCTGAGAACTTAAATTTAAGAAATTATAATACAAATGTAGCTATTTTTTTTTTTTTTCATTGACACTTTAACAATGTCAATTTGCTGGGCTGTTGTGAGGAAAGGATCCCATATAAAATTATGGCAATGGGGACTGCATATCACTAAAATGATATCTAATAAAAGATTGATTTCTAATTTTAATAAGTGTAGTATGTATACAAAGTATGTGTTTAGCTTTATAATTCATTTAAATATATGAGATTAGGCTTTACTGCATAACAAATTACGTGCTACTGTTACTCTAGCCTTTGCAAAGCCCATTATTGCAAGTTTAAAGGGAGGCACACAGAAAAAATAGAAAGGAAAAAACTGGTTCTTCCTACTTTTTAAAAAAATGTCATTGAGCTGTGAGCCCAGTTTAAAGTCAGAATTCTGTCTGCAGTGTTCCCTGATCTCCTCAAGAGAAGAAGTTCCTGAATTCTATTAAAAATTGCTGGTTTCTCAGCAAACAGCATGAAGAGTTTTTCCTGGGAGAAAGGTTTTAATAATTAAAATTAGTCAATACTGAAGCGCAGGAGATTATTTGATCTTGTTCAGAAACTGACACTTTCCAGAAGGGGAAAAAAAATGCAATCTCTCTAATAAATCACTTTGTGCAGAACTGGGAGTCAAGTAGAAGAAATTTGCTGCAGAAGAAAAGAGGGCAACTCACTAGGGAAATAGGTTTGCTCAAAATAATTGTGAGTTTGAACATCAAGGTTGAGATTTTTAGGACATTTCCAGAAAAAAAAAATAAAAATCTGTAAGACTCTCAGGATGAGATGTAAAAACGCATTTGTTAGTACTTTGGGGCATTACGTCTCTCAAACGCATTTATAGAAAGTTGCTGTTGGCTCTTGTGCGCCAGTCCAAATTTCAATTTGTCTACTTTTTCCCCTGCAATTTCAACTAAACTCAGCTGGTTTATCAAGTCAGTCTATATTTCTGGGCAGAACTGAGGATACCCACCTTCATTTAATGGACTTAAATTTTGCTCCAATAGCCCCTGTCAACTTTGGCTACTGCCAGCAGATGAAAAGATGAAATCGAAAACACGTCAGTGGATGACTATGCCCAGCACGGGCTGGATTCCTTTTGAGCTATGCTCTTTTTCAGACTGTCCTATAATGATGCCTGTGCCACCTCAGTCCATGATGCTTTCCTTGCTCATATTCAGACCCATATATTCCCCTGCTTTTATGAACACCAAACCTCTCCCCTGCCCTTTTCTGCCCTGTTTCTTCCTGTCACTTAAAACCTGTCATTCTTCTAATGCTAGCACTGCTATCCAGCTGTGCCGTTCCTCACTGTGCATTTCCTAAAGAAGCAAAATGGTCCTTAAATATACCCTAGTTGCCTTTCGCAGTGGTGTTCAGAGGTTAGTGAATACATGTCTGAAACCAAACTGCTGCTTTTTCAAGGGGCCATCACAGTGGGAAAGGGCAGCACTGCTCCTCTGCTGTCTACATAATTCTGAGGCTGTCACAGGTTGCTCTTGCAAGTGTTTCTGAAAGCACAGAAAAATAAGTTCAGATACTCTGGCAGGTTACAGTATTGCACCTTTTCTTTGTATTGCTGAACTGTGTCTTTGCATTCTGTTTTTTTAGCTTTGATGTTGCATAATTGGAATCACTAAACTTCTGAAATGCAAAAGATCCCAAATGTCCCAAACTTAACTCTGTTTTAAAAATGTTATTCTATAGCTTTTTATCATATGAAGAGGGTAACATTAATGTATAACTTAAATATACAGAGTGATGCTGCAATTCAGCAGAAGTGATGTTGTGGTTGAAAAAACCCCAACTTTCTGAATTGTTTGATCTCTCTTTGTGGTAGATCTGATGAGAAAGTGGAGAGGGAGGCAAAAAAAGACTGTATGGGCAAGCAAACTAATGGATGCACAACCATTTTTTCTGTTCCCATTTCCCAGCTTTGGAGCACTAAACTTTTATAGTCTGTAATTTTTTAGAAAAGTTTGTTCTGTGTTATCTGAAGCATTACAAAGTACATATGTTTTTTGTATTAAAGATGACGACACAAGAACTGCCTTTAACATAGAACATATTTGGAAGAACAGACACAAGCTACCTCTTCTCATACTCTGAGTAGTGATGTGAAAGTACTATATTTGTACCTCTGATTAATGATTTGATGTCCTTATTACCTTTCCTAGAACTTTTGGCATCTGGCTACCATCACAAATCCTCCTGATGTCAAGGGGTGTTTCATGGGTGGAACAGGGCCAAGGTATTACGTGGGCCTAGATCATCAGCAGTAGCTTGCTCACAGCTCTGTGCAGTTTTAATCACTCATCATATTTACGCTATTCTCAGCCAATTGAAATCTGGAGAATACACAATTTCATAATGGATAAAAACAGATCTACTTTGACAATGTAATTCCTACTACTTAAAAAGACCCAGATATAACACTATGGTCCCTGTGGCTGAGGTTGAATTACATCTACACTGTGGCAGAGTAGATGAGACAATCTTACTGAGTGATGATACTGAATTGCTCAATTGCCAATGACTTCTGCGGTTATCTGCTTGTATTTTCCAGGAACTCTGTTTCAACAAAGTACCTCTGACCATACAGGTCCATCTATATTACAAAAACAAGCTCTAATATCAGTACAGACAGAACTTCAGAGCAAACAACAGTAAGAATGAGGATGCTGCTGCCATGACAAGCTCATCTGCAGCCAATGACCCAAACAGATCAAAGAGAGGGGCAACCAGCAGCTGGGGTTCTGTCAGCTCCTCAAACGCTTGTTTCCTTCTGGCTCCCCCACTGTTAAACAGGGAGAATGGTAAAACTACTAGCAGCAATAAAAGCAAAAGAGTCTAGCAATTCCACAGTACAACCTACCTAAAGCAGGAGCTACTCACGTTGCTTCAGAATAAGAGAAGAGGAAAATTTTCCATGAATCAAAATGCCAAAGCTTCTTAAGCAACAAAGGAAAATATTTTCCTATTTCCTAATATTTCCTAGCCAACTATTAATAGTGGATCATTCATTTAATACAGCTCAGCATTCAATTGCTGCTGTTTTTATCTCATGTGCGCGCGTGCGCGCGCACACACACACACATATAAATTTGATTTGTAGCTTTCACTGGGCTTACCACTCTAAAGAAGTTGGCCCAAAAACTTGAAAGCTGATGCATTGCAGCAGGTCACAGACTTCAGATTACAAAGGCTATGCTGTTCTTTCTCAAGTTATTAGCAATAGTTCTACTGTCTGCAGCTGGAGATGTTCACACAGCCATACATGGGTTTTTATTTTTACACGTGGTGCCACTGCTGTAAATTACATTTCCAATATGAATTAAAATTACAAGGGCAGCCTATTGTTGCTTTGTCGTTGTTACCACAGTGCAGTTTGTTTTGTAAAAACTGGTAAGGCTCCATCTTCCACACAGATGAATAGTGTAAGTAATGTATACAAATGAAATGTGTGCATGTTAAGGATAAATTTCTTTATTTGCTTCATTAACTGCAATTTGATAAACAGTTATTCAGTTACAGATCTACTGATTAGAATCAATCAACATCTCAAAGTTTGAAGACTGTCAAAATAATTAAATGGTTCAATAAATCTGAGAGTATACATTCAAAGAAAAATTGCTATATATTTAGAGACATTTTTAAAGATATTTACCATATCAGCATTCCATGAACTTTGAGGATACATCTTTGTAATTCTTTTCACTGCTTCATTGACTTTTAATATTGGCAATGCTTACAGCCCTACTGCAATTCAGAAGAAAGCCTTCTGAGATTTACTTAGCTTGTCATATTTATTATACTGCTGTCTTCTCTATTTGGCATTGTTTTTATCTGCCTCTCTTGTTATATTTATATTACAAGTTTGGAACCTTAAAAAGTAGCTGGTAAGAGACAGGTTTGGGTATAGATGATAAAAGATTTTCTGAGTGGCAGAATATTGCGCATATATGATGGGAAATTCATGACTGTCCTTTAATATAGTTGGATGTTGCAGTTTGCACAGTGTGTGTACTGGGGTGGTTAACTTTCACTATAGAAATGAGCAACAAGACCTGCCTGTTTAAGATATCCATCTACCACTCCGGATGAATTTGGAGAAATCAGATGGCCCAAACTTCCCAGACTTCACACCACAAAATCTCTTGTTCTGGTCTTCACTGCGCCATGGTCTGTTGGCATGACTGCAGTTCACTCAGCCTCTCTGTCTCAGCCTACCCATTTGTAAAATTGGTGAAATAATTACACTGTAAGGTAATTGATAGTTAATGGGGAATGTGTTCATGGCCATAAAGCATTTGACAAAAAGCATTACAAGGGCTATCATTAATGTCTGTTGTGAGCAGCTATCAGCAGTTCTGAATATCCAAGGGGACCACGATGTGACCGCTTCCAAACACTGGTCGTGTCTGAATTAGGTTTTTGGTTCAGGCCCAACTCTAAACAAAACAAGGAGCTAAAAGGAGACAGATGGTCTCTTCCGGCTCTTTGTTGCACTTTTATTGTCCCCTTCACAAACATTAAAGGACAGATTTTCAGCTATATAAGATGATATAGGTCAGTAATTCAGATGGTTTTCTAGAATTCCTCATTTTTTTATTTTTTATTTTAAACGATGTACATCTTTAGACTTAATAATGGTCATTCACTTTGAGTTATAAGCTGCCACTTTCAAATCACAAAATAAGGAATACCACCTATCAGTACACAGGTAAAATTGATCTACTTTAAGCTGCCCAAAGATTGTTTGATGATCACAACCAAAATATTCATGAGTTTACAAGATCATTTGAAAGATGGATGGCATCACAACACTGACATGTTCTTCTGTGCTAGTAAAGAAGTCTGTGTCTTTCTAAAAATTCTGTTTTCACTCTAGTGACTTGGTAATTACTACAGTATTAGCAATTTCTAGATACTTTATTACTTGGTAATACCTTATGTACATCAAGTAAGAAAAAATGAATGTGAAGTTCATATATAAGATCACAGTGGAGCCAAAACATTTTAAATTTAGATGGAATTAAATATTTTAAATCCCAGGGTTTGCTTCCTGCTTTCCTTGTATTGTGACCCACTGTATTGTGCTCCTGACAGTAACAACTGCCTTGTGAACACACATCCTACCCTCTTTTACATTTGTTGGCATGCCCACTTATTTCAATGGGGCTGGTAATGTATACGAAGATTTATGGGGATAGACCCCAAATATGCTACCTGAAAGCTCAGAATTCTAACAAAAGATTTCCAACTTTCTTTGAAGTATTCATCTCCAGTACTGAGTATGTCTAAAAAGTAGGTATGTATTTTCAAATAGGCCACAGGAAAAAGGCTTTTGGAACTTCAGATACTGATTTTTTTTTTTAACCCTGCCATTTTTCCTTTCATCATTTTCCTGGATTTCTAAAAGAAAATCCTATGAGAATGAAACAGACAGACATTCATTAGAATCTAGAAGAATAAGGGTAGGGTTTGTTTTTTTTTTTTTTTTCCCCTAATTAACTGCCCCAGGGAAATAGCTCTACCAGTTAGGAGGAAGAACAGTTCCTCTATTGTGCCTTTTATGACTTAGGAACAGCAGATAGGGAGGCTCTAAGCTACAAATCAAACAGTGAAAATCCTCTTAACTGAACACACCCTTGGGCTTCACACAGAATAAGGCCTTACACTAATCATGAGCAGAACTAGTTGGGATTTTTTTTTGCTGAAACAGGGTTTTGCTTGAAAATGCTTACATGTCAAAACCAAAGTACCTCATAGAGGGAACTTGATTTCAAAGAAGTTTTGCGGAAACACAAGCAGAGGCTATCAGAAATCTCCCGGATTTCCTGCAGGTTTGTCTTGTGATGTAGCCAAGAGCCTGGAGACCCGATGTCTTCATCGCTCTAGCTTACCTTACAGTAGTTTGTTGGTTTTCCTGTGATGTCCCTCCCCTCAGCAGGGCTCTAAGCATGTGTAAAGTTCTGTTTGTGAGTACAGGTAGATTGTCAAAGGGACAATCTAGGTACATAGAGCACAGGAGCTTTAAGAATCCTACAGAGAACTCTGCCTTAAACCACAACTCTTAGGGTTAGTCTGTAATTGGCAGCCTTGGATGTGCATGGAAATATTTGTCTGATGCCTCTTTTATGGTGCCTCTTTTTTTATGTACCATTTAAAACCATAGCAATTCTCCTGAGTTGGTCTATTAGCCACCGCACTGGAAATACCTCTCTGCGACCACTGCTCTGAAGGTAAAAAGGGAACAAAATGTGCCACAATCTAGCTTAGCTGGAGCAATCTTGGTGTAGAATTTTGTATTTTGGGTAAAATTGGCTCCACAATACTCTTTAGAAACAACCCACAAACCCCAAAGCCACAAAATAATTTCACAATATGCAGAATTGGGACCAGAGCACTGACTGTCTCTCTGATTCTTAGTTTCTGTCTTTGCAGTGTAGGCATGTCCTCCTAAAGGAATGTGTGTGTGGTAAAGAGGGCTTTAGGTTTCACCCATGATGGGTTGTTCTCCAAATACTTGATGTATTTTTAATTATGCTTTTATTGCTAGTATATTTTTAATGATATTTTATTGACCCTTCCCTGTTTTTCATGTGAAGAAAGCAAGTAATGAACACTAACCTGTCTTCTCTCAAAGCACTTGAGTGCTAAGAAGTCTTTTATCGTTTTCTGAATCAGAATTCCTTATCTCAGTCAAGTATGCTAATTCATCATTTATGCGTATTACCATAAGCTTTTTTTGTTCTCTCAAAAAGGAAAAAATTTAAAAAAAGATAAAGATTTGTTTCTCACTGCTTCTGGAGAGTCTTAGCAGAACCACAGTTTGAAAGCCATGCTCCTCTACTGCTTTATGTAATGAATTTTAGTGCAGTGAAACATACTGCATTCATAGTTTGGTGGATTGGAGCAGGAGGAGGAAACTTCTGTCTGCACAACCTCACCAGGGTATTTCAAACTTACATGGTATGAAGGAAAAAAAGCAGCAGGTAATGAGAATTGGGTGGCTGAGCTCCTGCAGTCATGGATGCTGTAAGATTAAGTCCAGTATAAGCATGAAAAATGATGGGCCTCTCCGGACCATACCTGCATGCTGCACTTTGGACATAGACTTCAAAGTATCAGGCTGGCTTGGAGATAACAGCATAGGATTGATATCTCAGTCCTTGATCACTTTGCGCTTAGATTTTCAGAGGAAATGGGGAACAAATTGCTAAAGGTGAAAAGAGCAAAAATTCACATAACAAAATATGCCAAACGTATACTGTTCACATTGAATATGCCTTCAAAAATAAAAAATATCTTATTTTTAAGAATTATGCATTTGAGAGAATGTGACAGCTGTTTCTGACCAGTCCTATGCTGAAGGTTAAGCAGATTAAGACTGTGTTACCAACTGATTCTGTTATTAGCAGAATTTCCAGGGACTAGATGGCAGTAGCATGTTTGTATTTTGATAAGAAAGAGTAAATAAAATTAGAGATGATGGGAAGAGATGGACAGTAATGGACTTGCCCTTTCTAGCTAAAATCCAGAACTCTCTTTGCCTTTGATAGAACTTGCAGAGTAATAACTTGTATATGGTGCTTTTCTAATGTGCCTATGGCAAATTCTCAGTTAGAAAATGTTTTCATGGCAGTTAGATTAAAAAAACCAACTAGAATACTGAAAAGTCACTGAATAGAATGAATTAATTTTTACTGAGTTTTAATCCAGCAAATCTTGGCAGGTGTGTGCAGTAATGTCCACTTAGTTTATACAGAGATAAGAGTGCAGACAGATAAAGGTGAGATATTAAAAGATAAATGGCAAGAAAATGAACTTCGAAGAAATGTGGTTTAACCTTGTCAATTCTAATTCTCCACAGTGTTAACACTGATGCTATTGCACCTAGTATCACTCACATGCTATTTTAAAGGTAGGTATGCCTGAGAAATGGATCTAATTGTAATAATTTTAGAAAGACATGCTTGGGAAATGATAACGAAAACTTGTTTGCTTCCCTTTATTGCTTGTAAAATATCCTAATCTGTTATCTATCACAATTTTGTCCAAAGAAAACAAGATGTAGAAGTATTCCTTGTCAGTCTTTATTGAAAGTATCAATTACCTAGATGGCTAAAATACCTCAAATTTAAAGTATTTTGACTTTCTGGGAGGCAGTGTATGCCTGTGTGCTTTTAATTAAGGAAAGGTCTACAGTCATGGTGGAAGGTCAAGTCAATATGCTAAATGAAAACTGTAGCTTTGCAACCTCGCAGCACTCCCTGAAAATGTAATAAAAAGGCAGCTAGAATTGACGTGATTTAGTTGGCTTTTTACTAAGACACTGAAGTGCCTCATAAGAAACTATTAAACATATGGTAAGGGACAAAGACCTAAAAAGGGAGTAGCTGAAGCTACAGAAATAAACTGAAGGTTAGAGAGCTAATGGTAAGGGTTCACAGCTGCCACCACGTATTAGAAAACAGTAATTATTGTCAGGGAGGAGGGAGACTTCTGGGCTAGAGCTCCTCATGGGCTAATTCAGTCTGAGGAGGATGTGGTCCCCCCCAGCATTCAGGTCCCAAGTCACGGTGACTGTGTAGGATGTGAAAACCTTTCATGCCACCTTGGCTGCCTCCTTTGCCTGATTTGGATACAGCTATGAGCCAGGAACTCCCGCCTCCTGCAAGAGGGCCTTACCAACAAGTTTAGACTACTGAAAATTTGGGTCACATTTGCTGTCTGATGCTCTTCCATTTGCACAGAGTAACATAAAAATTACTGAAGACGACAGCTTCCAAAGTGAATCCCCACTCTCTGGGCTATAAGGGTGTTGTGGTCTAACCCCAGCCAGCAACTAAGTCCCACACAGTCACTGGCTCATTTCTCCCCCACCCCCCCCTCAGTGGGATGGGGGAGAGAATCAGAACAGTAAAAGTGAGAAAACTCTTGGGTGGAGATGAAGACAGTTTAATAGATAAAGCAAAAGCCGCACACACAAGCAAAGCAAAACAAAATAAGGAATTCATTCACCCCGTCCCAACACAGGTGGGTGTTCAGCCATCTCCAGGAAAGCAAGGCTCCATCGTGTGTAACTGTTACTTGGGAAAACAAACACCATCACTCCAAACATCCCCCTCTTCCTTCTTTTTGCCCCAGGTTTATATACTGAGCATGACATCATATGGTATGGAATATCCTTTTGGTCAGTTGAGGTCACCTGTCCCCACTGTGTCCCCTCCCAATTCTTGTGCACCCCCACCTACTAGCTGGTGGGATGGGTGAGGAGCAGAAGAGCCCTTGACTCTGTGTAAGCACTGCTCAGCAACAACAGAAACATCTCTAACAGTGAAAACACTGTTTTCAGCACAAATCCAAAACACAGCCCCCTACTAGCTACTATGAAGAAAATCATCTCTACGCCAGCCCAAACCAGCACAAAGGGTCATGCCTGCTCTCAGAACTAGTTGCTTTTGACTCCATGTAGGCATTAAACAAGTTGTTGCAATCAAGACGTAGGTGGCTGTGTGAGTGCTCAGCACCAAACATCCAAGTGGCTGAGGAACTTCACGGTATTTGCTGGTGATGGATCAGTGTTTTGAAAGTGTTGTCTCTCATCTGTTATTAACTCTGGATTCTCCTGTTTATGATCTGATTGCCAGCATTCATCCTCCAGTGCACAGGCAGTATCAGTTAAGAGGGACTGGGCTAAAAGGGCTTTACATTTTTTTGTAGTCTGATGTCCGTGGTTAGTGTATCAATAACAAATCATACAGTTTTACCTTAGACAAAAGTCCTCTGACTTCATGAGAGTTTTGTCCAGGGTAATGTTTACAGTAATTGCTCACTGGGGTTTTTTATTATTATTTTGGTAAATTACAAAGCTAATAAAAATTCACATATGCTTGCTTTTTATTTTCTTTTGTGGTTGTCCATAATAGCTGCAAGAGCATTTATATAAGAAGTTAGTCTGATTCCTCCTTTCTCTGGAATGTTACATTAAATATATTTGGGGAAAAAAGTTAAAATTTATAAGAAGTGTAATAGAAAAATCATTACCAAGTAACATAAAACACATTTAAAAATGAACTTAGTGTTTTGGCTGCAGAGGTAAATTAGTCTTTAATTAAAAAGAAGAATCATCCTGTAGTAAGTAAAGTCACCCCAAGCAAATGATAATAATTTGGAATGAGGCAAAATGAATACTTCATAAGTGACACAGGAGGTTTAGAGCGCTGAATGTTTTAATGTCCCAGTGGTTTAAAAGAGCAAATCCTGCAGCTGCTACTCTAAGCAGAAAAACTCCACCTTATTGCTTTATGATGCTGGATTTGAAAATTGAGGCACCAAAGGGATTTAGATTATAGTCTGTGACAGACTGTGCTCTCAGTACATTGACACTCTCTTCCACTTCTACCTCCCCCCAAAAAAAAGAGAACAGTTGGTAACTGAAAAGTAAACATGTGCAAAAATGTATTTATTATTAAAAGGATCTGTTTCACTCAATATCTAAGAAATTCAGTATTTATTATTCCATGCAGCAGATATTTTGCTGTGTCACATGCTACATTAATATAAGCTGACATTGTCGTAGAGCTTGCAATTTGTTTGGAGAGCTCCTACAATTCTGCTGATGGATGGATAGGTCTGTAAGATTCAGAAAAGTAGTTTCTAAAGAAGGAAAGTTTTTTGGCACGGAACACCCACATATGAAAAAGAAGAAAAAAAACCCTAAACAACCCAACTCTAAAAATCTGCCTGTATGGTTTCTTAAATTTCAGTATATAGCAGTATCTATGGAACTTGTATCACAAAAAGTCCAGAAGGCAATATACAGAAGCAAAAAATACTGGGCCCCAGAAATGGAGCTCCTTCTATTGAGTGCCTAGAATTTCCTCTGCAGAATCCAGGAAGAATAACGTGCTTCCATAAAACATTGAGTAAGCTAGGGAATTTGGATGCTTTCAGACTTAGGTGATAGATAAGCAAACATTTGCAGAAACATTTCTGATTCTTGCTCTGACTTGAGAGTAGAAGTCCTATTGCACATCAGTGGAAATAATGAATGCCATGTAGCAGCTGGCACCCTAACTTCCACAGCCTTTCATTCACTGCTCTAAGAATAACTCCCTTAAACACTATATACAAATTTTTCAAATACTTAAATATTTAACAATGCTTTCTAGAAATCAATTAATAATCTATAGAAAGCAGGTGATCTCTGTATCCTTTGTTGTCTGAAATATTAATGTATTCAATTACTCCAGAAAGACAACGCAATTTTCGGGGGGAAATTTTACCAGATCTACATTATCAAAATGACGACATACTAAAATACTTCTGAAAAGGTCCTTCATTTATTTGATGTGACAGTGAACTGTAATTTTTCACCTGCAATGGCTACACAAATACCTCACTAATCTGATAAAATAAAAAAAATGCAAGGCTAAAACAAAGATCAAAATACTAATTGCATACCTGAAATTTAGTCTCAGATTTTGGAAGTGTTAAACACTTGTTCTAAAGCATCATTCAAACTCCAGATGGTATCTAACGATTGTTTGGGATTATAAAATTAAATGACTGTTCCTTTCAATTATATGTTATTGTTAGTCTTTCTACTAAAAGAATTAAATACGTAATTCTTCCCCCCTATATTTTCTTAGTTTGTATTCTGTGAGGAGTCATAGCTGTATCTAGGTCCAATCCTGATTTCCTGTTGGTGCAACAACTGAACTTCAGTGGTTTATACACCAAGAGAAAAATCACGTTACAATTTGCTCCAAATAAATCCATTAAACTTTTCCATTAAAGTTTTACCTGTGCTACTGTAAAATGCACGCTTAGACCTATAGTATGAACTGTAAATTTGCCCCTTGCAAAAAAATAAATCAAAAGCCTCACTTGTATTTCCACTGCTAATCCAGTTTTAGAAAGGTGAAAAAACTAACGTGAATGGTATTTACGATATCAGAAGCTGATTATACATGAAGTAAAATTCTTTATTGCTGATATAAAGTTTGGACATTACATAACTTGATTTGTGTAATTAAGGTTTTTTTCCTGAGGGAAGGATAAACCAGGCTATTTCTAGAATCTAATTTTCCTTTAAAAATGGCAGTATGACTACAGCAGCTCTAAATGTAAGACCATGACTGCAAGAGTATACTGGCACTGCCTAGCAATGCAGCCATTCATACAAAAAAGAGTTTACTCACCTTGTATTTTTTCTATTTATATATTTATGATCAATGATTTATAGTTGCTACACCTTCACTTGACTCTATAACTTGTCCTGGCTATTGAGTTTTGGGATTTGTTATTTAACAAGCATATATTACCCATGACTAGAAGATGACTGTCTAGCCACAAAAAATACAGGAAGGAACATAAGTTAAAAGTCAACTATTCTACTTCAAAAGTGTTAAAGATGAAACTGCTTTTGGAGGTCACTAAGGATTAAGATGCATTTTTAGCACATAGCCAGTGTAGGAAGTTTAGTGCATTTTGATGTAAAATGCACCACAAAAAATTCTGTTCCATATTCCTGGAAAGTCATCTTTCTCATGGTTTCCAGCAGCGTAGTTTAAAAGGAGAAGCTTCCTCAATAAGAAATGCCAACTATATTTTAAATATTGCCCATTTGCTGCTTAGAAAATATCTGGATGTCAACACATTATTCTGACTGGTACTTTAAAATTGTTATTACTGCCACATAGCCATGGATGTTTAGATGGTTCAGTTAATGGCTGGCTTTCCACCCATTTTCAGCTTTTGGTTTCAAGGTGCTCTCTGTCATCTCTCCCCACAATTCTGTCCATAATTCATGTAAGTGTATATAACGCTGAAAGTCTCCCACAGAAAAAACAAACGCTGCAAAAATCTAATGGAACATGAAATCAAGTAAATGGAATCGGGTACAGCAACTAGTTTGTATTTTTATCTGCAGACTTGTTTCTTATCCATCAACAAAGTAACAGTTAAACGTGTGTAACTCTGATGCTTTGAAACGTTTAAGAAATGTAAGTACACAAGGGTCAGAACAAAATAATATGAGATGTCTGGGAAATAAAACCTAGCATTCAGATTTTCAGTATTAGATTTTGGGAAATTATTTGAACTCACTCATGAAACCTGCAGTTATTTTATATCTTGTAGCTTGTCCCTTTATATATTGCTACGTAGTCACTGGGGGATAAGTTTACTTGTTCAGTTTCTATGTGCCCCAAACTTTTCTGTCCTTCACTTTCATTGAAACTGTTCCCACTGACGCTGGTGCCGACCCAACTCGCAGGACTGCAGGAGCGTGGCTGCGCTGAAGCTGCCTGGACTCCACAGAGCAGAGAGGCATCGTGGCTCCTCTTCCTACCGGAGCGGGATGCATTTGTAGACGTGGAGAAGGCTTGTTTAAATGTTGCAGTTTTACAGGGAGCTTAGGGGGTGCTGAGGTTTTCTAATCTGCCCAGGAGTCTCAGAGCATTTTGATCTGCCCCTCTGGCTTCTGCTTGCTCTCAGCTACAGTCCTGGGAGGCCACAGTCCAACAGTTTAACAGGCTATGTAATCTAAATTACATTTTTGTACAAACAGACTATGGTTAATTATTGTGTATTACTTCATGCAGTGGTTCTGGAACAATACGATCCATATCTGACAGAAAAATACACAGTAAATTAAAGCAGTAACTTCCATCTTGCTATTCCATTTATACCGTTCTATGGTCACCACTATTTTATTGCTGGTTTCAGGTACAGTAAGTGCATTAGACTTAGCACCTTGATAACTCTTTAGTCAACAAAACTTCTGCTTAGCATCTTGATTTATCATCTTATTTTTCTTTGGGAAGTATTTTGGTAACATTTAAAAATGTTTTTGATAAGTTTCACTTTCTAAAATGACATAGGTTTCCAGTATGCCTCCCTGCAAGCTTTGCTGTCTAGGTTATGTCAGCAGTGTTCTTCCTTGGACCATGCTTTTTATTTTTTTTCCTATGGACCATGCTTTTAAATCAGAAGGGCTCTGCTGTCCAGAGGGAGAGGCAGCCATTTCCTCTCCACGTAGTTTTAGAGGGCAGACAGGCCAGGCAGCCTGCTGCTAAACCACATCTCTGTTAGAGAGCCTAATTTCCTTGTGAAGTGAATAGAGGGTGGAAAGGAATTTCCATTGGATGATTCACAGCTCTTAAATTAGCAGACCACAGTCAGGTGTGAAAATTCCTCAATTTGTGCTAATATATTGTTCAATCCTATTTTCTTTTATATTAACCAGCAATAAAACCCCATTTAATATAAATGGTTTATAAATATAAAATTGATTTTGCTTTAGAAAAACACAATAAGCATGTATTGATGAATTAGTGTCATTTGGACTTTAACTCTGGTTTTTATGGATATGAATATTTTATAAAATTTCGGGTGAAACCACCTGTAATCTTCAGGGTAGACAGAGGTGCATTCTTGCAACTAATACACATGTTCTTCTCCCACTGATTTTGAATTACTCATGTGAATAGTCTCCTTATACTGTAGTGATGACAATACCACCACCTCTTCCTGATTTATATTCTGTTCCTATAGCAATTTAATTCATTATCCTATTGACTTTCTCCTCTGAAGCTGAACATTAATCTGAAGGTTATAGAGATTTTACTAAACCACCCTTCCATTAGACATGTGTTCCCTCATCTGGTACTTTCCTTGGAGGCTTATTTTTCAACATTAATAAGCACCAGAGTACAGCAAACTTATCTTCTGGCTGAAATACTTAAAAATGACCTGCATCATTTCCAATAAAGTCTCCAAAATGTAATACAGATGGCCTGTGGCAACTGACAGATCTGAATTTCAAACTTTCTTCTGCAAGCTATTGGCAGGAGTGCCAGTGTTACGAGGCATAGTAGGGGCAGGGTTACAGCTAGCTCTGGTGTTGTAACCACCTGTAGTTATGAAGCAGCAGGACATTCCTGTCCTCTCTGCTCACGGACATCGCTAGCTGATTTAATGCTCCTTTCATGATGAAGAGGAAGGACTATGTGTTAGCACAATTTGATGAAGACTCACAAATCCTCACATCAGTGAGGCTTCCTATAGAGAACAAAACAGAAAAAACAAACCTGGGAGAGGAATCTAAATATAGGGAACTGTGTGGAGAAAACAGGGGTTTTGTGCAGAACTGACCGTAGGTTAGAAAAGGAGGCAGAGTCAAATGTCGTCTGGGAGGTGCAACTGAACGTTCACCTTTTAGGTGATGAAATTTTGGGGAAGAAGATAGGGGCCTTATCAAATAAAAGGAGATGTAAATGGCTTGTAACAAACAACACAATATAGAGTTGGCCTGCACTTGCTGTTTCTTCTGATGTGCAAGAACATGACTTGTTCTGTTCTGCCAACATAACTAAAGTCACAGTACATATACAGTACTTTATTCCAGTAAAGGTTTTTTGGTTGATTTTTTTTGTTATTTGTTCGGGGTTTTTTTTGGTATAAACAATATCAGCATTAGGATTTTTGGGCAGGCTATTTGGAACCACACAGGCAAGTCAAAGGTAGTACAGAAGGTCTCAGTGACAGAGCCGCTGTTTCTGATTTAACAATTTTGACTACTCTAATTCTGCAGCAGGCTGGATTAAATGATTCCAGCTGGCCAGATGCTTCTCATAGGCTGTCTATCTGACAGTCCTGCTTCTAAAAATATCAAAAGTTGGATTTGCAATGCTGATCTCTCTGATAAGTAATCCTTTCCTATCACTTGAACTTCCTCACTCATATAGAGTATGCCTGCAGTTAAAGAAATTGCGGTAGGAGGAGAAGGCTGGTATTTCAGAATTTCCAACCTCCCCCTTTGATTCACATTTGCTTGTATTTTACTTGGTTTTCTTATTGGCTTTTAGCAGCAGCAAAAGTAAATTCCAGTTCTAAACTGTGTGTAAAGCTTGCAATATGTATTGATTTATTTAGACAGTATTCTGGCTTTCATTTTACTTCTTATGTAGCAGATGAAATAATTGTCTGCTTATAATCTCTGCCAATGGGTTTTTGAAGGGTGACGTGGTGGACAGAGATTTTTTTTTTCCTGTGTTGTGGACTACGATCTCTTGTTGGAAGGTCTCCAGCTATTGAGTTTGTGAGAAGTGCATAACCCCAAATAATTAAGCTCCTTGACTTTCTGCCTTTACATCGATAAGGCTACTACTGTACACAGCCATAAAGTGGTTGGAGGTCTCCTGCAGCACATTTTTCATTTTTCTGCTTAGGAAAAAAAATCAGTATGGATTTTTATGACTTTACCACATGGTGAAGTTAAAGGGTCTCATTTTCACTATGAACCTTTTGGGGATTGCTACCTTTTTATTTTAACAAGGTAGGCAGTGCCCAAACAACAGCACTCTGGTAAATTCTGCTGTATTTTGTACTGCTGCTGTCTGAACAGAAGATGGTCTTTTTCATTAAATGATACAGACTCCGAAGCATTAAAACCTGTTTTGCATAGAGACAGGCAGCAGACACAAATGATTGGTGTCTTAGTTGGGGACTTTGATTGAGCCAAGATTTTCTTTTAAGCATTACAATGCAGTAGGATACTTATGCAAAGAGTAGGGAATTAAACACACTCAAGTATGTATCAGAGGGACAAGTAAATGCTCAATTTATTTATTTAAGTATCTCAAAGCCTCCCTGCCTTTCCACATTAGCAGTGCCAAACTTTTTGATGATAATCTGATACATAGTTTTAAAGCCCTTACACTCAAACTATTTAAGCATTAGTTCAGTTATTCTGTCTAATAAAGTGATAATTAGGGCCTAAAAGGTAACCAGATTATTGTAGAGATCTCTTGACAGCCTTAACACCTAGTTAAATGTTTAAGCCTGGAAATTACAAGCCTCCTGGTATCATTCAGACCACAGTATATTTTGAAGCAATTTGCTATTTCTAGATTGTTTTTCATGCCATGGTACCACTCCAGTGCTCTCTAGCGTGTTCTGAATGTGTGCCCACTTGCAGAACATCTTCACTAGGCAAAAAAAGTCCCTAAGAACAAACTTCTTGCATAATATGGATGTTAGGTGGGATTTCCAGATGTGTAAAGAACATTGCAGCTGATTCAAGATACATTGGGACTGTTTAAAAGCTTCTGCCTTGTCTGCACTTGGATTTAATTTAGGTCTGAGCCAATCTAATAGTTTGCCAGTGCTGTGAGGGAGAGGTTCTGCTCTCTCCTCTGACCTCTCCCCAGGTTCCCCTTCTCTCTCTGCAGCATGCTGACTTTAGCATGCATTGGAGACCTCGGTGAAAATGAAGGGACAAATATGGATAGGAGTGGAGGGCAGGATGAGTAGGAACGAGCTGACTGTGATCTACTGGAATGGATCACACTTCTTGGGAACTTCATCCCAAGTGGGAATTGTTTCCACAGCAAAATAGATGTTTCAGTAAAACCCATAGTGGGTTTGTCCAACACAAATAGGAACAGCAGTAACACGGCCGCGTCATGGGAGTTAGCATGCAAATAACAGTCAAATAGTGTCATCCTGCAATGATTTTTCTCGTTACCTGCACCCTCTAGAGCCAAGCCAGCAAATATTCATTCTATTCTTACCTGCACTAGCTAAATTAAACTAATGCATTTATGCAGTTATTTTTCTTTATCCCATCTCCTCTGACAGCATTATCCAATGCAGAAGTGATAGTAATTAGCAGCAACAGTCTTGAAAGCATATGTTACATTATAAAGACATGTACTCTATCATAAAGTCAGCTAGCTTGTCTGCAGTTTTCTTACTGTAGTTGCTGGGAGCTGTAGACATTACATCTTCCAGTGCTGAGAGCTTATCGAAAAACACTTATTTATACAGACAGCACTTGTATGGGTGGATGTATATTCTAAGAATACCATCAGCTGCCGTCCTTCACTGAAAATTTGCAGCCATGCTATTCAGCATGATTGATTTGAATCTGTGCTTGTACTTTGGAAACAGTATGTGTTCTATAAATAAGATTTAACTGTGCAGATACAGATTGAAATTAGTAATTAATACTTGACCTTATTGGAACTTACCTGTCCAGCTGCCCAAAACAGCTATCTGAAACTTTGAAAAACCCATCCTCAAAGGACAGAATTCATCTTGCCATCTGAAAAGGAGGTGTTTAGTCTAAGCTACTTGGCTTGTTGTTTGTCTCTGCTCTGTTGTCAAGGGAGATGCATCTCCACAGAGTGATTTGTCCTGTCCCAAGTGATGTGTCTCTGGCTATCAGGAATGATCATCCTCTGAAGATGCTAATCTCTTTCTATTCACTGCAGGAGGAATTCTCATCACTAAATGAATCCTGTATATACTGTGGGTCCAGCTGTGCGTGACTGACTGACTGACAGTGGTTTCCACTTAGCTAGGTTTTATTCTGCTTTTATTAAGAAAAACTTGAGGTATCTGTTAGCAAATACCAAATATTAATAGCACTTAAAAACTCCCACTTTTCAAAACTAGAAAAGCCTAGTTAAGTATTGCAAAACAATGCTCTACATTTTTAACTTTTGTTTTAGTCTATGACTCATGAATTTATAACTTAAAAACTCTTAAAAATATCTAAAAGGATGCTGATACTTCATATCAAGTGCAGTGGTATGTTTCAACCAGATTTTTGCTTTGTTGTTCAGTCAACTTGCTTTTGTTTGAATATTGCTCTTCTGTAAATCTGATCAGTAAAGCAAAGACCATCTTTACTACAGTCTATTTAACTTTCAGCTCTTAAAGGAGTAATACATTATATGTTCACTTATCAGAATTTAACGAAGGCAACCAGAAGTCAGTTGTGTAAGACATGAATAATTTCATGAAAAAGCTGCCACTGGCTATATTATACATCTATGTAGCTTATAAAACAAAGCAAATGATTACCATCAATTACAATACCATCATTTGACAACTCTGCAATTAATTTCCTACTCTTAAATAACTGCTGTTACACAGTGCCAAAGAAAATGCCATGCATTAACTGACTCATCACCAGAGTCGATGATAGATAGTACAGATGGTAATTTGATTATTCATCTCCAAGAAAGTAAGTGCTTTGTTACGAAAAACTGTTCATTTTGGTCTTCAGAAAGAATGGTAAGAGGATACCTTGAGTATCTTTAAACACAACCCCTACAGTAATACACAGTTATTCTGAAGCATTATTTTATTTAAGACTTGTGGAGTAGAGTTGCATGAAAGTCTGCAAACTTTACTGTACATCTTGAAAAAGTATTCCATATACAAGATTAGAATATTTATCCAGCAAGAGATCTAAGCTATCTTTCAATAGGTATCAGGATCATTAAATTATGTTTTTTTTCTAGGACAATTACAGACCTGTATTTAAAATACAAAGCAAGTAGCAATTCTGCCAGAGTTTGTTTGTGGAGCTAATTGTATTTTTGAGCAGACCA
The DNA here is from genome assembly GCA_013400195.1 of Aramus guarauna. Classification (NCBI taxonomy): domain Eukaryota; kingdom Metazoa; phylum Chordata; class Aves; order Gruiformes; family Aramidae; genus Aramus; species Aramus guarauna. Next base: position 1,896,871 of record VXBL01009512.1, read on the forward strand.
ACAGACTTCTGTGAAACCACCTCTAAAATTAAGTATCACCTTATTTTTACTTGAATTAAAGGCAGAATGATGCTCAATGTAAAGTGTTACACACCAGTGAGTAGCAAAAATAGTTCTTTTATAAGAACTTGAAGTACTTTCAGTATTGCTTTGTGGTTAATCTTGTATTTGCATTTACTAGGGATATCAAGAGATACTTGATTACTTTGGAAGTAGCGCATACGAGAATATAGTTTGTTTATGCATACAATAAATACAACAGTTTCATCTTCAAATATGAGCCACACAATTTGCAGTGCATGGGAATAAAAAAAAAAAAAAAAACAGTTCCCTGATTTTCAGAATGGATAAAGGGGAAACAATTTTATGAGTACAAATTAGTTTGCAAATACTTTCAGGCAGAAATGGAGAGTGGGTAATTCATACTGGTTCATTTGTAACTTCAAATACGTTGACGTACCTCCCCAGAGAAAGCCTGTCCATTGAGTAGGTGCTCTGATCCCTGGCTGTCTTCACTTCCGAAGTGTAACCGGATTTCCTCTAAGCGGTGACTATATGTCATCGGTCCTCCAGAGATGTTGACCAGATGCTCTTTGTCTAATCGTAGCGATACATGTCTCCCTGTATTATACATTGTCCCACTGACCTAAACAAAATGGAGGGGAAATTTTTTTTTTCAAAATCATTTATAAATCCTAAAAACTAGTTATACATACTTCAAGCTTTCACTCCTTGCACATCTTCATTTAAATGTAGCAATACATCTTATTGTTGTGAGATGCAATACACAACCTGAGGTTATACTTCAGCTTCTGCTTTGAATCTTATACTGTGTATTAAAATATTTTGCTATATCCATATGTACATATTTTAGCCAGGGGCACATGGTTAACACAGTGAATAGGATTACTGTACTTCTAAATATGTAGGCTTTTAGAATATTTTTAATGCAAGGTCTGAATAACGGCTTCATTACAAACTTTCTGCACTGAAAATAGGAACATTTCAGCTGACATAAATTATTCAAGTACATTTAAACAAATTTGAAATTTAACTCATTTTTCCTTCTTTTAATATTTATAACAACGTTACCCAACAGTAAAGGTGCTGCAAAAAGCAGAGATATCATTATTCATAAATAGGGAGCCCTACTCCTACCAGAGCTGCATGTAAAAACTTTCATTGTCCTCCTCTGCAAGTCTCTTTGTTTGGCTACGAATATTTTATGTTTACAATTGCCAGACATTTTGGCCATAGCAGTACAGAATTAATTACAATTTGATTATAGATCTCTAGTTCCTATTACATCTCAAATAGTTGTAACGCCTGTCAAGATTCATCTTTATTTTTAGAAAGACTGAACGTTGTGCTTCATTTGCAAACTGATTTACATCTGCTGTAATGAAAAAGAAAATCATGGTGGAAATTTCTCATATGGAATATAATTCTGTCATAATTTCCACTGTCATAGGAAAAGTTCCTATAGCGAGAGATTCCTTAATTTATGCCATTAGAAAGTGAAATATGCCAGTTTGAGTTAAAGTAGAATTGTGATTTATTTAAAAACATTCTGCATGGATACAAATGGTACACTTGGATAACATTCATTTACTTTAAGAAGAGGAAGTGTAGCAGTAATATGCTTTGTTGCACTTCAATTTAAAATTAAAGACATTACTATTATGTATCATATCCTATACTACATCAGTACTATAGTAATTAACATTGCTGCAGTGTCATTTTATCTGTAATACTAATTACTGAGTTTAAATGACCTGTTTTCTTGCACAGTATGTTGTAAAAAGTTACACTGAACAGACTGTGCAATAGAACTAAATGGAAGAGATTAAACAGCTTTTGATTGTTGTGTTTTTTAAACTTTGATACAGATGTTCTATTTTTTGTGTTTATTCCATTTCAAAATAAGCAGTAATAAATTTCTTATGAAAAGTAATAAACACAAATATTCCTATTCATTGTAAATAAACCACAATGATCTTATTTATAAATGCTTCTTAGTTTTTCTGCTTGACTTTGCATGCATAATAATTAAATACCAACTTTAGTTTAATAGGTGGAAGAAGGTTAGTTTATTGAATTCCGTTTCACTATGCTGCATACGAATGACATAAAATTGCTAATCATAAGTAACAAATGTAGTTTAAAAACAAATAGGGGAAAATGGTTTAAAGCCTCTTATTCACATTTGGAAACTCATGCTTCACTGAACCCTCAGTTACATTTAGCAACTATGCAAAATACTCAGAATCCATGGTACTTAAATTGGTACAAATCTCAAATTAGGTTACCATTATTTTCCCTCTCAAGGTAAAAGTGACCCAAATAACCCCTAATATGAATCAAATAACTCTCTGCAGAACAGAGAGGGGAAATGATGACAGACAAATTCACGAACAGGAGTAACATCTGTCTTTCTCATTTCCCCCCTCATAAAAAACACAGTGCTTGTAATCAGATTGTATTGACTGTTTTAAAGCCGAACTTCCCTGTGCAATGGTAGATGAAGAACACCAGCAATGCAGTGCAGTGCCTGACGTGCCTCGGTTTTGACCTGCAGGGAGGGAGCAACACTTGAAGTGAGACTATAAAAATGTCCTGCATGGGCACGCAGACTTGTCACCAGGAAGGACAAAATCCAAGATCTTCAATATAAAAAATGCAAGGTCTTGCCCTTTTATCTGCCACCTTAGGTTTAAGTGCAGTACTAGTTCTCCTGTTGTGAGCATGTGCCCAAGGGAAGAGCAGCCGCGCAGACCAGTCTAGCTTCAGGACCAAATTGTACTTGATGTGCCCATGCCTATTGCTTTTCTTGAGAGAAATTGCCCAACTTTTAATGGACGCTTCTTTTATGGGCATTTGATTACTACAAGAAGAATAGAAGTGTCATTTTCGCCATCTACTCAGATTACATCTGAATGAAAGATTGAAATATTTAGGAACCTTTATTTATTTTTGGAGACTTTCTGACTTGCCGAGAGCGTATAGTAGGCTGTGCTTGATTATGGGAAGTACCACCATAACGCTCTGTGGAATTCTTTATTGCATTTCAGGATATTGCCTATTTTATATACAAACCCAATATCTTATCACCTTTAAAAATGTGCATTTCAAGTATAACCATTTACAGTTGTAGGACATAGTATTGCATAAGTGCAATCACCTTCTGTTTGCAAGCTTGAAGTCCACAAATGCATTATACTCAGTAGGAAAGTGTCATGCAAAAAGCAATGCAAGAAAAAGAAGTGGCCTTCCTTGCTTTTCAGCAGAAAACAATGCATTGTCTTTCCATTATGCGCAGTTTTAACTGCTCCTGGAGAAAAAGAAGGTTCTGATCTTATCTACGAATGAACCTGCTGATAAAAGAAGGATTTTCCATATTTTATGGTACTGAGCCTTTATAGTGATGGTGCACTGTCATTTTAGAACATCAAACTGGGTTGTTTTTGTGGAAAGCAAAGTTGCATGTGGTCTTGTAAAAGGGCATAGGCACAGAACTTGACGAGGAGGTGTTTTCTGTATTTTGTGCACTCTCCCACAATATAACCAGTATGCAGACGGGAGTGCCTTATGGGAAAGGTGTTGACTCTGCCTGGTACAGTCAACAGTATCTGCTACTCCAGAAACCATAGTATTTTTTTTTTTTTTATACTGTTCTATGGCTTGGATAAAATGTTATAGGGTGGTTTAAAAGGATAATACAAAAAATCTGGTAAGATCTAAATAACTATTTCCATAATGCGTCAGACTAATCCTTGTTGCTAAGTTCATAGTGATGGCCTCTGCGTTGCTTCTTGCTCTGCTCTTAAGTAACCTTTTTGTTCTGCCTTTCTGTTTGACTCTAAAGTTATATAAAGATGAAAACATAGCAGACAAGCTTGGGGGAAAAAAAGAGCACTAAATCTGGCCCTCCTGTTTTTTAAAAGGATCAATATTCACATTTATCTTACACACTAGAAATGAGACTATACTATAGAAAACATACATTAAAATGTTAGTAAAAGCCTGTCTGAGAAAGTGAAGTCCAACATTGTCAGATTTAATGATCATAACACATTCTTAGTTGACCCCCTTTTCCTCATACTTCAAGAAAGATTTTCAAACAGGTAATTTTACCTGTGGCAAAATCCCCAGTAGCACAGAGCATGCTGATGGACTTGAACCTTAATTGCGGAATAGTTCAACTTTGGTAGACTTTAATTAAATTATTAACATATTCCTGATGTAGTTATTTTCTATTTAATCTCATTCATTTTAATTCTTGCTTCACAGAGCTTTGTGCACTAATTCCCCAGCAGCATTATTCTCTCTCGTTATCTTGATGCAAGACAGCCACACAGGCACACGCTGCTAATATATTCTATACTACGTTTGTAAGATCGGAATACTCATGTGGTATCTGCGTATAACTTACTGGTCCTATGATCACAAAAAAGTCACAGTTCTGCTCTTTGAAAGGTGGAACACAAGCAAAGTCAATAAAAATGCATACCTAATAAACACAAACTCTTCAATGCATATTTATCTTGAAAGTACAGACCTTTATGACCATTAGGAAAAAACCCCCAAACAATCCCCAAACATTGTTTTTCCCAGTGATGTTCTTTACTCTGCATTTGTGGAAGCATTTTTGTTGTGTACTAGTTAGCTGCATATCTTGTTCTCTTTGTCTTTTCTTCCACAACTAGTCCTGGACCAAATATTTTTCAGAACTTCCTGTGTGGCCTATATCTTTACATTAGGGTCTGGTTAAAATAGCCTTCAAAATCCTGAGCTGAAGTGACAGAAAAAGAAGCCTGTTTCTGGGCAAAGCCACACTAGAAATGTAAGCAGGGAACGGAAGAGGAAAGGAGAAGGAACTGAGATGGATTCTTTGCCTTTCATTCTCATGCTATGTTAGCAGTTCACTGTCACCTTTCTTCAAGGGGTAGCACAGGCTCGCTGCTTCCCAGGGGCCTTTACAAAATAGCGAAAGAGCGCATTTTGGATTTATTCAGATAAGAGTGGTCTGAAGATTTGCTCCAAGAACATTTTTAAACTTGTATCAGTACCTGCAGCACTGAATGTAAGGAAGCAAGAAAATCAATTGTGTATGGCTGCCTGCTGTGGTGTCCTTGGATGTTATCTGCAATATTAGATGTTCCTTTCTTTAGGATGAAAATAGGTACAGTCCAAAGAAGGCCTAGTACTGTGTAGGGAAGCACACGACCAAGGATTGAAGAGCATTTTGAAGGTGTCGTAGTGCCCCAGTTTTATATCCTGCAATAACCAAGTTTCTATCATCTGCCACCTGGCTATCGTATTTTCCTCTTGGAACCCCATATTCCAGCGGAAGAGGAAAGCAGCTCTGCAGGCTCAGGGAGTGGTGGGCTTTCCTCTGCTGCTGACAGCACCTGAACCACCAATGCCACATCCTTTGTCATTACCTTTGGGTTTTGCTACGCGATATCCATGTAGCGACAGCAGTGGGTGACCTGGTGTGTGCAGTGTGGATCCGAAAGGACCTGTAGTGTGCCATTGCTTTTCTGCTCAACTCCTCTCCCTAGCAGGTTCATGGAGGCACAAGTGCTCCATGGAAACATTAAAACATTAACACTAAAATTAAACTGTTCCTAGCATCTGCCATCTAGGGATCTCAAAGTGCTTAAAAAATGCAAAAATAAATCTGCACATGTCTTTTTGCTCACTGGGGTAAGTCAACACTAAAGCCAGGTTGTTTTATTTTCTTCCTGACACTTAGACAGGATCATCCTATGCAAAATTTCACTCTGCAGCTCAGGTCACCCGAACCTGAGTTTCTAAGCGCAGTGATAAACTGAATCATGTTTTTCCAAGTCCCTCAAGCAAGTTCCTTTCATTTAATATTTTTGGATTGTTGTTCATAGTATCTTGACCAGACCACATTCTGTGATATAACGTACTGTCCTCATTGATTTAAATTGATTGTACTGTAGTCAGTACCTTATATCTCTCTCTGTGCAAAGCACAGCCTGCTTCAGGGTTTGCAAACAGAGTTTACATAGACTTCAGGGCAAGTCTGTGATTTGAAATCTGACTTTAGGGACAGTGACGAAGCATCGCACCAAGCTAGAATTTCAAATGTAACCTCCTAAGGCACACTCCGTAGTTCTCTCCAGCAGAATTACATTCCTTTATTTCAAAGCAATGGCTATATAAGAACATTTATTTTCTTCGTATTGTGCTTATGGCATCCAGTTAGTTTTAAAAGAAATTTTATGCTGCTGTCTTGATTGTCTAGCTGTGGTTAGAGGGGACCCAAGCTGCAAAATAAAATGATTTTACAGAGTTGTTATTCTAAGTTATTTAGCAGTTGTTTAAAAAGGGTATTCTTGTTTTTTAAAGTCTTCTCTTAAAGAGGAGATTGATATAATCAAATAGGAGACAATTATTCTATAGATTTTTTCCAACTTCTGAGAGCTCTACGCTGGTCCTGCAGTTTTCTCTGTACATGTACATACATAGACACATGCGCACCCAGAAGAAATTTTTAATTGTATTTAAACGATTGTTTTCTACAGAGCATTCAGTTTTATTTAAGTGCATTTGATGAATATTTGTACATCTGTAGATTTGCCTATAAATGTCTCAGGCCCTTAGACATAGGCACATATTCAAAGTATTTTGTGCTTTGTTTTTGAAGGTAATGGTAAGGCAAATTCCTGCTGTTTCCCGCACGCTCTCCTTGCTGCCAGCAGAGAGCACTGTTGACCCATCCCGTATAGCTTTCACCTCCACACCACGGGGACTTCCACAGCTAGGAAGAAAATTAAAGCTAATCTTTTTTGTGTGACACGACTGTAATCCGTGGCTTTAGATTGAGAAGTGGTGGTTTCAGCTGGGGGGACAGAATTGTGGGGTCTGTTGCATCAGGCAAGCAGGCTTCTAGTCTACAAGGAGTGTTTGGAGGGTGCAGGCTCAGCAGGTTGCTTGAAGGCCATCAGATAAGCAAAATATCCCCAGTGCCTTTTCTGGCAAGAATCCAATAGATCTTATGTTGTGTTTATTTAAAAAAAAAGTCGAGGGGAGAATTAAAGATAAGGAAATACCAGAGTTTTGATATAGTGGCACTTACTGGGAAGGAGCTGCAATATAACTGCTGAGCTTTGAAGAACTACAGGCATCATCATCAATATTTGATTAAAAAAGGCCTGTGTGAAAAATGTAAAATGTAAGAGAGAAGCATAAAGATTAAAATCATCTTTTCATCTTCTTAGTTGAAAAGTTTTAAAAAGGAAATGATGTTAATGAGCCCAATTAACCCATTTACCTGCCTAATGTAATGTGTCATGTATCAGCATATGGCATGACACACTTTTTTTGCTTTTTAAAGCACCATTTTCAGTAAGAATCTTTCCCATTCACTGCTCTGCAGTTTTGCCTGTTTACTTCCCTTAAGTGACTGATCTGTAAAAAACTTGGAGCAAGCCTCATAAATTAAGTATTTGGGCTTACTGGCTAATGAGCACAATATGTCAATTTTCAGTGATCAAAATAATGTGTTTCAATAATGTATACACCATTCTGTAAAAAAATATAACTTTAATAGAGGACCCGCAGGGTCATGGTTAGTCTGAGATAATTATATGCCACAGGATGTGAAGGAATGAAACTTCTCCTAGGACATTGGTAATACCCCACGGAGTCTATATGCCACATGCTGCCTTATAGGGATAATAAAGTGCGTTACTGTATTTCTACTACTCCATTAATGCAATGATTTTTGCTTGCTAGTAATTATCAAGCCTAAAGCAGATGCAGCCAAGTTTATGGTGTCTAGCATTAATAATTGGTGTGTGTGTTGATGCTAGCTTTACAGTGAAATTGTGCTCTCCTTAATCAAAAATATTCGAACTACATTTAAACCATATGTAGTAGGTGAATTTCATCCTGGAACTTTCAATGGATTTTTTAAAAATGAAAATCAAATTATTGAAATAGGCAAGCGGAAAAACTGGCTTCTGGACAAGGGATCTGCTTCCACCAATGCTGGCTGAAAGCCTGAGGGACCAGTAAGGATTTTAAGTGGGGGATAGATCTTGATGCTGAGAGCTTTCGGCATGGAGGGATCCATTACATACTATTTGGAGTGAAAAAAAGAAATAATGAAGAATGTTTTGCTATAGGAAAGCAGACTGGATCTCAATGTTCACCATCTTGTGCTGTGTAGTATCTTGAAACCTGAATATTTGCAGGCAAACTGAAGTCATAAAGAGGAATGTGTGAAAGCAATGTGACTTTAAGAGACCTCTGCATGCAGTTACCTAGCAGAAAGGCAACAATAATCACAGGTATCTTCAGCCAGGTAAAATGGTGAAGGGATTAAGTCAAGTTCTAAGTTCTTTGTGGTTGAATGTAGAATGGGGCACAGTCTCCATGCTGAGACCACTGTCAGGTTTTTAAAATAAATACTATTAGTGCTTCAACAGCAAACACAGATGGGTCTTTACTGTGGTAAATTGTGGAGTGACTGTGGTTTATTAGCAGAGAACTCAAGTTCATTTTGAAGTGTCATGTGCCTGTGCTATGCTCTAGTGTTTAAAAAGGATGTTTTGGGGTACTCTAAGCTAGACTTAATGCTGTATGATTGCGGAACTAGACTCAGCAATTCACAGTCCTGTGTTTCTGTAGCCACCTTTTTACCACTGATGACAAGTCTCATCCTGTGCTGTGACACAGTTACCAGCATTGTATGAAAGAGGGAAAAAATACATTTGCTTGCTCCTTTTACTTCATTAACCTTAGTTTAGAATTAGGCTAAGTCAATAAGTAATTGAGAGAATAACTGGGGCTTGGAGAACTCATTACCCTAATTTAGTCTAGCAATCTGTAACGAGATTTTAGTTTGAAGAATCTGCATTAAAAACTGTGTTAAGGATAATTTTTGTCTCTGACAAAACCATGTCAAAAGAGTTGCCTTTTTAAAATCTGAAGGCTTTTACGTAAATTTTCAAAAGCTTGTAAATGGTACAGAAGCCTACAAACTTGTAAGAAATCCAGATAAAGGAAAAACTACTCTTTCCATTTTTTATGTGGGTTTAAAATGTAAAATTGAGTATGTTAAAATCCTGAGGTTCTAATTGAGTCCTTTTTTAGTGAGTGACATTGAGATGCACTGACCTTTGGTAGCTGCCTGGATTTCAGAGCTCTTCTTTCAGAGAGCTCTTTGGTTGAAATGCCAGAGGTTTTCCACTGGAACCCAGATCAGATGGAAATTTATAGGGCCTATATTGAAATTAGTGTGTTTCACTTTCCTTACGTTTTCCATATAGTAAGACAGACTTCAGACATTAGATGCTTAATATCTCATTTGATCAACTGCATACTAATCAATGTATTCAGACTTCGTAATATCTTTATTTTGCTTGAACATTTTTGTCAATACTTTTGTTCCTAATGCACCTTTTAAAAGAAATTTCCTTGCTAAACAGATGAGATATAGTTAGGTGATGGATTTAAATTCTTTTTTAAACTGTTGGCGTATCTCCTACTTTACTGTTTGTACTTAGTATTAACAAAAAGGCTGCACTAAATGAATCTGGGTTGTAACTTTCAAGCTAAGTGCTCAAATAACACTGTAGTGTTGTGTAGATTATGAATATTCTCACTACTTTATTTACTTGTATCTATATATCTTTATATGTATATATGCACATCTCCATATATGTATGTATTTGTATATATACTTATACAGAAATGAAATATTTTCTTTTTCACTAATTTCTGTGAATAGAAAGAGGAATAAAAATGTCTGTGCTCTCACATAGGCCTAGATTAATTAAGTTGGCTCCTTGCTGTTGTGCAGCCAGAGCGTTAGATTGCTGTCTGAATGGCTGAGAAGCATGTAGCTTTCTGAGCAGGGAGAGTTCATCTCTTCTACACAGCAATCAAAACAGATCACGATTAAGGTTAGTGATACAATTTTACAAGGGCTAGAAAACCCCGTTTGTTGTAGTTCTTTATTTCTCCAATTCTTTTGCTGCCAGGAAGTTCTAAATTTCTGCACCTATTAAGTTTTCATAAACCCTCTAAAACCATGAAGTGACCACTGCTGCTCTTTTGAAATCCTCCAACAGCCCTAGCCATAAGTTCCAAGAATGCACAATGTACTGGACCCTGTTTAAGGGAAATTGCAGTGTCAGAGTCGTGGTGTACCAGAGAAGCATGGTGATGCTTTACTGAATTATAAGTCAGTGGAAATGAAAAGAAGAATCTATAAAACTTAGCTTTTTAGCCATGAAAAGGACAAAAGTTTTATCAGCTTTTTTAGCAGCATTGTAACAAGGTTTTGAAAGGAGTATATTTCACAATATCAAGCTGCTTCCCAAATCACTGCCAAGGCAAAAAATGCATAGTTATTGCAAAATAATTTTCTGAGCCCTGTATCTCTGGAGGTAAACTAGTATTTAGATAACTTGAAATTTGACCTCAATAAAATTCATTATGTGTCAAGGTAAATCCTTTGTGGCATGCAAAAATCATGAGCTATTCTGCCTAGTAGCATATTTCACTGGGTTTTTTTGAGCAGCAGGAGAGATCTGTTTTGTCCTGGCCTGCTTTTTCTAGTTCTTTAAAGAAGGTGAATAAATTAGCCTTTCCCGTTACAAATACTACTGTTTCTATTTAGCAGACGACTGTTTTTACTTCTCTCATTTTATCTGCCTCAAAAGTATTTGTGTACCTTTTATGTTGAGAAAACAGTGGAACTGCAGTAAAGGTAGAAATAAAAGAAAACCAAACAAACCCTATCCTGAACCTATCTTTGCTTTTCCTGACATTTCACTCTATTCCAAAACTCTTTTTTTCTTTTTTCCCCCTGACAATGCACTTTGAAAAAACCACAAACCCACAATTTTTTGAAATAGAACTCTCTAAAGAATTATCAATTCTAGCTTAACTAGAAGACTCTTCACTATGTTCTGATATGCCTCTAATTCAAATGTGTCTGAGGTTCAGTGTGCAAGTTGGATGGCAGACTGGGAAATCTGGGCTGCTGCATGAACTCGAACTCCAGGCTGAACGACGCACAGAGGCAGACCGTGTTACACGTGTACATCGTCATTCTGGTGGCTGTACATACGCAGCCCTTTCAGTCAGAAAGCTTCCCGAGACTTCACTTACGAGCACTCTTCTGTCAAGAGATTTTGTGTTTATTCTGCTGGGGGTTTTTTGGTTGCTTGGTTGTTCTCCCTGCCCCCACCCCCCCGCCATTCCACATTACCTGCTGTGTTTATAGATTGCATGGCTATGGGGGAAGAGCTGTTTCTTTGTTCGGTATTCTAATCTTCTGTACAGCTCCATGTGTACTTGAGTTGTGTAAATTAGTATTTTTACAAGTAATCAAAATGACACAAAGCTCTGAATACCAAGAAGCAGTTTTTTCCTCTTACATCACTCCCAAGCATGTTTTATTCCATGCAGAGTGAAAGACACTTTTCCGCTAGCTCATATCATAAAGAAATGGTGAGAAACTATTCTGAAAAAGGCTATTAGGAAAACAATTTTTGTATCAAACCAATTTACCATCAGTTCCCCTCCATTTCCTCTTGGTCACTGTGCTTACCATATTACAGATTTATCTGTAGAAGGGTCCATAAGGAAAAGATAAAGGGGTTATGGGATAAAGCTAGCTAGGAATCAGCCTATGACTAAATGCTTTTCCAACGGGGATACGATATAGACTAGATAGGATCTTAGTTTTCCAGACATAAAAGACAAGCTCCTTTAAGGAGTGTTTTATCATATACATTCTAAAGAGTTTCAAGAATGTTTAATCTGTTGAAACAATAATGCTGACAAGTTCATCTTTATTATCTTCCCAGGAAGAATCTTTTAAAATAGTAGTTCATATTCAGTTATGGATCAGCATTCCCATTTATTAGCAATTGGGTTTCCTCCTATTTTTAATACCTTTTTCCAGCATGCAAACTGGAGGCTGAATGCTCCCAAATGCCTCTGAAGTGGTGTCTTTCCCAACTCTGGGTGTTTGCACATGCACTTGTGTGTTCATATTCCTATTTATGATTAATTATATTTAAGAAGTTGAAAGGTACTGAACATCTTATTCACAATATGAAGACAGCCTTGCTCTCTTTATCCTACCTGAAGACACGTTTTAGAGTTCATTCTCACTCTCAGATTTGTTGTCCTTCCCTGCAGTAGAGGAAAATACTTTAGATATCCTTGTGTTCTTGCTAACTAGATAGGACTTAGGCAGAAGTTGAACTGGAGCTTTTAAAAAAGAACTCTTGCAGATCAGAATAGGTATTTCTTACAAGACTTTAATGAAAATTTCAGCATACTTGGTATTTTTAACAACTTCACATGCACAGATTCTGAATAATGGGTCTGCCCCTAAGCTACTGAAATCTGTGAGCAGTACTAGTTTGTATTATGTAATTGGTGACTGATATAGTTTAAAGTAAAGATGGGAAATGCTTCCAGGCTTTCACTTACAGAAAAATATCCAGTCCCTGATGTAATTTAAAGATTTGTAAGTCTATTGTGGCTTATGTCTTATTATTTTCATACCAACTATTTCTAAAGTATAGATGATGCCTAATAAACAAGTCCTTTAATAATTTTTAAAATGACAAACGTGTTGATAAATTGAATTTTCTCCAACAAGATATTGCTATATTGATTTTAGGACTCCATTTTTAATAAGCAGAGACTGCTCAGAATTGCTTGCTATGACAGTCTTGAAAGTAGGGCATCAACTGACTTGGCAAATAGCTGAATTTATAAGGGAAGTTTTTGCTACAACTTGAATCCATTATCCTTCTATTGTTGACATTCATTTGCAGTAAGGACACTGGGCCAAATCTGTTGCATATATAAACCAGACAGGCGTGGGTACCTAAAAGTTTCTGTGGTAGATTTCCTCTTTAAAGGGGTGATTTCAGTCACCAAATTGAATTATGCATACAGCCTAAATGACAACTTCCATCCCTAAGTACAGGCATGTCACTGAGCAAAGAGCTGAAGCTGTTTAACAGGAGCTTTGGTTAGTGTGAGCAGCGAATGTGCAGGAGTTTTTAGAGGTAACCTAAGATAGCAAGGGTGGAGAATGGCAATGCTTTCTTTTGTAAGTTGGAGCTGACCCACCATAGTGAGGGAAGGATGCCATTTTTCTTCGCTACAAAGAGTTTACAACAACCGATTTCTTCACATACAGAAGAATAACTTAAGCATCTTCACCATTTAACAGGCAGAAACATTCTTACCTCTGGTCTAGATCATTTTGCTAGAGAGATATGGTACACACAATACTTCAAGATAACATTATGGCTAATCACATTACTCAGAGAGGAAAGGTGATGTAAACCCTGTGGCTAGGTCAACATGTAACATTTAAAAAGTTGCCTGTGATTGCAAAAATATTTTTCATCACTGTTGGAATTCATTTGACTTTTATCTGAACATACGAAAGCTTTGCATGTGTTAAGGAATATCATGGTGTCTTCAAACAGCTTCTGCTCAGTTTACTTACTGAAAAAGTCTTACTGACCTGAATGACTATTTAGATTAGAACCAGAGAATCAGAGATTGCTCTTTGGTTACATGGGCGGAAGGTTACTAAAGCAAGCAAGTAAAATGGAAACAATACAAAATTCTTGCACACATTAGACTATAACAAAATACATCTGGGGCAAACATCCTAAAATGTTTCAGTTTGAAATACAAAAATGTTTTTGATATTCTAACTTCCCCCTCAAGAGTGAGTGTAGCTCATGTATTAAAACTGTGGGTTTGTGTATATACAAATCCATTCTGGGACTAAAAGCATATACATAATTATCAAAATACACAGGTACCTATTTAGCATGTCTTGTCAGAGATACATATTCAGAGTGTAATGCCAGCTTCTTTTCAAAAGCATTCTTTTTTTTTCTTTTTTCCTACCAGCTTATGCTTTCCTAGCACAAAAAGAAAAAAAGACTAGCAACGTAAATTTATAGAGGATAAAGCGTAACAGAACCACCAAGGGATTACTGAACAAAATGGGATATATACAAGCTGACAATTGACAACATAGTAATAGGTATTGTGTAAAAACCTGAATAAAAATGTTATGGCCAAATCACCTTTAAAGGATTTCAGGTTTCCAGTTGAAATACTGTTGCTTGTCTGTTTCATTTATATATTAAAAAAAAAAAAAAACCAAACAAAAAACTCCTAAATACCTGCCTTTCATTCCTCGTATGTCTTGTCACAGAAAAGCCAACCAAAATCAAACCAACAGCATCTAAGATAAAAATTCTACAGTGTAGGTCAAACAGCGTTCCTCAGACTCTGAGTCCTGATGCCATCACACTGAAATGAGGAGGCACAAAGTGACAAACGTCAGTAACTCAATTCCCCCTAGACGTGGGACTGCCCGCTACCTTCACTAGCTGGCAGCAGCTGAAAGCCTTGAAGGCAACGGAGTCTGTTGGAGGGACCTGCAGCCACATGAAGACTGACAAACCAGAAGTGGCCCACGCATCCTGAAAGTATGAGAAATACTGATCTAGGTCAACTTTTTCCACATCCAGGCACCTTAGCAGACATGACCTCATTCTCAGAAGTGAGTAAACAGGATTCCATAAGTCACAACATTTCAATGGAGAGGGCTGCTTTTAATAATTCTATGAAATTCCTAAATATGTCCCTTAGGCTATTGGGAAAACGTTAAACCTAATGTTGTCATCTGTAATTGTGTAAAGTGACTTTTTTTCTCCTTCATCTTCAGTGATTTGGCTAATTTGGTCTCTTTTTTACTGTCCTATAGGTATGGGTAGCCAGTACAGTTATAATTCTAAATCTGCTTTTCCTATAGTATCTGTTCTTATGTATCTCTGCAGCAAGATAAATACATGTGTGAAGGTCGCTAGGGTCTCCTGCTCTTCTGAGTAAAACCATTGTCTGTTCTGTGTCTCTATTCTTGTGATATCTGCAGAAGAACTTCCGAATGCTTTCTGCAATTTGCTGTCTGAAAGATACTGAAATCCTGACAAAAGCATGTAGCACGGAAATGTGTATGTTCTACCCAACTGAAAGTTGCTTCATCCAAGTTAGCGAACACATTTTTCTCCTGATCAAGGCTGTGGGACAGATGATAAATTCTCAGCTGAATGTGGATCTGGTAGTGCTGTAAGAGCACACGACACAGGAACAATTCAAAACACACTGTCAGCACTGACCTACCTTCTCTTCTGAGTTTGAAAGGATGAACACACCGTTCTCTATCTCTACTGTAGTTACAGCCTGATACTCTCCTGTTGGAATCAGCAAAAGCAGTATCAGGCGACAGTTGCCCAGATAGTTGTAAACTTGACTAACTCCTTATTAAAAAACCTCCCTATTGTTATGGAGAATTCCTATTTAACTGTAGGGAAATCTAGAAGCTTCTCTAGAAAACACTGAAAAAAGCCCATTATGATGCTTCGATAAGATCCTGAAACTATTTTGCTACAGAATTTTACAGGGACAGGATTCTCTAACATGTCCCAAATTGGGACACTTCAGATTCTGCTACAGGGTATCTGTGGAGGAGGGTGTTAAAAAGTTCAGTAGAAAGGATTAGTACTTGGCTTGTTAAGACTACAGGGCTTCACCATTCAGCGTGCACTGCTGTCTGCCTGCCTTGCATCTGTATTTGTTATGTTAGTAGAAGAGGCCTATCCATTTATTTTCTGTATTCACGTCATAAATTAGAAGACATAATACCAGTAACTAGTAAGGAAAAAAATCCACCTTTTGATTACAATTGGATAACCAATATGTACTCAAAATATTTATCTGCAATATTTTTGTTCCTATTCCTGATATGTGTCCCCTACCCTAGCCACAAGGTATTCAGAGTCCTCCTGCCCGTCGCCCCAGCACTGCTATATGCAAAGTCTAATTCTGGACAAATAAAACAGCACCAGCTACAGCAAAGAGACTGAACAAACCCTTGTGAAGCACAGAACAAAGCATGGATTAAAATCCTGGATGACTGGACCAACTTCACATACTTTTAATGAATATTTTAGCTGAATATATCAGCCCAGACAGAATAATCCTGGGGTATTTCAGTATGAGGCTGCAGTAATAGCTAACCTATCGACATGCTGTTTCTAGCAAATCAGAGACCTAAGACTTAATCTACATCATCTCGAAAGCATGTGTGCAGAAAATGTGTAATGCCAGATCTTACTATGAAAAAGAAGATTAAGGCTGAAAAAGGATTAGAAATTAATTAAGGAGCTTCTTCATGTTTCCTGATATCCTTTTGATCTGTGACCAGCCTATCTTCAGGGTCTCTGCTACTGATGCAGTTGTTAGTGATCGTTCAAACTACAACACTACAAAGGATTATCATTACGCTTTAGGAAGAGCTGTAGCTTGGTGGCTTGGGGTTTGTTTTCCAGTTCCACACTTTCAGATCTACTGCAGGGATCGGTGAGGAGGGATGTAGACTAGAAGCTCAACTTTCAGGGCTGACGCTACTCCAAGCAAGTGGTCCTTTGGTGATGGGCAGACATGGGATGTTGCACCACTGCAGGACTACAACAGGGAGTCGATAAAGCACCTTTCAGAGGTAGCAGTAGAGCTCTGAAATAGCCCCAGCTTAGGGACAGGGAAGTGGTCAGAACCATGACCTGACTAACGAAACACTGGGGAGATACAAGTTCCTATCTGATCAAACTCTTCCATTTTCCAAAATTAAGCAAAGTTAATCCTGGGCTCAGTTTTGCGAGCGTGACAGCTATGAGATGGTTTAGCAGCCTACAGAATAGAGACACCGTATAACAACAAGAATTTAGACACTGACATGAAAAACATTACAGCTTAAGGAGTTTCATTCAAGCTTTGCAGTGTGCTCACTGGAAGTTTTAAACCATATGTGCTCCACTTAGAGGTTAAGAGTATGCAGCAGAGAAGAATTAATTCTGATTGATACTAATTAATTATAGTTAATATTAATAATTTTTAATTAATTATGGTATTTACTACGCAGAAAGTTTCTCATTTATGACATGGGATGTTTCCATTTTCTGGAACTTGATTATACTCTAAAAGTCAACCTTCAGCCCAGGGAGGCAGAACGATTATTATTTTGTTTGGAATTCACAGCTTAACTTGCACACAAATGGAACTAATACTGCATGACTGTATGAGATATCCTATAAACAGGACCCTCAAGCTCGTTTCAGTGAAAATCAAATGTATTTTATCACCTTTGTGAATATACAGCTATGAGCAGGTTCTGAAGCAGAGAGGGTATCATATGCACTGACAGCATTTATGAAAGCAAGTGGTGATAAAAGAGCAGTAAACAATTTTTTGAAAAAGATTAGACAGTTTGGTTTCAAATGAAAACTCTGGCAATGAGCAGGGAAAAGCTGACTTGTCAAGAAGAAAGATTTTTATTGATTGTGTGTATTCTAGCACAAACAACACTCCCCTGAAGCCCCCCTAAACTCATGACATTGATAAATTAGACAAAATGAAGCCCTGAATATTAAATAGTTGCTTCTAAAAATGTTAATGGTGTCTGAAAATTACTATTGCTTATTATTATGAGATGCAACATGATTCAACATGAATTGAGACAAAATCAAAGCATTCATTTCTTAGAAAATTTTAATATATGAGTAATTCCATACAGCTGTCATGCTCGCCACTGTGGTATTTAGTTCATTCTCTTTTCCAGGACAAATTCACAGGAGGAACCCAGTCTCTCTTGCATACATTTCAGGAGTTGCTTAAATTTCCATTTTCAGCTGCAGGTTACCACATTTCCATATTGCTATGGGCTGGTTTAGGAGAGTTGAAAATTTCTTCTAGCTTCTCTGCCGCAGTGTTTGGGGGATAAAGCAGGACACTTCTTCCTTGCATCCACACTGACACATTCACCAGATCCCACAAGGCCTTTATTCTCTGCTTCCTCTGCTTGGCTCGCTGTCACTAATACATGCAGACCACTGTCTCCAGCTCTGAACCTCAACACTGAAGCCTTCAGGCTGGGTTTTCATGAGGTATCTGTGCCAGACTTACTCTGCTTCCATTTAAGCCGCAGCATTTCAGTAAAACAAAATTAGATCAATGGTGAGCACATCCATGCTGCCTGATCTTCTCAAACAGAGAACTTGGAGCTGCTGCTGACAGAGGCAGCCCCAGAGCCAGAAACAACATGATCCCACTGGCAGCTAATTGGCCCTACCAAGCTAATACGAGGAAGTTGTTTAAGAAGTGTCTTTGCCGCAACCTGTGCAGCCATGGATTCATAGTGTCTCTGACATGCAAGAGTTACATTTTCAAACTACTGTCAAATTATGTTATTTTTGCTGAGAGCCCCAATATAGAAGGTATTTGCAATCTGTGCAATGCACTGGATTGATAACTAGTGAATTTCCTCTCTACTGTTTTAAAAGAAAATCCTATTTACAGTAAAACCTGTCATTTCACAGAATCCACATACTTTTAAAAAGAAAAACTTTTGCTTACTACTAAAAATATATGGCAAAGGATAACTTCAGGGAATATTTCACAATACTTGCAAAATACAGGAAAGGATTCAAATCTGGTATAAGTACCACATTTAAATTCCTATGAACTTTTTTATTATGGAAAATACAGCTAGCAGCTGTTCCTCTTTGTCTTTTGACATTAAATTAGTAATTATGGTGTGGCATGTGTGTGCAAATATTTATTTATCATTAGCTTTAGGATTCTCTTTCTTTTTTTTAGCACCACAGCTATTCAGCTCCTCTAAGTATTCTAACAATTATGTAAAGATGCCATTTGGGAACCCTAAATTGTATATTTTTTCCATATGTGGCACACCCAACCTCCTGTTCTCGCATATACATATAGATGACTGCATCAAAGTATCTTATATTTCATGCAGTAAACCAGTTCCTAAGAATTACCATATAAACGTCAGGTGAAATATAACAAAGCTTAAAAGGGCCTCATTAAAATGTATTTATCAAATAACTTTTGCCAACTGGAATGGACTCAAAGAAGCTTCTTGCCATTTATTTATATGGAGCCTGGTGTTCTTTTTATTGATGTCAATGGGAAACTGAGTGATAATTCTCTCATGCTGGATTTACTGTAGTATAAATCCACTGGCCTCTAGCTACTTCTGATTTACACTGTTGTGAGAGGAGACTCAGATCTAGAGTTTATAGCAAGGAAGGATGCCTTGCGAAGATAAGTAGTCATTCTTTATGTATAGCTCACTCAGTTTTCTGCTTTGAATACTCAGTCAATGATCATTTATAGCAGAGTGCATATAAATCAGGCTTATGAGATACTAAATCTGGTTTAGGGTAAATTTTCAATTTGCCCTAACTTGGCTGGAAAAATGGTGGGTATATTTACTTGTACAAGTCAAGTGGCTACTTGCCTTGTGTTAGCACATGCACGCACAAGATACAAATTTAAGCAAATGCGTTTGTCTAAAAACTATGGAGGTCATCTGGCAATTTGGTCCACATACCTAGAGTTTTATTTGAAATAAAATACTTCATTGTGTACAAATATCTTGTTTTTCTTTAAGATTCAAAATTCCTTCGTGATTTCTTTTAGATGAAATGCCAAACTGTCTCCTGGCAGCATAGGAGATCTGAGGATTATTGGCAAGTACGGAGTTTTGCAGATCAATGCAAAGTTTAAGAATTCACAAGAAGCTAATTAACATGCAGGTTATCCTGTAAAAAAAACCCAGGTTGTGGACTCAAACCCATAGCAAGATCAGCTGGAACCAGGCTATTTCTACTGGGGAGAGAGGCACCATCCTACCCCAACTTTTTGGGAAAATTTTGTCTCTAAGCAAAGCTTAAGATCTTATTTGATTTTGACAGAAAGATGTCTTCAGTTAGATTGAAATGACATCACATCATCTCAGTAATAAAAGACCATATACAGCATCTAGCAGTGACTCTTCCTGTGCCATCCTATTTACAGGTAACCTGAGTATCAGCAAAGGTCCAGATAAAGTGCTCTTTGTAGGACACGACAAAATGCACAACTTAGTCCCTTTGTGAGTGCTGAGGAGGAGGATAGGCCTTGATTTGCTGCCTGGTTGATGGAGTCCTGATGTGAATTATGTTCAAATGCTAGATCTTTATGTTTAGAGATTCAGAAAGTACTATATGTACAAATAAATTTATACATAAGTTAAGATGTAATGCACCTCTTGTTCATAGCTTAAGACATGTAATTTTACATAACCATATGTATGAACAGCACTATATGGTAAGTTAGCTTCATGTTGGGAGAAATCTGCAGCGAGTGGGCAGGGTGCACCAGGTGGGGTAAGGTATTCACGGGAAACCACTCCAGCATCGTTTAACCAAAACTCTTGGCACAGCTATCTTATTCACAGTTTGATTTCCCTTTGCCTGTACTCCTCTGCCTTCTGCGCCCTGCCAAATTTAGAGCTCTTAAAAATGCTTTGCTCTTTCCATTTTGTTTCTTGTGGGCTCCCACCATTTTTGTATTCCTAATATATAACATACGTGTGTGTGTATATGAAAGACTCGTTACTTTGAGATCAGTTTAATTAAATTGCTTCAAATCTTTATCTGGAATCTGTGTAATAGTTTACATGGATTTATTTGATAGGGAAGCTGAATACAAGGTGGATAAATCATGGTTTAAGAAGGGCTGTATCTATGTAACAAATAGATATTTGTTAAATAAACTGAAACAATCTGCAGCATAGACAGGACACCTGGATCTGGAGTTCTGCTAGCATCAGTGGGGAGCTGGGGAAGTTTCAAGCCAGGTCTTTTTCACTCAAATGATGACAGTAAGGGCACATATCGTTTATTTTATTTATCAAGGGAGATTTTAAGAGGCCTGATCACTCAGAAAATGCAGGCCCTTGTCCTCAGCTGTACTGAATAAAATGAGCCTTCACTGAGCTCCTGGAGTGTCGTAGTATAGATGGCTGAAGATTCCCCCCAAATGACCAAAACCTTTCAAAAGCTGGCAGCTAACAACACGCTGCTCTCTAAGGCCGAACATTTGTGTTTGGATTCCCACATGGACCTTTCCTACCCATTCTCTTATTCAGGGTATATTTTGAACTGCTAGGGACTTAAATGCCAGCAATATTCACAAGACAGCTATCTCTATGTCAATAGAGATAGTGCTACTGGGCTATCTTTTCAAGTCCTGGGAGACATCATAACAGCATTTCTGTCTTGCCTTGTTCCAGGCAGCTGAATAGAGGAACACAGAAAAAAACCCAACAAAACAAAACCAGTAACAACAACAACAACAAAACCCCCAAACAACAACAACAAAAAAACCAAACAAAAAAACCTAACCAAACAAAACCAGTCAAAGAACCAGAGTTTTACTAGCAAGTGAATGGCAGTCATCCAGTGTAGTACAGTATGGATTCTCAGAGACCTTAAGGATACTATCTCTGTTCCTAAACACTCATATGATGCCAGTAACCAGAATATGTACCAAGCTTTTTGATCTTCAAGCATATTGATAAGTTAAGGTGACACAGTCCATATTTGAAAGGCTCCCCTCCAGCTAATGTGGGGAAAGAATTCACTATGATCTAAGCAGTTGCAATTCCATGATTTTAGCAAGGTGCGTATTTCTAAAAACTTAAAACAGCCAAGTAGGAATGCATGTAATAACAATGGTGTGGGGCAGAATTAAAGGATTTTAAGGAAACACACTGCTTTTTCACACAGTGCAGAGGTTAAGCCTGTAAGATCACCCTGTGCACCAACACATAGCTTTTGGGGTACATGTCCAGTGGAGCCTCAGCTGTCGAATTCCAGCATCCAACCCCTTGCAGGGAAAAGAGGTGTTTCTAGAGGAATGCTTCCCTTCCTGCCCATCTCCAGTCTCTGTAGAACATCCTGCTAACATGTGCTGGACTGACAGTGACAAATAAGACTGTCATAACAATTATTTGGATCACTTTCTTCCCCAGCTGTAAAATGATATTGTAGAAAAAAAGATACTTTGTAGATTATTTAAAATGGAAATGAAGCTAATGCCTTTTATGATACAGAACTTGTACAGAAGACTCAGGTACACCTGACAATTTATAAAGATATTATTTTTTGCTTATGTACTCCCTAGGCAACAAATTATAATAATCTAGAAAATACTCCGGAAGTGTCTAAGCAACAGAAGAGGACTTAAAACATTTGCCATACAACTAACTGCATTAGAGTAATTGAATTTCCCTAAATCAAGAGGAAGAATTAAATTAATGGAGCAATAGTTTGACAAGTTTGGCTTCAGTTAGTAGACATAAGCAAAATCATTACTTAAGCATATTGTTAATTATGTTTGAATCAAGAATAAATTGAGTGATAGCTGTTAATTAGGCTTGTGTGCACAAGAAAATAAAACAAGCAATAACATTACAGCAGGCTATAAATATCTAAGTGTGTTTGCACAATACTGCTACGTGTGCGAGATATGGATGAGGGAGGAGGGAGTGCATGTGGTTGTGCATGCATGGGGACAGGTCAAAGTTGTTTTGTTGTTTAATATAGATGAATGAACAGAGGCTCCAATTCTGCCATCAGTTCACTTTGGGCCTCTGATTTACCCATTTTTCCTTTAGGAATGCAGTGAGGACACACAGAGAAGATTCAGGATCTTTATGAAGTGCAGTCCTTGCACATACTGTTATGGCCACAGTCAAGGATCTCAGTTCCACAGGAACTGACGGCCCAGTAACTTGGGAGGAGGGGTGGGTCATCAGAGGGTAGAATCTGCTAAGTAAGTTGAACCACTGAATGTGTTGTATCCTGCAGACTGTAGTAAAGGGCCATGTAGGTGTTCAGATGGCATTAAAATTCTTGATAAAGCAAAAATATTTGGTTCTGAAGAAATATAAATGAACTCATATGAAGCATCTTTGTATCCCTGGCTGAGTTTCTAAGCCCTAAATCAGCCCCGGAGGCACTTGTGTCCACAGAGCTACATGTTCATAAACAGTCTAGGAAATGAAAGATGAACTTACGTTAACTGATTGATTCTGTGAATCAAGTTGAATCATACTGCTATTTATGTATACAGACTTCTTAATTCAGCAGTTTAGCTAAAAGGACAGAGCCGTACATGTGAGCTTAGTATGCTGTGAGAGCAGTGAAGACAACATCAACATAATCAGGTAGACATCAGTTGACCTAAATCTGCACGTCAGCATCACTGCACTGACAGCAATGAGAACAGGACAGCTCTGCAGCTTACATAATCTGTGAAAAAGGTCTTAAGAGTTTTGCATTTGAATTGTTAAAATTTCAGCCTAGGCTGACTTGTAGTCTATGTGATTTTAATAAAACTAACGAAAATTTATAACTTTGGAGGGAGGGGTAAATCAGAAAGTTAAGCACTTTTGTGCCTGCCTATGTCCTTTTGCCAAATTCTGCTCAGTGAAATTTCACTCACTGTAAGCAATCATAGGCTTTCTGTTGCCAGTTACAAAAATGCCTTCTGGGGCTTCCTGAACAACATTTCTCCAGTAAGTTACACCTGAGAAAGTTAAGGGTACGTTTTGACTGCACAAAAGTAAGAGAAGCTTAAATACATGTAGGGGCTGGTATTAGCCTTGGCAATGCGCACATGGCAAAAATTATCTCCTTTGACAGAGAGAGTTCATGCAGCCAAACCACAGCGTTAGACCTTGAAAACAAAACATTCACCACAGTGAACCTCCCTGCTTGTGCAAGGTAATGCAGAAGTGCAAACTAAAACTCCTGGGTAACTTTTTATAATTGCACTTTGAGGGCCAGCTCCTCCTTGTCTGCAGGCTTTTCATGAGACATAACTTAGAATGGGACACAGGACTAGCAGCATAAATTGGAAAGCAGCAATATTTACTTCTTGTAAGTTAGTGCTTGAAATTATTTCCAAAGTCACAGGTTCCTGAGACTCTCTGATATCACAGCTGCCACACTCAAACAGCACATAAAAATTGGACCAAGGGGCAAAAAAGAAAGATACAGCAAGTACTGGGTCCACGTTAAAGAATGATTTGTTTTTCAAACATGCAAACAATTTCAAAGAAATGGGCTCTAAAGCACTTTTTTATGCTAGTATTTCAAGTAGATACTTAATCAATTCTGCAGAATATTTTCTGCAATATACTGTTAAACAAAGGGACCCAAAAGCCTCAGGTCATTCAGCATATTGATTGAAATGACCCAGACTTCTTTGCTGTGCCATACGAATTTACTACACATAGAACCTTTTTTTGGTGTGTGGACAGACAAAATGGGTAAATAGGCTACTCATAAACAGTTTGGTCTTTGAAAAGAAAGCTCAGAAACTTTAGTTCCCACTAGTCAGTGGGACACAAAAATTCTTAATATTTCTGAAAACTAGGTCATCAGTCTAGGGTGGAAGTGATCTTACTCTGTGCAGTAATAAAAATATGAATCACGCACAAGCTAGTGCCAAAGAGCAGTTATTGTAGGACAACAAAATGTTGAAAGCCATCACGCAGTAAAATTCTCATGCATTATAGTGCATGAATGCACTTTTCTACATTCTTCTGATAAAAAAAAATATTTCTAATATCTGCAAGTTAGTTCTTACTATTTTTGTTGCTTCCCATTACATTAGAAGGGTAGAAGAAAATTAAAGGTTATCATTAAATTGCACGAGTTACAATTTAAAGAAAATGTCAGTCAGTATTAAAGTAGTTTAGAAGCTGAATAGACGTTGATAACTAAATTATTATATGGAAACAGTGTATCTGTGGAGAAAAGACAGTTTCCTCCTCCCTAGTGTCAGCAGGCACACCCTCTGTGTTATTTGTGACTTCTTTTCTCACAGTCTCATTTCTGACCTTTCTTTGTCAAGTGCTCCTTGAAGGTGAGGTTTGCATTTATCTGCCTGCTGGGCTCCCATCTGCTTCTGAATAAGCCCAGACCTCAACATCCTTCTACTCCCAAACCTGACAGACATGGTCAGTTCTTGCATGTGCTTTGTTATTTATTGCAACCAGTGGCAGCCTGTAACTCTTTAATTAAAGTTGGGAAAAGTGAGCAGATTTGAGATGTAACACTCAAACTCTTTCACGTGATGATGTTTAGATGCTGGAACTGTAACTTTGCCTTATTGTCCGCTTCTCTGTTCAGCTGACAGCATAGCAGGTTCCAGCTAATGTTCACATCTTTTCCAGTATGTGGACATTACCTGAACTCTGATCATGCCCTCCAACGAGGGACGTATTTTCAGAAGTGTTTTGAACCCAGGAACTCAAACTGAGAACAGTGGAAGCTGCTGGGAATTCAAAAAGAGTGATGGTTCCCTTATTTGCTAATTGGGTACTGAACTATTTGAAAATCTGATCAAAAAGCAAATGCATCCAAAATACCTGTTATTATCTGTTAAGGTATGACTGCTAAAATAATAAACCCTCAAAAATTGAAAGGGCTCACCTACACAGTAGCTTAAGGAAAAATAAGACACATTTAAGCAGCTATCACTGATTCTGTTCATTTTTGGCGACTCTACAGTATTGAAAACTCCCAAGAAACACATTCTAGTGATGGAGTGATTCTTTTTTTAATATATGACTTTTACTGTTTTCATGTCATATTTTCATGTTTTCTTGTATCTGTTGGGAATAAGCACTTTTAAAATAACAAAGGCTTCATTTTGTATATATCCACTTCTTAGTCCAAACTGTAGGACTTGTACCAATTACATGGAAGTGGGAAGCCCTCTTACCAGCACTCACTGAAAATCTGGCTTGCACACTGAGGCAGGAGTCAAAAACCCCAAAATTCCAATTTATATTCCGGACACAACTAGGAAAGTTTCTCCATAAAATAGGACATAACTTTAAAATACAAATCTGATGAAGGATGTGAATAATAACCCCTAGTATTCAAAGCACAACTTCAGTCATTATAATCAGTAAAGTGAGGTAAAAGCATTTAAAACCAAGTAGAGCTCTCTTTTTCCCATAAAGAACTAAGCTCAGCAAAACTAAATTAACTACACATGATAAAAGACAGTAATGCAAAGACTGAAGGAAAAAAGCAGTAATAAGCTATAACATAAATTCAAAGTCAAACATGAGGAAACAAAATTTTGGTTTGAAAGTATTCAGTGTAAATGTGAATGTCTCTTAAAAAAATCAGAAGGAAATAAAATCTTGATTACATAGTGTTAATTAATGATAATGGGTAGCTCTCTTCAGGAGGAAAACAACCTATAGTTAAACAATGAAGTTCAATTAGTAGTTACTATCCACGGTTTATAAATATCACGCTGTCTTGGAAATGCAGATTCATGGATACTGATCCCTGTTACCTTAAGGTAAATACACAGTAACCGCAGCAAAATTATGTGGACTCAGACAGCCATAACTGAACGTAGAATTTGGCTGTAATCTATTACTGGTAATTCCCACTGAGTTGATTATGCTATTTCAAGCTCAATCAATGATATGCTAAAAGGAAAGCCCCTATAAAAATGTCAGTGCAAACAAAAGGAAAGATTAGGCTGGTTTCCCCAACACTGATGGAGTTCCTGATGCTCCAGATGCTGCTCTGCTAAGCAGCTAAAGACTTCTCTGCTACCTATAAAGGGATTTCTGAAGAAGAAATATTTTGCTACAAAATTCACTAAATTATACAAGATCATAGGTACTTTGAAGACACTTCCCAGGGTGGTCTCTCACCCTGGAAAGTCACAGTTTTCCACCTGTTTGTTTCAAAGCACACAACACCTGACTTTAATAATAGTATTTGGAGGAATGTTTCCAACAGACGTGCTAACTGCTTACCACTTTGTGCTGTTGCACGCTTGCCTACCTCAGGCTCAAAAGGAAAGTGGT
Organism: Aramus guarauna; assembly: GCA_013400195.1. Taxonomy (NCBI): domain Eukaryota; kingdom Metazoa; phylum Chordata; class Aves; order Gruiformes; family Aramidae; genus Aramus; species Aramus guarauna. The sequence goes on from VXBL01009512.1 coordinate 1,923,728, forward strand.
TGAAATAACGGGAGATTGAAACTGAGGGCACATCTGTACTACAAACTCATAGCATAATGCTCAGACCTCACTGAAGATGGCTAGTGAAAACTGTCCAGCCACAGTAGCAAGCATGTCCATGTCAGGGTAGTTTTTAAATTTTGTTTCAGTTTATTTTTTAGCCATGTGGTAAATTTAACATCCAAGGTAAGGCACCAACCTAAGCAACCCAGATAAGATGTCAGCAATAGATTTCTGATGGCTAAAAATGAGAAATCCAAATACTTAAAATAATATGCTGTGCTCTTCCTCAGAATGCCTCTGAAAGTTATCTCTAGCTATAGAGTACCTAACTCTAGAGTTCCGAACTGCAATACCTTGGGTCAGAAGATAGACTGTCCCAAATGTCAGAAGTTTTGGATTGCTGGAGGGAGGAGCTTGCTGCAAGAAGTGTGTTTTCAGATCTCTGAAATCCCCTGCATACCCCGCACATCCTCATCCATGCTGCTCCCCCCCCCAGTGATAGAAGATATTTTATTTCTGCTATCACGTTAGGTGGCTCCCCAGATGTGAACTAAATCTCACTAAGTAGAGACGGGGAGAACTGCTTCGAAAGCACACTCCTGAGCTGAACTAAAACTCTGAAGTAGATGCACATTTTGAAAACTGCAGATGATTTTTATAGGACTGGGCTGTGAAAACAGATACGTATTTTTGCTGAAAGTATTGACCTGCTGCATATACCTATTAGAAAGTCCAGCCAATGCTAGCACGGCAGCTACAGGTGATTATACAGATACCAATGGGTTATTAAATCTCCTCCAAATCAATGCCTCGTCTCCCGGAAATGGATTTAAAAAGCTGCAGAGGTATAGAAACACCCAAGGGAATTATACAGAAACCATCCTATATTTTTTAAAAATCTAATTAACTGTAAAGTAATTTTGCTCCACTGAGACCATAGTAGCAGAGATGTAAGAGAAGGAGCAGTAGTTTCCTTTCCTGCCTATTGATTTCTGGAAGATAACTGGAAAAGACAGGTATTTTTAGCCCATCTTAAAAAAAAAAAAGTTTGTAAGTAAAGCTTTTTTGGTATTCAGGGAGAAAATCTAAACATTTAAATGTCTTGTTTTGCTGCATGCTCTATTCGTGCTTTGGAGTTTCATCAGTAAGTAGGAAGAGATAGTTAATAGCTGTAACAAGGGGCTGGTCTGTGCTTTGGAGTTTTCTTTCTGATCCATCAGGAATATTGACTTTACAGCCCACCCACTTCCCAATATTATATTGATGGAAGGTAGCTCTGCAAGCCTACCGGGTCACCTACAGAGGTGTTCAGGAGTGTGTTCTGCTGCCCATCGCACCGTCTTTTCTTTTCAGTTAAACTGTCACTATTTTGCAAGGAACACTGAAAACATCTGCCAGCGTTAGTACCGGTGGGAAGGCCTTTCCACCCTGACCAGCCGCCTGTCTGTTTGACAAGGATGTTACAGCACCCACACAACAGCCTGTTAGAGAGGAAATTCCAGGAGCACTGAGGCACGTCTTGCACTGGCCACCACCGGGGCTGATGAAGGTTGACACATCCATTCTTGCAGAGAATGGCTGCCAAGGGGTAGCAGGCTGTACTGAATTTTACATGAACCTGTCAATATAGGACATAACGTTACAATCTTGGCGCTCCTGAGACTTAAATCAGCAAGACATCACCTCATAATTTACTGCAAAAATAATAGTTTGTCTAATATTAACTAAATTCTGCTCTTATTTATGCCCTGTTGGTTTTGTTTTTTAGAACATCTCATACACAAACAATAGGAACGTTGTCACTGTACTCAATTCTGCTCTCAATAATAGGGCAGCAACATTGATTTAAACAATGGTGGTCTGCCTTTCTTGTGTTTAAGGATGTGTGTAAAGGCAGAACATTCAAAGGATGGAATAAATCAAAATAAATACAAAATCCCTATTGATTTCATTCTGGGATTTTAAAGCCAGAAGGAAGATGTGATGATAAAGCGTAACACGAAAAAGGGCTTAATTTTGGCCAGTGCGTCTTTTTCAAGACTTGAACCAGAAACCTGTTGTAGTTCAGGCTTTTTTGTGAAGACAATGAAAGAATGGGACCAGGCGCAGAACTACTTCAAAGTTAGAGATGGCTTGACTGGACTGGCAGGTCAGTTTTCAGACAAAGCCTCTGATGTTGTGAGAAACGGGGTGTTTCTGAAACGCCATGTAATGATGCTTCTAAGCAGGTATTTCACTGAAAATATATATTGCAGAAACTAGGAAAGTTACTTCTGATCTTATCTGAATGGGGATTACAAACACAATTAAACGAGAAGATTTCACCAAGTTTTAACCATCTTTTAGTTTGACCACATCTAGTAACACACCAGGTGAGCATTTTCTCTTTAAACAAAACGAGCTTTCCAACTCGGTGTCACAGTATCCTTGGTTGTGCTGTAGCCATAATTCCAGAAGAAAAATTCTGGTTTGGTATTTTAAAAGTCACCTTCTCTCCATTACATTAACCTGCCAAAGTCTGACTCCTGCAGTTAAACTCACCCTCACAATTTATCACACACATACAAACACACACAAAGTCTCTCTCTCTCACGCACACTACTCCTGCTGGCTTATTTCTGGCAAGTAATAGGTTTTCCTACACACTTAAATCTGTGTTTTAATTTTAGTTCACTCTCTTTCAAAACCAGAATCCTATGGTCTCCCTAACCCTAATTTTTGTTCCATCTGCATCTAAACTGCAGGGCAGATATTCAGTGTTATGATAAAGTGAAGCACTTAAGGAAAAATTCCTATCAAAAGTCTTGTTTCTCAGAAGTAAAAGCTAATACTCTGGTTTGGGAGTTGCAATCCTGTGCACATAATGTGACTATTTATCATCGTTGGGCACTTTTGACTGGATGATCCAAGATTTACTTCACAGTTTCTAGACATTTACAAGAAGATAAAGGAGAAAACATTTGGTAAAAGATGATCCCATAAGTTTTAAAAAATGACTTCTGTGGTGTCACCATAAAATATCTTATAATAATGAACCGAGGTGAATAATTCACACAATTTTCTATTGGCTTGAAAAATTAGATTTTTTTTTTAGGAGCTAAGTGAACAATAAATTTCAGTTCCAAATGAGCAGCACTGCAAATAGCCTCCAACCCTTATGCAAATATCCCCAAGTAAGGGAAATAATGTCCAACCCAAGTGAACATTGCTATAATCTGCTCATATAGAGTATGTCAAAACAATATGACTATATAAGTCACTGGTAGGGTATGCTCCACCTGTTTAATAGTTTTTAAAGGCTTTTAAAATAATTTTCAAATATACCTAAAGTGGTCTGTCAGTTGTTAGAATTATAATTACTATTCCAGTGACAACTAAAGTATTAGAACACTGCAATCAACTGGTGTGCTCACGTGTTCTAAACTTGTGCTTTATTTTTTCCATAGAGGGTTATTTTCCTCAGGAAGTGGTTGCTGCCCTAAGTTGTTCAATAAATTTGAAGATTTGTTACTGCATTCAGTAGCAAATACATTCTTGTAAAATACACTGTAGGTGCAACTAAATAAAGGTAAAGGCTGAAACTCTCCCTTTTATTGTCAGCAAGAATGACATGGTATATGGAAAGCTCAGAGGTTAATATACTAATAAAAGTAAAGTCAAGCCCAGTGATTTGGTCTGATACGTTGTCTACTGGGTCTGTGCAACTCCATCCAGAAATAAATACCCTGTTTATTGGAATAATGAGTATCCATATCAGTGTCCTTCCTGTGAATTGTGATGTACAGACATGAAACTGCTACAATTGACAAACTAGGAACCTAAAGAAGGAAAATTCCTATTTATTTAAATAGCCTTCATATTTGCAGGATTAAAACCCAAATATAGAAAAGTAGCCTATTTACAATAAAATGGCTGTCTACAAAATTAAAAGAAATCTTTTTTTAAGCTATACCTGTTCGTTGTTCAGGAAACTGTTCATTTCAGCCTGCTGCATTCTAGAATTACGAGTTTCAGTCTTTAGTATTGGAGAAAACCTACTATGCACTAAGGCAGCATAAAGAATATATTAACTCTGGTTCCCTGTCATGCACCCTCCACCCCCTTAGTGTATCCAAAAGTTTCCAGTGCACAGGGATGGAGGCTTAGTCCCCATGGGGTATTAAAAATTAGTTATCAGTTAAGCAGATAAATGCTTTCTAATAGTAAATAGTGGTTTCAGTTACTAAATACTGAGATATGAGGACTAGGAAGATCAGTTCTTCTGATGCCTCCAAATATCCTGTGTTTGGGTTACTACTCCGATCTAATGTGCATCATCCAGCCTGTGTTTCAGACATAAAACATATGCCAAACTTTGATGAAATGGTGTCATTTACTACTGAATGATATGTTTAATAGGTTTAATATGGACATGCAAAGTGAGGCTGCTTTGGGCATTCTGGGATAGGAAATCCATGCAATTCTGCTTTATATATGTTGAGCTTTAATCTTTCTTTCAGCTGTAGGAGTGATTAGAGCTTGCGTATATCCTCCAGGTAAAGAATCATACTTTTATTATTAGGGCTTGATTTCATGGATTACACCCAGCTGCACTGATAGTACCAAAACAACTGTAATGTCTTTTTCAAAATACAGAACAGGTTTCTAAAACATGCTGGTGCAAACATGTACCTTGTGCTATAGGATTTACACTAAATTCCTTTGCCTGTGATGCTATTGTGTATCAGGTGCTACTTTGATGGAGTCAATTTATACCACATCACTGTAAAGAATTAAAAACAGGCATCAAAACATTTATTATTCTTTTAACCTCTTCCAACAGCATAGGGATTATTCTGTGCCCAATCAAAACAATTAAAAAATGGAATTACAGAAAATCGCTCAGAGTTTGAATTTGCACACCACATATTCTGTCATGAGAGAAAACCCCCTAATATCGCTGAGCAAGGGACATGAAAGATGATAATGGCTGAACTACCAACTGTGGTAGTTTACATCGGTGGTACAAAAGCGGGTCTTAGTCACCAAGTCTGCATGCTAATTCCACTTTGACATGTAAAAGGGGCTTTTCCAGCAGGGAAAAAAAAGTATTCATTGCCAAATTATTTCAAAGGGTCCTTAGGAATGTGATTCCTCCCTGTGGCTTTGGAACATCTCTGCTGTAATCTGGTTGGAGCTGCAGCTGCTCCCAGAGTCTAGGGAGCCAGGTGCACAACCGCCATCTGCTACTGCAGGGAGACAATAGGCTCCTTTGCCTTCTCTTCTCACTAGCACAGAAAACAGGATTTTATTCTTAATATTTAGCTGTTTTCTATGTAGCTGCAAAATAGACCTACCTGCCTCTTCATGTTTGAGGTCTGCTTATCTTTGCCTCGCAGATTGGCTGGAGGAGGGATAGAGACAACGAGAATTTCACTTGTGCAACCAAGACGCTCACCTCAGTGCATGGAAATACACAGCAGCAGCTGAGCGGAGCACAGACCAGGAGGTGTAACACCACACGCACGGTAGCCTCCAGCAACCCTGGAGCTGTTTAATGACCAGCACGTAAAGCTGCACACTATGAGCTCTCAAATTCTAATGTTGCATCAGTAAGTAGTATTTTGGTTAATAAGAATACGAGGCAATTGATCACTGACGTCTCTGGGCTTTGCATGCAAACCCTTTCCATAGGGCCTGCCTATGGCTCAACATGCAACTTTATAAATTCTCCTGCTTCTGAAGCCCTCGTTACTACCGTCTTATTTTGACTTATAAAATTGTATCCAAGTTTAGGTTTTCTGCTAAAAAAGAAGTCTCATTTCCTTGGCACTAGGCAAGGAAAGTTTCCAAGTTTCCTTTGAAAATTAAAAGTAGAAGTGGTTTGCTTGAGATAAATTCTCTAGATCTTGGCTCAGCTACAGAAATAATTCCAGGAGAAACAGCCCCCCCCCTTCCCCCTCCCCCCAAATCTAACACCACTTGACAGTAGGAAAACAATTCAGTACAAACAGAAGCTTTGCAACTGCCAGGAATGAAATCCTGGCTTCACTGAAGAAAAGGAGACTTCTGCCATCGATTTCAGCGAAGCCAAGTTTTCTTTCCAGGTCATTTGAATCCATGTCTCACAGCTGGTTGCCCAGGTCTAGAAGCACCACAGAATGGTTTTTGGCAGTCAGATGTTACTAGAATACCCAGCGTCTGCCTGCTACTTTGGCCCATGAATTTCATTAAGTCAGAGCTGGTCTCACGCAGAATCAGGCTGCAGTCTGCCAGTGCAGAGAAATTTCCTGTCCAGAAAAGGACATTTTCAGGTTTGTGTGCATTACCAATCTGTAGTCATGGCTGTTTGTGTCTGGCGTCCCAGTAGAGTGGCAGCTCTGTTGATGAACAGAGCATCTGTGTGACACAGCTTCTCTAAGGAACCACCGGTTTCCCTTAAATAACAGTAAAGGTAAGCACAACTGCTCACAACTTAGGCATAAAAGAAGGAATGTCCTCTGTGAACATGGTAGGAGATTATAGCAGGCTTTATATTGAATAATTCTATAATCAGTAAGTGATTTTTCATTATGTTTTTCAGGAAGAGAAATGGTTAGTATTAACCTAATAAAGTCAGCAAGTCTATTTCTTTTAGCTCTTTATGGTATTAGAACTATTAACCAGTTTTACAGATATTAAAACTGAGTTTTTCAGAGGAGCCTGACGGTATCATTGAACTTCAGGAGGCATTTGGCACACATTTTTTTAAAAAAATCTAGCTAAAACATGAACTTTTTGTGACTTAGAAGTCTTGAGAAATAGAGGCATCTCTTTTATCCTAAAAACAGAATTTTACAATACCCTAGAAGCATCAAATTATGAAGCATTACAACAGACCTGATAACTTCAGTGGATGTTCTAAAAACTATAAGGCATATTTCCAGCATCATTGTTTCTCCTGAAGTATTTCCTCCTTTTGGACTTTACCTCTAATTCACAAAGCCTTTTTTCATACTGATATATTATTCTTCTTCACCTGAGAAAAAACCCCACCCTGACCTGTGTGCAGCGAATAACACTAGATCTTTCCAATCACTTACAGATGTTCAATAGTTTTAGTTCCCTTGTAATCTTTGCTTGGCATTAAAAACACCATCCTATTGTTCTGCAACAAAAAGTACATTCAGGATATTCATGCATGCATAGATACTCTTTGCCAGAATGTTCACCTTGTGATTTCCCTATATCAAATACTATGAGGAATAAAAATAGTTTCAATAGTCTGTAGCTCAAAACCTTTAAGATTTAAGGAAAGGTGGGTGGGTGATCAAGCTAGTAATGCAAGAGCCTGGAATGACTGTGTGTTTTGAATTTGTGTGGATTTTTTGTGCCTACCTCTCAAGTTCAGAAGCTGTTTCACATTTTAAAGTGTTCTCTTTTAATTAAGTTAGGACAGGCTTTGTATTTTTTGGAAAACTCCCAGAAAAAAGGATTTGGAAAGATCTCTTGAGTTTTCATGTTAGGAAGTTTATCAAAAGTAATTTTTTCTTCATATTCTGTTTTGTTAGATAAGTTATTGTAGATGATCTTGCCAAATCATGTATTTTCTGCTCCATAGTTTGCAACAGAAATAGCCATTTATTGTACCGAGACTTTCACATTTAATGTAGTCAGATTTGGTGCCTCTCTGGTCCTTCCCCTTCTCATTCACTCTTTTGCTATGATTTCTCTTTAGACCTGTTTAGACCTGAATTAAGAAGCATAAAGAAAAGAAAACAGAAAAGTACCTTGTCCGAATCTGCAGTTACCGCTTACAGCCTAGCTTTGGCTGCCAAAAACATGAGGTGCTGCTGGAGAGTCCTTGAAATCCATTAGGATTTCTGCAACTCTTACTGAGTTTAGATGGTTTAGATGAGTTTAGACACTAGGGTGATAGGTGGCTGCAGAGCTACAAACAGAGTACTGTGCAGTGAGAATTGTTTTTGTTCATTTAGCCGTCACTGACTCAAGATTTGGACATTCAAGGAAGCAAGCTACTCAGCTGCCATTGAATTTCAATTAGAAAATGGTATCCAGCTCCAGCAGGGACTTTTGACCCAGCTCAGCCTGAACTGTTAGGACCAAATCCAAAGAGTGGTCAACGGCGTATTGGCTGCTCTGGAAGCTCTAAGCACCTCTCTGAGTCCTCGAGTACATTTTAATGTGCTCCTTCACATGGACCTGCAGAGAGGTGGAATCAGCTGCCTTTATTTACTGAGCTCCCTGAAGGAATTTGTGAATGAACTGCATTAAGAAGCTGCTGATGCCTTGTGGGAAATCTCTGAAACACATTTTGTTTGGAATCGATTCTTATGTGCCCTGTAGCATATTTTCTCTGTCTCTTTTCTTTTGCGCTGGAATCCTTATGAGAAAAGTTGTTGCCTTTTTTGGGGCAAGATTTCCATTACTGTCTCATCTCAGACTGAATTTCCATGTTTAAGTATATGCTGTTTGAAGCAGCAATTAATGCAAACTCTATTCCCCAGAAAGAAGAGGTTGGGATTTTTTTCTCAGCGAGGATGAACAGAAAAAAGGGGAGAAGCTTGCGTTCACTTAAAAATTCTGTTATCTTGCCTGATGAGGGTGCAAGAGAGGCATAAGAGAATGAGGAGAAATCTTATTCTTTTCCTTGTAGATCCTAGCTAGGAGTTTTCTAAACAGGTTTTTGGTACTACTCAGGATGACCTGAGAGGGTTTGAAAGTAAGGCTGTATATTGCAGTATTGAAGTATGTGTAATTATTTAATTTATTTTAGTTTTTTACAACACAGCACAGTAAGGGCATTAGACATTTTGGGATTCTACCACCTCGCACTTCACTGCTGTCATCTTGGTTTGTCAGCAAAACAATATTTTAGTAAGAATGAGCCAAGAATATTGAACGGGATCCAGCATCCTAACTGAATTTTTCCTCTTTCATGTGACTACAAATGCTATGGATATAGCCAGACAAGCTATGTCTTCAAATACAGAGAAGCAAGTGTATTTTCCTTAGGTTATATTTTGAATTACTGCCAGAAAATATTAGTCCTCCTCAGTGTAAGGTGGAGGAATCAAGTGCACACAGCCCACAGAAGGGTTTATGCATCATCCTAACAGAGAAGTTGGGGCACTTGTTTGGCAGTCACAGACTCCAGAAGGGCTGCTCAGGAAAACTAAATCACTGATGTTGTAATTAAAGTTGATACAGAATCAGTAAGATACACTTAAATCTGGACTAAACCCTTACCAGTTCAAACTGCTTTTCAGAGGTGAAACAGTTTCTAATGAGTATAGAAAGATATAGAGGACTATGGTTTCTTAATTTTTTGTTTTTAAGGGTAACAATGACAACTGAATAAAATAATAGAAATTCCAAAACAAAGTTATACAGGTGCATACATTTCTGAAAATGAAATTTTAAAGCTGAAAGAAAATCTTTCCTCACACAAAATGCGCCAAAGAACAATGATAATTTTTTAATGATGGAAATTATATTTTAGGATTAATTTCCAGTCTTAAATACAGCTAGATAATGCCAGTGATTTGGGACTGTGTGTAATTAAAAGGAAACAGATCATCTTCACCTTCACTGATGGTTATTAGAGCAAATCCCAGGTGGTAGCAAGAGTAACAGCATTTGGCTCTTTGTAACTAAGAAGTCTAATAAAGAACTGCTTTATCCTGTATTTACTACACAGTTTCATAAAGCTGAACTGAAATCTCTAGTAGCTTTATGTTTGTTCAAAAATACCACGTGATATTTAAATGTGTGTTACTGGGACTAAGCTGCTCTTGTTGCCCAATACTGTACAATAGCTCCCATTGGAGCTGCTATTGAAATAAGATCATTTTCTAAAATAAATGAAGAAAAAAGTGTATAACAAACATTAAAGCATATGAAGCTAAACAGTTCTCATTGTTGGAGTATTACCTGTATAGATGATTACCCAAGCAGTTAGAGATTTATGCCTTCATTATGAAATTGCTCAGTACCTTGAGTGTTACTCTGTGTTTAATAATGAATGTCTAAAGCCACTGGGGGACCTATTTGCACAGCTACTGCAGTGATTTTTACCCCATCCTGGTTTTATAAGGAACTTCAGTGTTGGAAGCACATGCTGTTCCGATAGACTGAAGTACAGCAGCGCCAAGTTCAGAAAAATCTTATTTTCCAAAAGCTACATATAATCCCTTTTTAGCCAGTGATTTCAGTTTTCACTGAGAGCTTATGCTGGAAGTATTTACCATTTTCAAACCATTACATTGTAAAAGTGTAAATGACAATTTTGAATCATTAATTTGCAATTAATTCAAGCTTTTAATTTCAGTTTTTTAAAAGGTTAATAGGCTCTAATGACCATAAATATTAATTTTATTTACACATATATGTCAGAGCCTTTCCAGAACATGGCAAGTGCAAGAACCTCATCATCTATAATCAACACACAAGAATAAAAACAAGCACTCCCCTGGTACTGAGAATGTACTAATAATTTGATCTTTTAAAAATATTTCTTTCATTAATAGAAAGGCAGATTGTAGCAACAAAAATATGGATGCAAAATTAGTGTGACACTAAAAAAGATTGTAAAAATGGCAGAGAAAATGTCGCCTTTGGTTTAAGTGCACACAGGGGATGAGAGGTATGAGTGGAAGCAGGGTGACCTGTCGCAGTTGCAGCCCCCTGAGGACAGCCCTGCGCTATCTGCAGTCACCCCTACGCCCTTACTTGCTGTAAATAGCGGCTTGATGCCTTTTGCATACTTGGGTCTTCTTTCTGCTTCTAAGATATTTGGATTTTTTATTGGTTTCCTTCAGTATGTGCAGTACTTTTTGTACTAAATACAAAATCTCGGCTGGCTCTGCACTCCTCTCTGCTTGATCCAGCCATTGTTGAGCACCTGGGGAACAATTCCTTGCTTTATTCTTGATATATGTGCCAAACAAGTGGGAAATCTCCAGTCAGCACTAGAACTTCAAATGGCCTGTGCTGGGGCTGGTACGTTCAATCTTTGTCCTGCTTTCACCACTGCAAGTAAGCCGAAGCTTCTCTGTCTGAGCCAAGAAGGTCCATGCGTTTCCTACATGGCTGCCACCTACACAGCTGAGGACCAAAAGTGCTGCCTAGTTCAGTGGTTCACTGAACAAACTTTATAACTCTGGACAAGCCCAAATCTGGTGCAAATCCAAAAATTACATCACTTTGATACCTTCCTCCTCCCCCTGGAAGCAGCAGTTAACAAGGTAGACCAGTGAAGATCTCCCTTTGCATGGACAGTGGTTGCTTCACGCTCCTTGTGAAACAGTATTAACACTTTTGCAGCGCTCTCCTACAATGCAGGCGTTTCCTTTTCTCCACTGTCATTACTGCAGATTTTCACACAAAATTGAAGTGTAAAATTTTTAGAAATGTTTTAATGACTTTGAAACAAAGCTTCTTTCTCAAAAATACCTGGGAGGTACATGCAGCTAGAGCTGACGGGCTTACCAAAAATAGCCAAGCACCTGTTTGTGTTTTTTACGTATTGCATCCATAAGCACATCAGAGTGTTGTCAGGCAAATCCTCCAGCATCCTCACTGTCTGGTGGCTCCAAACTGCACATACAGCGGAACATATTCAAGATCAGAGTAAGTACACTAAACTGAGAAAAATTACACCAGCAATTATTTCTGTCCTTTCAGTTGGCTTTTTACTACCTTTTGGTGTGATTCATGCTTTTATTTTGGTTTTACATTTTCAGGTGTATTTTTTTTGCGTGACTGATTTAATCTTCTATTTTAGAAAAATGTAATGGCAACGTGATTTTTAAGGTTATACAAAACTACACACAGTTAGAAGGCAGAAAGAAAACATCTTAAATTACTGTCTCACTTTTGAGTCCTGAATATTGCCTTCAGTCAGAAGCGCTAAGCCATTGGCTTATATTTTTTAACTAAGTGTATCGGAGAAGGTCTTCACAAAAGAATAGTTTACAAATCTTTTACTGATTATTTATGATAAATGTTTAGTGACTTTTATCTCAGCAGGAAACTCACTTTAATAGTTACTGTGGCACAATGTAAAACAATATTACAGTTTGCTGACACTAATTTATCTTGATTATTCTAATGATTTTATATTTTTATTGGTGCACTGGATTGCAAAAAATGCAGTATAATTTAATTTTTACCATCATATGTGGAGAAATCACTGGAGGCATTAAAATGATGAAAGAAGAGTTATGCTAATACCACAAAAAAGGATGCAAAAATGATTTATGTTACTTTCTTCTCCTATTTGCAGTTCATTAAGTCACTGTCTTCTTGTAATGACCAAGTGAAAATTAAAGTACTTCAGAGAAGAACTTTAGGTTCAAGCATCATTAGAGGAAGAGAAATGGGTTCTTTGATGAACTTGACTGCAGAAATCTATAGAGCACAACTTAATCAGACTACACATTGATCTTTGATGCTAGAAGGCAGACCTAAGATTGAACAAATCTTTTACTGCATATTTTTCCTTTAAAAAGTAGAATATGATGCATGAGAATGATTTATATTTAATATACTTCAAGTTTATAAGGTATAAGGGTACACTGCACTTTCTTTTTTACTCACTGCAAACTGATATCTAGAAAAAATAGGTACCTACAAGGTGGTGTATTTCCTTATACATTCTATATTACGTAAGATCTATCACTCTGGGAAATAGCATATTGTTTCTTAAGTAATGAACTCCCAATTCACTCAAAGTACATAATTTACATTCCTTTGAAACATGAACCATGAGTTACAGTTAGTAGATAACTGTAGATGGTCAAAGTACCATAAATCTATTTGCTGTCTCTCCCCCGAGAAGATTTTTTAACAACTTAATTAGATAGTAGATTGAATTCAACTCAGATATTTGTAATGCCTCTGATTTTGTAATTCGGTCCTCTGGAAAGACTAATATGGGGTTGCATGCAGCACTGTGGTGGAGTGTTGTAGTGATTCTGCTCCAACAACTCCTATTAGTGTTGAGAAGAAAAATATCTAACTTCTACATTCCAAACAGAATACAGAAGGTTGAAATGTGAATCTAAAAGGTTTAAAGGTTTTAAGGTTTTCTCCCTTTCTGAAATATCAAAGATTAATACATCTTCTCTTTCTAAAATTATCATAAAACTTTGTGATAATAAGTCATAACATATGCCCCATACTTAACACATGGTAGTAACTCACAGGTTTATATACGCTTTCTTCCAGAAAGATCCTGTAGTACTATTCATATCTAAAGAAGTGGTATTCTAGGGCCATATTTCACATCTTCCACTTACAAAAAAAAGATGTGCTAAACCAGCAATAACCAATTATGACATGTTTAAATTTCTTTTGGAGTTCAGAGGTTAAACCACTTTGAAAATCATGTTACTACTCCAATTTCCCTTTTTTTTTTTTTTTATAGTGGGTGTCAGAGTAGATATGGAAGTTGGAGCCAAACGCACTGTCCTATATGTCACTGTAAAAGAGTTGTACCAGGACAGGATGGAGCTTTCTAAGCCTCCAGTGCTTTGTTCCAATTACGTGTCACGGTCAAGAATCTTCCTTGAGTCGTCATCTCAGAGGAAAAACCCTCAAGTACTTCAAGTAATTTCTAAAGGATATTCTGATATTCTTCCTTTCCTCCCATGAAACTGTTATTTATTGCTGGCCAGATAAACACACAGGAAATTAAATAACCAGTTCTAAAATTACCAACTCCTATTTTAGTTTCAACTTCTCTGGTTCCCCCTATTTTATTTGCTGCTGAACACATCTATTTGACAGAGCAATCCCTTCTCAGTGTAAACCAATACTGCCTCGGCAACAAAGCTGCTGGGTATTAAATATAGGATGATGGAGATAATTTTTAATCAGGTTAATGTGCTTTAATTACTATAAACTAGATTTTATTTCTCTAAGCAAGCAAACGGTATTATTTGGGCTATTTAAAACACAAACTCTTTGAACAGTCTAAGTCGTTTAGAAAATCGATACAGATTTACAACAAAAGTACATCATTGTTCTTGATGTGCCAGTAACTTTATGTATTGAGTACAATTTTTCTAAGAAATAAGTCTTGCAAACCCCATGAAATTGAATTTAAATGCTCATCGATACTGAGCCTCCTAAAATCATAAAGAAACAAAGATCAAGCATGAACAAATAGCAAAAGTGACCTAGTCATATGAAAAATTCAGTCCTTAAAACGGCAAGTACTGCCTGGGAACCACCCCTCTTCCGTGTTTTTAGTGGATTAAGTACTATAAGCAGCACACTACCACCGAGTCCTGCAGTAGGAGTCACTTGGCTGGATCTTTGCACCAGTGCAACCTCTTTTAATTTTATCTGAGTTCAGAAAATGCACTCCATAGGACAGATTTTTGTGCCACTGAAGCCACATTTTATGAGCAAAGTGGTTTTATCTAGAATCATCTCAACAGCTGCAATTTTGGACAACGTGAAAACACTTTGCAAATGGCATTACTGATCTGCCAGTGACACATTTTACCCAGAAATATCCTACACTTAGTCTTTTTTCTCCAAAGTAGATGTTGAAAATAGATCTTTTTTTTCTCAAAATGGGTATCCAGAGCTTTCCCAAATATAAAACTAACTAAGCCTGCCCTTAATTTCAAGCTAGGAGGCACATAATAAACATGAAACACAAATCCCATGTGTGATGAGTTTGTGTGACAGAAAGCATAACAAACACCGTATCACAGTTTAATAGATATCAAATGGAAAGGTTTCATATCTAGATAATGCAGAATCTTGATCTGTGGCAAGCAAAATTTTGTTTTCTAGCTAACGTAACAATAAGCCTAGGTTTCATGCACTGTTTTATTTGTATATGAAAACAACGAATAAGCACTCTGAAGGTATAGGAAAAAGAATGCCCTCACAGCTTTCCTCACTGTTCAAGACTGTTCTGGACTTACATATATTTGGCGTCGTGCATTATTAACTGAACCTTTGGAAAATAAACAGGATGGGAGCAGAGAAAACTTTAAAGCTCTTACAGAATTTAAAACCAAGCATGTGTAAAATAAAAGTGCAGAGATGGACAAAAAGTGATTTATAAATTGAGAAATGACTCTTAAGTTGCTTCATTTTTGCCTGGATTCTGATCATCAGTAGTGTTGTCCTTGATTCCCACCTTCTCCCCCGACTGCCCTCTTGGCTTGTTGGAATAAAGTAAAAGTTATAAGAAACCCCTCCATTTACAGTAAGTCTGAGGATGTGAAAATTTTGGAAAACTTTTCCTACTTGTTGTGTAAATCTCCTCAGATTAAGTGAATTTCTAAGAGGCAGAAAGCGTCAGCAGAGGCACTGAAGTACAGCAGGTTTAGGAGCTCTGCTATTAAGAGATTATAGGGATGGTCTTTGGTGGCTGCTGGCATTGTTGGCACTATTGCTGATAGTTGGACTAGATTTAGTGGCATCACGGTTACTGAGGTGAATGCAGGAGGCCCAGGAAAAAAATCCGGCGAGCTGAATGTACTTTTTTATTTCGACTTTGGCAATGATGCATGGAGGAGTATCTGGAGTATTTAATATCCAGGCAGGAGAGCATGTGAAATCAATAGATAGATTTTAAGAGTATATCATGGACCTCTTGTATGTTTTCTATCAAGCATGTTTAAATATTAAACCCTTCACTATCTTGGGAGAACTATATCTCTACCTTACAAGCCCTCGCTGTGATCCTACGATTCTATTCACTGTTGTGACAATGACTAAACCTTCCACTATCCTTCTGCCTCCTTCCATCATGGTCTGTTTGGATCTCTCTGTAACATTTATGACTGATGCTTTGTTAACATACTTTCTGAATATTATTCTTGATCAACTGAATTTGAAAGAATACAATATTTGTATTGCATAATAAAAGAGAGGATAATTTTTATAGGTTTTATATGTTAGGTAATCAGCTTCACAGATGATCAAAGATTAACTTTAAATGGATGCTGCTAAGAAAGATCTTCAGTCTTAAATCAGCTTTTCTGCTTTAAACCTTTCTCTTTAATCCTCAGCTTCAAGTAATTTTATAAATAGATAAAATTGGAAAATCTTTTAAACTACAGAAGTATAATATAATCAGATGAGCCTCAATGCTATCTTTTCTTTACTTGAGTTAACTGTAAGAAAACATAAATACTTTGTCTTATAAGCGGCACTGTACATCAGCAATGACAGAAAATTATTAATAACCAAAACCTGGATCATTTTAAAAAACAAACTAAATCAATGTAAGTCCTTTCTCCTAGTTACGTAATATTTCAGAGCTGTTTCTATGTCAGGATTTAAAACCAGGCTGTATAGTAACACCAGCACCTACCAGCACACGTGTGCAGCTGAGGGAGTCATTTCGGCAGCAAGAGCCATCTCGGGGCTGCACTGATGCTGCGCTGTGCAGTGCGGCTGTGTATGCGACCACTCGGGCCCAAAGGCTGGAAGGTGCAATAGCAAAGACAACCAGCTGCAACCATTACCTTGTACGTGGTCTGAACGCTTCTGCGGTTACATAAATATCAGCCACATGAAGGCTAAAAGATTGTTCTGAGAAAACAGTTTATCTCATTTGTTTTTTTCACTTTATTCAGACATTAGGGGCCAGAGTCATCTTGCCTTATTTTTGCTGTTTAATACCTAATTATCTTGTTTTAAACTAACAGTCTTGTCTACCACTATACTTAGGGGAGAGCAAGGGGTGCCTACAGAGAAAAATTCACTCACCTGTCTTTGACGGCTCTGTTAGAGTAGGATGAATTACCTCTGGAAATGCCCATCTTTCTGCATTGATGTACCCTAAGCGAAACTCGATGGTTACAGTTACAGGAGATGAACCCCACTTTAGGAATCAGATCATTAACTCACTTGCACGAGTACAAATCTAAAGTACTCTGAACAGCGTTGCTCAATTTATGCTGTGTCACCCAAGCCAATCCAAACCTTAGCATGCTTCAACCAACTTGAAATACACAGCTTTGATATACCAGTTTTGATATGAAAACATTTCCTGAGATCCTTGCCAATTTGTGCAGTTTCATATTCACAATAATGCATAATAAAAGCAGTAACAGTAAAATTCTATCACTACTGCAAAAAAAATCCACATACAGTGAGAGAAACTGATTGTAAGTGTTGTTAAATGAAAAAAGTAACCAGGATTTGGAAAATATTTAATGCCAGTTTTAATTACTTTTAGCTTTGCTGACAGCAGGGTAAGTAAAAGGTAAATAGTTTTCACAATGAAATGTGATCTTTAAATCTACAGTATTCTTGTATATCAAATTGGTAGACCTGATTTTACTGATACTTAAATTGGGTTTTCAGTGGTATCAGTCCACTAGTTTCAATGCAGTTATTCCTGATTTCTATGAGTGTGAGAATACAATCCTACACTCTTTGTTTTGACAGTATGCATATTTTTCCATGCAATTTAAATAATCAAATCCCCTTTCCTCCTTATGCGTTGGTCACATCTCATGAAGTCAGTGAATACTTCACAACTCCAGTAAACAGCAGAAAAGGCATTTAGAAGAAAAACTACACATAATCATTAAAAAGACAGAGCATAAAAAACTACCAGAGCTGCAGGGCAGCAGTAATATTCACAGACAAACTCTACATTTGTATTCAGCAATAAAAATAAAACCAGATAGAAACTGTCACATCCTGCGCTATGTAGGCTAGACCTGCAAAAAACAGACTTGAAAGCAATGCATATAGATGGTTATAAACTGTTTTGGGAATGTCATTAATAAAAACAAATATTGCTCCAAAAAATGCTATAAAGCCCACTTGAATATTTTTGGTTAAAACATTCAAGATGAATGTTACAAGACCTATGTTACCAGGAAGAATGAGTAAAGTAGGGTTGAGAGAAATTTCTGACTCAAAAATAAACGCATTCTGTTGTGTATAACAGACACCAACATGCACCAGCTTGTTTATGAAGACACCTCCTCTTGCAGCAACCATTGATTGGTATAGTGAGAGAGCAACGAAATATTTTAACTGAATCTTTTTAACCTCATAGAATAACAAAGTTAAGGAGCATCACTGACAAGCAAAGCAAAGGAACAGGGGCTTCCTGTCAAGGCCTCGATGACTTTCATATTCTCTCCAAGTGCTTTGGGCACATCAGGAGAAAAGATCAGTTGGCAAGGCTTCTTCAGGATGGTTCCTCACAGAACACTTTGTCCAGTTCAGTTTTGAGACTCTCAAGCAAGAGCACCTACCGTTTCACATGGGAGACTCCTTCATAGTCTCACTGTTGGAAAGATTTTCCTGATATTCAGCTTCAATTTTCTATTAATTTCTTCCCATAACTCTAGTTATATGGTACTTATGGCTCAGCAGTGTAATCCAGGATCACAGTCTTGGTCTTTCCTTTTACAATTTTACTGCCTTTTTATAATTAACAACCTGCAAAATTCTCTAAGGAGATACTCAATTTGCCTATTGCAAAAAAGAAAAGACATTTCAATGCCCTGGGATTGTTACCTGAGGCAAGATAACCTGTTATATATTACTCCTCTGAGGAGGAATATACTGATAGGCACAGGATCTGCTATCCTGCCTCTGTAACTCTGCCCATGGGTAGCATGAATTTTTTGTTATAATACACATCTAGGGCTAAATTGGACTCTGGTTCCCCTTTTCAGAGCTGTGGGTGAACATCGTAGAAACAAAGCCACTAAGTAGCAATACTTGGAGCTATTGGGATGGTTCAGAGCAGACAAGTAACATTTTGATTTTACTTTAACCTGAATCAGCATTTGAATCAAACTCAGGTGCTCAGAAAGTTTTAAATCCCCCCTCATGGCTTTCAACGTAGGCATTTATCTTGTACCATCCATCTAGTGTCAACAGATAGAATCCACAGAAACACTAAAGGTGCCATGGCAGCTAGTTTAAGTTATTCTTAGTGTTTGAATCACATCTTGATGGTGCAAAATATGTTGGACTATAAGGAAATGGAAACAAAAGCAGAATGTTAGTAATTATTCATTCTGCTGGCAAGGTATGCAAGTCAGGCATTAAAAATGAACAGAGAGCTGTAAAGATTCTTTTGCAGAACTAATAAGTTTTTCTGAAGTTCCCCATTATCAGGAATAAATTTGTACTAGTTGGTTTCTCTGGTGACTAAGCCAGTCTACGCCATGTCACATTTGTCTTGCTGACCCTTTACACACCGCTCCCATTTTTATCCTTTCCTTGAACAACAAAGTATTCCTTAATAGAATCCTAGATTAATTATTAATGCTAGTGTTTATATTAGTAAATAAAAGTGGAAATCTGGTCTCCTCTTTTCAGACCTAACATTTTTAGTCTAACACTAAACCTGTGGTACTCTAGCACTTTATCCATTAAAGTTTAATATGGTTCCAGTGCATGTTTCAAGCATTCTTTACTCAGCCATACTAAAAAGCAAATAAGACAACTGAGCTTAAAAAAGTCCCATAAAAATCCAGTTCCTGTTAAACTAAAAGCAAAGGAAAATGTCCGTGAAGATGAGCTACACTTTCTGCTTATTAAATCTAGACAGAGTTTGATTTTAACCCATTTAGAATTTGGCCTGTTTGATTCAGATAATTTGGTTTGGGGCCAATTTCTAACTCACAGTAGAAGCC
The DNA here is from genome assembly GCA_013400195.1 of Aramus guarauna. Lineage (NCBI taxonomy): Eukaryota > Metazoa > Chordata > Aves > Gruiformes > Aramidae > Aramus > Aramus guarauna. Next base: position 1,943,356 of record VXBL01009512.1, read on the forward strand.
TGAAAGAGAAAAATCTACAGATTCATCCAGACAAAATAGTCACTCTACTTTCCAAACTCCTAACCTGCATGCTTCATCAGCAGTTTACTTCCTACTGAATCTTCTCAACACTGCAGTTATTCTCCACTGTAAAACTTTACTGCCAGGTTTGAGGATGTCAGCCAGTCAAGCTGAAGCCCCAAGCAGGGCTCCCCTCCAGCCCGCGCACACTCCTACTGATGCATCTTCTTCCCTTTCCCATTCCGCCCCCAGAAAAGCACTGGCGTCAGGCATCAATGCTCTCCAGGACAATAAACAGGATTACTGCTTTGCTGCTTATATTTCACAACTCAGTGGAGCAGGTGCAACCTGAAAACAATGCTACTTTGTCTTGGGGAGTTATAGCACTCGCTGTTTTTCAGTTTTGTTACCTCAACTAATTTCCTTCCAAGATGCAGGATGAAACAGAAGGAGCAGGCAGAGCTGAGAAATATTTGACTTTTAACCCTCGTGAGAAGGTAGAAGACCCCAGTTTAGGAATTTCTGAGACAGATCCAAGATGAGTATCTCAGAATGTCCTCCTATCAAAAACCCAATCATTCATAACATTTCAGGCTCAAAAGAGACTGAAGGACAGGCCCTGTGTTCATTACATGTGAGAAGGAATTGGGGGAAATCATGTGAAAATAGTTTTTCTCATGTATTTCCCTTTTTCAGCCATGATTCCAAAAGAGACAATGTGACCCTTAGGTGTTATTCAGCCTTCCCAGGATATGCTTGGGTTGTTTCCAGGTGAGACCACTTCCAGAATACCAAGCTGAAACATCTAGGTGTTCTTTTGCTTTGTCTTAAGACAAGTTATGGGAATCAAATTAGGACAAGAAGCAGGATATCTAAGGAGCTTGACTGCATGACTATTTGTGAAAACTGCCCCAATATTGCTATCCTTCTGTAAATCTCCATTATACAATCCTTCAACCTTTTTTTTTTAATTTTTAATGATGTGTTTGTGGTCTCCACAAAGCAGCTGCTCACTATTTGTGTTTCTGTTGTGTCTAGGGACTGCTAACAGAGATTGGGCATCACCGCTATTGAGCCAGGTGCTATGAAATATGTAAAGCTATTTCCCAAAGCGACTGCTTCCATTATCCTTTTTTTTTTAAACAACTGTTAAAATGCTTCCTGTAGCCGTCTGCCATCTCAGCTCTCTCTGGAAATACGTTTCTCAAACTGATGCTTGAGACTGCTTTAAGGAATGCTAGCAGCGTACAGATGAGCACAAAGAACAGTGGACAAAGGCCACAGAACTGAAAATTTTGCTTTTACTTCTAGTAGTATAAATCTGGAGTAATCTTAATGTCTGTACTGCATGCACTGAGAAATATTTGACTGTCTTCTGCTTTGGGTACTCATCTCCACTCCCCTCTCCTTCTTGACCACATCAGCCCTGACTGATATCAGCAATACTGCTACTGAGATTACTTTGACTTTACAGCACTGCAACAACTCAGATCATGATTAAGTTGAACTCTTTTTTAATGAGTTTTTATCTTGGATACTCTGTGAATATATACAGAAGCTATACCTACACAAATGCATAGGAGAGCATCCCAATATAAATATATACCGAAAAATAACCTTGATAAGAAAAGACTAGCTTTCTGAGGAAGTGTTGATAAAGACATATAAACGATGCTATGAGCAAAACACATGGCTAAGTGTATGCAGCTTTTCAAACCAGTTACTAGAAATGCAGGCATCCTTTGTAAACACCTGCTTGGCTATTTGAAGAACATATCACAAAGAGTCTGATACAAATTTAGACAAAACTGGAAGGGCTACAAAGGAATGAGAGTTTACTCAGGCAACGTACATCCAGCTCCAGTGAGAAAAAATTATTTGTATAGCAAACCACTGGATGAATCAGACATTTTTATCTGCAGAATTCCAATTAATTCTGCTCTTCATGGAGTGAATACTTGGGTTTAAAATGGACAAAAATAAGAATATTCAGCTGATGTCTATCTGCTATAAGCATGGCAAACTCAAGGATGATACAGCCCTGGCTTCAGCTTGTCAGTACTCCTCCAGACCAAGGCAGCTGCTGTTTCACCATTCTAAGATTTTCCAGAATTCCTGGGAAGTTTTATGGTGCCAAACTTATATAGTGGTGTGTTTTATTTTTCCAACTCAGCTCTGAAACATTCCCAGCAATCTTGATTTCTCCTCTTTCTTTCTCTTTGGTGTTTTTTTCGTTTTTGTTGTTTTGGGTTGTTTGTGGGGGTTTTTTTGCCCCCCCCCGCATCATCACTTGTAATGTGGCAGCTGTGTAGTGTGTAAAGTCATGGGTTTATCTTCCTGATTTTTGTATGGGGCTGTCAGGACAATTCTGCCACAGAAGGCATTGATTTGCCACTAGTGCCTCAGTGACATGACCTTGGCTTTTGAGTTATTACAGCAGTGTCTCCCTTTTCCCATATAAATATGAGAAACTGTGTTGCCTGGATTGGATTATAAGGAATTGATGATGCAGGTAAAAAGGGATCCTTTCATCAGGACAGTTCTTACAGTGGATTATGATGGGATCAGCTGCTATGCAAGATATCTGAAGAAGTACTTGAGAAGACAGTGGTAGTAAGAAATGTATCTTGAATGTCGATCTATTCAGGTGGAAAATGTGCTACTAGCGCTAGACTCTTTTGTACTGTGTTACATTCTCAGATGTGAGATCTGGTAATTTCCTATGTGGACGCAGGGATTGAGAACTGGATGTAAGTTTTACAAGTGGGTTGAGCTTGCGAAGTTATCTACCAGTACCTGTGGTGGTCTGTTCTGATTATGGATCAGCAGAGTTGTCTTCCAGTTCTCAAAACGAATGGAGATAAGGGTAAGCCTCTTGTAAACTGCTGTTGCTGGGTCTGTAAGCTTCAGTGAAAATGGATGAAATTAAAGGGAAAAAAAAGGGCAATCGTTCTGCAGACGAGTTTTTACTTGAGCTTCTCCTGATGTTTCTTCATGCAGCAGATACAGATGCAGACCCATTGAAGCCTGAATGATGGGTAAAGGGTGGGTTCACAGTCCCCTTTTCCCAAATCTATCTGTCTACTGCTGCTTTTCCATAATTTCCCCTCTATTTTTCATAAGACCTCCATTATATTTGCCTGCTTTCAAGGCCAGAATTCTAAAAACTGAATTGCTGATTAGGGAATAGCTTGCCTTTTGAAGATTTGTATTGTGTCTTTAACCTTGATCCAAGATGAAGACAGCAGAAACAGCCCCCGCAGTGAATGTTTAAAGTGCATTTCACTGCACCTGGCATAGAGTCTACACTTTCAAGCGCTGAAGTGATTTTTGGATTACATAACAACAACTTTCTGCAAAGGCTGCACACAAACGCAGGTGAAGCAGGACACATATATAAAAGCCGTATAAAAGACTACTCTGCTAGTCAGGCTTCTGCCATGAGAGACAGTTGCAAATGCTGAGTTCAGTTCTCCACACAACTAGCAGATGACTTCCATTAGGCACTCGTTCTTTTGTCAGTGTGCGCAGCCCTTTGAAATAGGTCTCTGCAGTTACCTGAAAACCCATTCTGCCTTTCCTGTTTGTCTGCATTTCCCTGTGCTGTATCTGTTCTCTCTATTTCTTTATAACCTTCTCATATGGAATATAAACACTCCCTTGACATTCTTCTCTGTATTTTATGGTTCCACTTTCTCTAGTCTGGAACATGTCTCTTCTTGAACAACATATTTAGTACTGACATAGCTTGCACCATATTTAACACAGAAAACTCCAAATCTGTCTTGTTATGAGATCACAGGAACAGCATGGCTATTTTTAAATGGGATAAAGCGGCTATGTGGGAATGTGCATCAGGTTCACCTATCGTAAACTGGAATATTAGGGAAAAGTACAAAAAGGACAGAATACGCTGTTCCAGAAATGCCTGTAGTTCCAAGGAGGCACGTCTGTAACTCTCTCTCTGATTAGATAATCAGTCATTTGTCTACCAAAAAGACACTGAGCATAAAACAACCTAGTCAGTGGTAGGACAAACAGGGAAGTGGAACAGATTCTTATGGGAATACTCTAAAAACACAGATTTCTGGCATTCAAGACAGCTGCGAGAAAATAGGTTTGGTTTGTGAATGTTCAACAAAGCTGAAGTCTGTCAGCTCAGTAATATGACATGTTTAGCCCAAGCATTTCTAAATGAATCTGCACTGGGAATTTTTTAGCTTTGTATTAATTCAATGCACAATGTAAACTAATAGTGTCAGAGTGAAACTGTAGCTATATATCCCTGGATTTACGTCAGTAAATGTCTATACTTTAGGGATTTCAAATAGGCTTAACTCATGTTATGGGGTTTTATTTTTTTTTTTTCTAATTAGTCATGTATGGCCTGTATTTTAAACAGTTCTTTCCTGAATTTTAGAGAAGTGAAATGGTTCCAACTCATTATGAACCTGAAGTACAGTCAGCATACTTTTCATATCTGAATAGAAATATCCCATGGTATCTTTTGAAATATTTACACTCCCTTGACAGCACAACTATTGATTTCTTAATCCTGTTAAAAAGAGGGTAGTGGCATAAAAGGCATGATATGTGGAAACATCTTGTTTCACAACTAAAGATGCTTATTTTGTGTCAAATTATCTGTGGATATATTGCAGGAAAATTTCAGTTCTACTGAAAGTCTGTAATATTGAGCAAAGCATTCGATTGAATTGTATTGATAGCTAACTATAAGATATTTCTGGATCATGTCCCAGTATTTCATTATTCATTTGACAAATGCATTGAAATAAATGCAATAATCTGTATAAGAAAGAAAAAGGTGGTTTGTGCCTTACATACTTCCATTAATCTTCTGCAAATCAAAATATGCTAGAGTTAATTGAGTTTTATTAATGTTGGATCCACCTTTTCAAAATGTACCCAGGGGAGTAGTTCTCCTAACATTTATAACCAGTGATGCCAAGTGTGTGTGTGTGTGGGAACCATAAGCTAAACAAAACAAACATGCATGTATTTTCCAGAAATTTCAAAAGCGCACAGGAATTGTTGCCCTGACCATCAAAAGCTGCTATTTCCTTTTATTTCATAGACACATGAGCAAGTTACCATTTTCAGAAGTGCTTAGATTTTGGCAACCTTCATTGTTCTGAAATCACAGGTGTTCAAAAAAAGAGTATTTATCAGTTGTTTTCCAAATACAGGGCCCAACCCCAGAAACACTCATGCAGGAAGAAAGGCTTATAGGATGATTTATCACACATACAAATTTGAAGCAACAAGCCCCTTCTCTTTTGTCCAACTAATTATTTTTCATAGCATGAAACAAGGATATTTTGACAGGTGTAAACGTCCACCTCATCCAGGTGCGAGTGGAAGATGAGGCCCACCAGAGAAAAGCTACCTTACAGGTAACATATAATAACCGCATTTGAAAGTAATATGTCTCTCTCCTGATAGAATAAGGAGTGACAAGATTTCCTTGCAAAACTTCCAACAGTCAGTTCTAATGCAGTAATGTAAGAAACAATTTCTGCCATTTACCTTGTGCAGAATGCAAATTAACTCGAAATCCACTGCAGGTATTTAGACTGTGAAGTGAAGAAAGGAGGGGAGATAGAACAAGAGAAGAGCAGCCTTGAACTCCCACAGTGAAGCACAAACACTCTTCCAATTAAGCTATGCACTCTGAATTTCTGTAATAAAAGCTGCTCTGGGCTTCAGAAAAATTTCTTTGCATTCTCTCAAAACCCCGGCTGTATGTATGCTTCATAGGCACCTGTCAGTCCCTAGCACTTAGGGAATACTATGAATATGCATGTACAAAAAATAAAACGATGACAGTATTTTCTATGAAGTATGTCAATCCTGTCTATCTCAAACTCTTGCTCTGGGATGCTGGGTTGTGTGTATAAGCCCCTTCTTACCTGCTGCTCCATCTGTGGTGCAGGTTTCATCGCCCTGCTGACGCAGCCTGGTGCAGAGATGTTTCAGTGTGGATAACTCTACAGCTACGACTCTTTTAGTCCCCAGCTCCGAGCCAGGCAGGCTGCCTGCGATGTCAGCTGTCACACCAGCACTTGGCAACATTTCGACGGTGACAATTGTTCTGCTAAGATGGGCTCTGACATTTATCTGTCGAGGAGGCTTCACGGGAAAGCTGTAAAGCCCTCTGGTGAGTTTTAAAATCTATCCACCTACACTGCAAGCAATTAATACTTAATCATCATAATCTGCTTGTAAAATAGGTAAGTACTGTCATTTGCACTTCCCATAATCCAGCCTAAACCACTTCCAGTGCTTTTAGATGCCAACCAAACAGCTCTGAAAAAGCTGTGCTGAGTTTGGAAGAGAGAATTCCCTCCTAGGTATGCAGGCAGGTCTCTCTTCACGTTCAAGCTCCTTCCTGCAAAGCACTTTGAAATTTATGCTCTCAGGTCAGGGTAGGTACCGAATACAGGCTCTCACGTCTGCTGTGCTCGTTCCCTCTATTTTCCAAACATGGTATAGGAAAGTCTGGGTCAAACTAGATGCAAAACGCACTTTTGCAAATTACACACCACACAAACAAGTGAAACTCCCACTTGCATCAAAAGGAGTTATGCTTACCTAAGCAAAGCTGTAATTTGGTTCCCCCATTCCAAAATATTAATCTCGTAAGCAGTATCTTTTTAGAGAAAAACACTGGTTTCGAAATTTGACAAAATAATAAAAATGCATGGGGAACTCAGTATCAAACATATTTGAAAATATTAATTTCTCTCTAGTTCACAATCAGGCAGCTTATTTACATAAAAAGTGTAAAATGAGCAATGGACAAATACAGGTTAAATAAAAAGCAGAATAAAAACCAATTTAAACCATGCAGCATATTCCTAACCACTTCAAAATCATATAAAGTAGAACTGCCTGACAAATCACCACAAAATTCCCATTTAAAAGAATGGATTTTTTCTCTATCTTCCCATGAAACTCTGAATTTATTCCTCTGAAAGTGCTTTAATGAACTCTATAAACTATTTGCTTGGCAGAAAACTATATAAAAATGAATCAACAACATAGAAAAGGGAAAAGAAAATTTGCAAACTACCAGAATGAATAGACTTGCTGCTGCTCGAGTAGAATATACACACCGGGACAAGGGTTGCTGGTACCTCAGCCCCTCACCATACCCTCCGGCAGTATGGTGGCTCTGAGAACCTTTAGAAATTTGCTCCTGTGATGTCATCAATCTGTCTTAAAGGAGGACAGAGCAGCTTTGGTGACACTGTAATACACTTCACAGAGACATTACTTGAACAATGAGCTATTGGGGATATCACTCATTACAATTAAGGTGGAAGAACAGTAACAGTCTGGCCAAAGAAGCGCAGTGAATGGAAATTAAACCAAAAAAAATAATCCCCAAGTGCTATGATGACCAAAATATGTTGTTCTGAAGGAATTTATTCTAACATGCAAGTTTCCAAGAAAGTGGAAAATATTCATGGAGAAAAAGCTTGCTTTTCATCAATGACCTTGAATGTCACTGCTGGTTACCCCTGGCAACAGCCAAAGAACAGCTGAGTTTCAATAAAAGGAAAATGCAAGGGAGAGCAAGGACCAATGTTGCCAGTGAGTTTAATTATCCACTTTCATGTTTGTATTAGTAATTGGTTTCTGGGGTCTTGGGGTTTTTTTTAATGTTTAATCCATATGGATGGTAATACCTTGTGCTACTGCTGTTCCTTATGCATGGGTGAGTGTCTTTTTTAAGAACAAATATGGAACTCCGCAGTCACCGAGAGAGGCTTTGGCAATACCCGTCTCTGTACGAGGCGGCTGTCCCCCTGCCTGCTCCGCTACCTGCTGCCTTGACGGGAGGCTGCCGACCCCACCACGCCACGATTTGCCTTGTGTCAGGTACAAGCATCTCTCTATTGGCCAGCACGCTTTGGAACAAAGCAAAACATCTTTCATTTCAGGAAAGACATGCCCGTATACCAGGAAACCTAGGCAGGGACTGATACCTGGCTTACTAAGCACGGTGGGTGTTTCAAGGTCACCGTAATTGCCTATTGTGCTTTCTGGTTTTGCCCTCAAGAAATAATCAAATTAATGATCCCATTTCCTGGCAAACCCAGAAACTCTATTAATTTTACTGATTCATCCTAATACAGTGATCACTGCCAAGAATTTATTTCGGTGTTTGGTGTGCGGTGAAGCTAATATAATTCGAAAATTATAACATTGTAAGATATGTAGTGACATAGCATTGATTAAAAATGCAATTTAAATGAATCACATGCTTGCTCCCCTGGAAAGATTAGTTATGGCCAGTAGAAAAGAAAGAGATGAGACTGAAAACAACAGGGGCGTGGGTTTGAAGCGACTGAGTTTCTCCATGTTGGCTTGTCACTGCTAATCCAGCCTGTAGCATACGCTGTGACGCCTTTAAATCTCTGTGTGTGTTTGGGTGAAGACATTGTACTTGGATATGAGCAGAGTAACATCTAAAGAAGGTGTTCGACTGATTGGTAATAAAACCTAACTCTTCCCATCACTAATTCTACACAGTTACAAGCCCACAAACATCTTGGTGATCTGCAATCTCAAAATTAATCAGCTTTAAGGACAGCTGGAATTGTTTGTCCCACACAATTCAGTCATGTGATTAAAGGGAAACAGGTGTAAGATGCAAGAGTCAGGGAAGAGATTCTACTTTGGGTTTTTGTTTTATCTGAAAAGCCAGCCACCTCATCTGTTGCATTCATTCTCCTTTAGGAAACATTAATCTGCACAGATGGTGAAACCTAGTAATCTCTGCTACCAGCTGCAGAGTGGAATTTTTAATGAAATGGGAATTTGAAGGTTTTCACAGAAAGCACTAGAATCACTCCTATTATTTCCCGTGATGCCCAAATTACTTTGACTGTTATTTGACATCTACTGTACTGTAAACATAACAGCCGCATAGTTTCGGTCATAGCCCAAATACAATCATTTCAGAATGGCCTTTGTTGTTTGCAAAAGCCAGATGCTGAAAGCATTTCATTCAAAGAGAAATAAGTCATCCACCCTCAGCGTATCTACTACAAAAAGGCTGAGAATTTATAACCTGTTATTTGGAAACTTTATTTTACTTTTCTCTGAGATATAAAATAGTTTTAGCTTGTTTGTAAACTAAAGTGAAGCCAGAGCTTAAACATAAAATAAGGTTTGTAAAGAAAGACAACACCTAGAAAACACACAGTCACCATCAGTTTTTCATCCTTGTGATGCAAAGATTTGGGCTGAAGAATTTACACCAGCACTTAGATTTAAAAAAAAAAAAAAAAAGAGGCCTGATCTAGAAAGACTAAGAATCCTAATCAATACTAACTAAATCAACCTAGAACTAAGTATGTGAATTCAGTTTGAAAGTCATAAAAATATATAGAGACAGATTTTATTTTAAAATTAAGGTTACCTATGATACCTTTGAGAATTGCAGTAATTTCTATTAGAGAATTCCTCTAGCACTTATTTTTATACTATGCTAGCATTACAGTGCAATTAACCAGGTTCACTGAAGCGAACAGGATTTTATGCGTGTATGCAGGACGGGAGTTCTTTACAATGAAAGCTTATGAATTTGCCTTTCTGATGTGTATTTCCTGACATCTTCCCCATGAAGCAAGTTTTGTGTCAGGGATTGCATTACTAGCACGGACTGGTTTGGGTTGGAAAGGACCTTAAAGGTCATCCAGCTCCAACCCCCCTGCCATGGGCAGGGACACCCTCCACCAGACCAGGCTGCGCAATGGCCTGCTGAGTAATGTTTAATGTAGCTAAGGGAGAGGTTTGCATTTGTGTTGGAAATAGCACACACAAAGTGTATGTATGAGAGCAACCACAAACGCCGGATTATTCTTGTGAAAATTTAGTTGGAGAAAGTTCTTTATGAGCCATAATTCCAGTAAGAGAAACATTCACAACTGTGAAAAGCAGAAGGAAGTTTATTGCCAGAAGGATCAAATCCTCTGATAACACCCAGGTGAGACAAAACTCTCTTCATTTGTGAGATGCAGGAGTATGGAGAAAAGAAAATAAAACAGATGAGGGGAAAGAAATCATAAAATATACTCAGACTTACTTAGCTGTTTTTCAAAAAATAATTTAAACACTTTTTTTTTTTTTTATAAGAATTTATATCTAGACTCCATTTCTGAGTAGTTTATTAAGGGTTTCTAAATGAGCCGTGCATGTCTGAAGCACAGTAGAGTTCTAAATTGTTTCATATCAAGGAAGGATAATGCAGAATGTCTGCTTGTAGGAGCAGAGATCCAGGCACACCACCACAGCTACCTCCAACATTGCAGATAAACCACTGAGCTTTTGGGACTAAAAACTTACTTTGCCTTTCTGTGTCACAAAATGGGCAAATTTAGACATGGGTGAGATCCAATATTGCTCATTTGAATTCAGTGGGGATGAGACCATTTATGCCAGACTTGATTTGCTCCTAGCAGTCCAGACAGAGAAAAACAAGCACCAAGCAGTGCTTTGGAAATTAGACAAATTCAGGCCCAAACTCTGAAGTCTTTGCTGCATTGGTATGAATACAATTGTATTGTGCAGCACAGTACATACAACGATGTCAGTTACTGAATGAGGCATTTACCCCTGGGGACTAGGGACTTGTGTTTCACCTGCATTTGCTTGGTTAATCCGGTCAGAACCAAAAGGCCAGAAGTTCACAAAATAACCCAAGGGTAAGGTAAATAGTTTTGAAATGAATCACGTAAATGATTTGTGTTATATGTGTGCAGCCTCCATGGCAAAGGTGCCATCAAAGTGTTGGGTCAAATCAAATCAATCAGTTAAAGTGCTATAAAATATGAATGCGGAGGGAATAGATGAGATCTTGATGTGAATAATAAAATAGTCTATAAACTACCTGAAATAAATCAATCTTCCTTTCATGCAGCAAATACAAAATGCAGTATATTTCATATTAACTGTGGCTGAAGTGAAAATATATTCAGATGAAGACACAATATTAGAAGTCTATTTAATCTAGTGGAGGACAACACTGCCTTAAGTGATCAATTACTTCACAGAAGTCTAGGGATCAGAGTTTTAAAACTAATTCAGTCCTCAAGATGCAAATAGACACTTGAAGTGATTTTGAAAGACATAGACTCATGCTGGCACTAAGTTCTGTTGATGAAAATGGGGTTCAGAACATTTGTAAATCTTCATTAGGTATATAACTATGTTAAAAATATGGTCCCAGAACCCTTACAAAGTTTCTTCTGAAAATTCTGTAATGGAAATGGCTTTTTGTTTCAGAAAACAAGTTTTAGTGGAATAGCTTTATTTCTCTTGAAACATTCTTTACTGTGATATTTATCCCTATAGTGCAGAAGATAATCGAATTCATGTTTTTAATTAAAATGAGCAACCACCTTTTGACGGAAAGTGCAATAGTGGGAAAAAGCCCTACCAAATCTATTTCAACCAAAAAACTCCCACTGAAAGCATCTGGCTTTTCTGACTACTCATCAGGAAAGCATTCTTTTAGTTATATATAATCCGCTAGACAAATTCATGCATGAAAAATGTTACATCTTTGGCAAAAAGGAGAAAATTCATTTACAAAACCAGTCTTGGTTAACTCAAAACAACTTAAAAATTACAAAGTATAAGCATCCTATTCTATTTCTTTCAAGCCAGTTCTCTGCATTATTGTGAGTATATTCGAAAGTACACAATAAATGTAAAAAGCTACCTGAGTATGTTTACTTCATATTCATTATAGAGATTGACAAGACAACACTAAATGGAGAACAGTTTGAGGATTAACCTCTGTGAGAAACCATCCAAATCAGTCTGAGAGTGCTTCTTTCCTAACCTGAAATGGGAATAAACAACTCATGTTCCTTTTAGAGAGAAATGAGATTTCTAAAAGAAAGTCAGTATGTTTACTATCATTAGCTTTAATGCGACAGTCAAAATCCTCAGCACATCTTCAGTTGACACCTGTCTTCCCAGGAAATCCACACAAATGCTGTCGGTTGTATTTTTTCACATTCAGGGGCTGACATCTCTTTCTGCACTTAATCTTTCCTGCCCTGTGCAGGCACAGCATGTGCATGTTTTCCCGAAATGGTACCGCGCAATCTGTGGATAAGCCGTTACCTTTGAATGCATTCCAGCGACTGTAGATGAAACACATTCCTCCTGTGTGGGTCTTTCCTTACGATACCAGTGTCTGCTCTGAGTTTGCCATCTCCAGGAGTCATCACAGCAGAGTGTATCCATCTGCATGCAGTTCTGACAAATTCCCCAAGGGGCTGCCATGATGCGGATGCTCCTGCTGGCTCTCAGTGAGGCAAAGGAATACCACCACCTCTCCCTATTTAGCCATAATTTTAGTGATTTGGGATTTGGCGTAGATAAACTTAACAGGGCACAATGGATAAAGACATTCAAGGATAGATTTGTGTTTCAGTAATACTGGTGCAAATCCAGAATTATACTGGACTTGTATTTATCTGAGACAAGAATGTAATATACACAGGGCTTTTTTTACAACACTATTGGAATGTTTTTGTATGCATAAATGAGTAAATATTAGTTTCCCTAAAACACACTGCTCTTGTAGAAATGACTAAAGGATATGATGATGAAAAAAAAACCCTCAGTCAGCTACTACTTCGAATTGCTTACCAGATTTTTTTCCTATCACTTTATCTGATGAATTCTGTTTTACAGCATATAGCTTCAATCTAAGCTAGCTACTAGACTTCTATTATTCCTTTCACATTTTCCTTTCATAGAAGATACTGCTCAAGATCTAATTTATAAATGAGAAAGACTATGCTGTAATTCTCAGCAATAAACATAAAAAATGTTGTCTTTGTGAACCACTGCAAAATATTAAATAGTCTTTCCTTCCATTCATATTCGTAGAAAACTACAGTCTTCTGTGAGGGTTATTGACCCATGACCTATTCTTCTGTCACACTTTTTGTGCCAGCGGTTAACTATAGTATCACTTAAGTGTCTAACTTGTACAAACAGCCATGGTGATATCTAACTACTGTTACGTGTGCCAGTAAGTTGAGGCTGAAAAATTGCAAGTGCAGTTTTATTTACTGTATTTAATACGAAGCCCCACAGAAATCGGCAAGAGTTTATCAAAGGGCCCTCCTTTGGAATAAAAAAAAAAGAGACATCACATTTTAAAGAAAATACTCTCGATGATCATATGGTTTAGTAAATTATAATTGCTAAAAAAGGCTGTTCAGTTTGAGATAATTCATCATTACAAAAGCAGTACTATTTGTGTCACAGAGACTCCCTAGCATTAAAAATGTTGTGACTCACAATACTCCTCCTTCTAACCTCCTCCTTAAAGTGGCTAAATGTTTCAGCCTCCAGCCTTCTTGTTAGGAAAACTTTGAAGTGCTGAGGAAAGTAGAGGTGAAGAAAAGAAAAAAAATCAACCATAAACCAAATCATGAAACACAGACAAAGAGAGTAGTAGCAAGAGCAAAAAAAAAAAGAGTTGGGAATAAAAGGGCCCTCTTGTGGGGTTGGGAGAGGAGGAAAGGACTATCATCAAGAACCTCCATAGCGATTTAAAGAAAGACATTTTGCTGCTTTTATCCCAAGCAATTACACTGGAACTATCTCCTGCTATACTGTATGTGACACAATGAAAGCCACCCACGCTATTAAAAATGAGAAGGAAAGATCTATTCGGTGAAATGGAGGCAGCGCTACAAAACTTCCCAGTCCTTGCAAGACAAGGCAAAGAAAAGGTTTTATTTAATGTTGTGGCTTGTTGTGCACAGCTTCTCTTTGTGACGTGTTGCCGTGCTTACAATAAACAGCTTTTGGGGTTTTCAAATGCCTCAGCTTTGCTTCAGTGTGTTTAATCACCTACGAAAGCTGTTTATTGCCTTGTATACTTCCCCCATCATGAACATTATCCTTTAAGTGTAAGGCTTTGTGGTGAGCCTAAGCAGGCCAGAGGATGCAAGGGTACAAGGCACTATCAAAGCTTGTGCAAGCACAGATGAAATAAATCCATATGAGGACTACAGACCATGAAAGTAGAAAGATAAGCTATAGTAATGCAAGTGCAATGATTTCACAGGCTCTCTGCTTAGCCTTTAAAATGCACCCTGGTCTGTTGAGAGCCACACTGGCAACCTCGTGTGCAACTATCAAAGAAAGATGTATGCATTCAAAGAAAATTGTGAGGGATCATGATAGCCAAAGTCAGAAAGGCTAATAAAGGGCATTTGTGTGTATTTTACTTCTGAAGGCTTCAGCTAAGGTGCTTTAAAACTGCTGCAAACCTAATAAAGAAGAACATTGAGAAAGTATTTAAATGAGAAAATGTGGTATTACATAGAGCGCTTCCTTTATCAATGGAGAAGGACTACGTACACTTGTAAAGAACCTTTTCTAAAAGATTATCAAGACCAGGAACAATTAATCAAAGGCTTTTTAATATAAAAGAGTAGTTTTTGCCTTCTGCAACAGGCAGAGATAGAAACATGGTTGAATTGAATTCAGATATCTTTATAAAGCTTTTTCGCAGGTATTTTTACTTTGGTTAAGAACATAATAATATCAAGGCATTCAGCAACTGTATCGCTATCAAGTTTGATAACAAAGACACAAAATGGTGGCCAGCATAACATCAAACAAAGCAATGACAGTGACACACCTCTCTGTTTCAAAAAACCTCTAGTATCACTAGGATTCCAGAATTCTGAGTGGCCATTTTTTGCAGGGAAGACGGAAAAACCCCCAGTGTATGAAAAAATGGAAAGATAAAGCTGACATAAATTGTACATTGGAGGCAAAAGCATTGGGCCAAATACTTTTCCTTGTCTTTAATATCCTGAAGTATTTCCACACAGAATGCAGTTTACAGCTATTCACAAGAAGATTGCCAATTCTTACTCAGTAGAAATTATGAATTTACTACTCCGTTGTGTGTTTTTTAAAAATTGTATTTTCCTTTTATTTAGAACTTTGGCTGTTAAGTGACTTTTCCTTGCCAGGAAAATTCTAACTTTTATCTTATTTTTAACCAGGCTTTTGTTGCACTTTGTGTGTTTCTCAGGGTTTTTTTGCCCTGATTCATTAAATTACTGTATTCAGCTCAGTAATCATTTTTTAACTTCCAGTGATTTTTCAAGCTCACACTCAGTGAGTTCTACTGTAGCAACATAGATACAATAGTTAAAAGCTATAGTTTCACTGCATTATACTCTTTTTTTACGCATTAAGCTATTTTCTGTTTCACATGTGTTTGGCAAAAATCAGGTTTGTTCACTCCCTTGCAGTATTTATACTACCTAGAGTACCCATTCATTCCTCAACTAGAACCAAATATTGCTTGCTATCCCCTTCCAAGTAGTCTCCTTTGCTTGCCAAAAACAATTCCATTGAATGCAATGGGCTTCTATGTTAAAGTAAATCAAGCAAAATTTAGTTAATGAAAAAAAAAGTCTAACATTTAGGCCAATGAGGTGTGCTGGATGCTCAAATTCAAAAGGTTGTGAAGAAACTCAAACCCATAGAAAAGAGACTCCAAAAGTTCTGAATTAAAACTTGCTTGCAAACACCAACAGGCCAGAATGAAAATCCTACTGGCTTCTGTAGAGTCAGTGGTACTTCAGGAATTCAGGTAGAGAGAAAGCAAAAGGACAAAATCTTGCTATTGCAAGTAAAAATATCATCACAAAGTCTTTGTAGAAAAATGACGCAACATTTTGTAGGTAGCCTTTGCTCCTTGAGAAAACATAATTTGGACAATTATGGCATAAAAGACCTAACCATTTCAATGTCTTACAGACTTTTAAGGATGCAGCATAAATATCAGTGTTCAATGCTGGTTCTTGACCTACTTGAAGTGACTGGGACTGTAAAATTAAATACTGCTAGCTCAGCCAGTAAGAGTCAAAGCCATAAACCTTGTAATAGATGTTTATGTTGTGCAAAGTTGCAAAAATAATTAAATAATCTTGGGTTTTTAAGAAAAAAATATTTTTAAGTATATTCAATGCAATTGTACTGTGCTTATAAGATGATAAGTTGAATTAGTAAGCTAAAAATGATGACATTTGAAGTAGTGTTGCAGATGCTAAATAACTGGTGTAATTGCAAAGTCAGTAAGGGTTTCCATAAATTCCAGTCTATTACGAAAAAAATGCGTTTCCAGTAAGTGCTTTACCCTTTCATTTCATCAAATCCACTGAAAATTTGTCTACCTTTAATTTACAATGCATTTACTCTTGAGGTGTCAAAGACAGTCTGAACTGCTTTATATTCAAGAAATAAGGGGGAAAATTAATTTCATTAAACTGCAGGCATCTAAAAGCTAGGTTTTCCTTACCAAGAAAAGCAGGCATTTCCTCAGGCTATTCTTAGATGCCTGTGTTAAAGCAGAGCAATACTAGTTAATGTTTCAGGAGAGACGTTAGGATTAAAGCAGCCAGGATCTGTTCAACAGACAGGCTCAAAGCAACGTTGGTCGACAGAGCTATCTGGAGGTTTCTAGTCCAGTTTCCAGCTCCAAGCAGCACTTTTGTCAATCCTGCATAAAGCAATCCATGGCTTCATGGATTTTGTGTTGAAAAGGAAAAAGAGGGTGAACCGTGCATGTAGTCCATGTACAGACATGTCTCACTGGCTTCAGTTGAAGGATAGTTCTTACCTTTTTCCTGTACCTTTGTGAAAGTATTGCACAGATACACACACGACTACATGAAAGCAGATGCTAATTTTTTAGTTGTGGTTAATGAAATCCTGTGAGCAGCCACAAATCCTTTGCCCATTCAATGAGTCATCTGTATCTTGAAGCCACCAAAAAGCAGGACCAGTGGCAATTCCATTTTACCAAAATGGACTGGGATTGTAATGTACCCACAGACTCAACTTATATATTACAACTAAGTGACAACTTTCAGTCTCAACTAGCCTACTTTAGATGGAAAAGGTTTTTTTCCTGCATTTTAAACTCCATCAGCAGTAAATGTTGAAAAGCTAACCAGCAAGTGCTGAGCTAATTTATACTTGTTGGCTAGCTATACAGATCTTCCTCTTCTTTCTTAGAAGTAATACTGGTAATGTCATATTTGTTAACATATCTTGCTAGCGAATGAATTAAATTTACCACTTAACCAAGCATGAAATCATGTTTTCAATAATAATTCAATAAAAGTTGAATAAGCTGGGAACAATTACATATCTCATTGAAGGATCCAGTATCACCAAAGGTTTCCATTTAGTCATTCAATAAAGTGTGATTGCCCATCTATAGTGCATCAAGACAGAAAGCTGATAGCCCAGTTAGCCTCAATGAGCCAACAGAGGATGCAGGTAGTAAAGTTTATTGATTGGGCTCAAAATGCCATAAAAAGCTAATGAAATGTAACTTTCATTTTGCAAAAAATTGCGAAATGCATCTCTCTAATGCTTTTTAGACTCTTTCTACAATGGCACATCTTGAGATGAGAACTATCCTTCTCATTCTGGAATTGCTGTTCCAGTTTCCTTCTTGTTTGCAGCCAGTTTCTCTCTGCTCTAATTGGGTGCTTGTCCTCATGCTCTCTACAGTAGCATCATTTTTTTTTCATAACATTTGATGTGCAGAACTCCCCTCTCTTTCTGTCTTCTTATGCTATTAAAAATGATTACAGTCAGACTAACAGTAATATTTATAAAGTTTGTTGTAATAATTTGGCATACTCAATATTTCATCTAGCACAGCTGTTTTATTCTCCCGTTACATACACCAGATGCTGTAATACTGTTCCTAATTTATACATGCAGTGTTCAGTTAAAGGCTGCTGCATACTTCCACACCATGCAGCACTGGCGTACAGCTCAACAGCACAGCTCTCTCTTTCCAGTAATCACCTCTATGCTGCTCACAGGAAAATGGTAGTCCCAAACCTTCTCAAGATAACAGATGGTATCTGGCAGAGGTAGGAAGAAAAGTTAAAGTGCTGGCATGCATTTCGCTCCTCCCAGTAGTTCTTCTTTTTAGGAATCTCTTTAATATATAGTTCACTGCACATCCCTTTACTCATATGATTAGTTATGCAGGGCACAATGGTGCACTAAAACAGGACAAACATTACTAGACAAAGGATTTTAGATGTTGAAACGGGTATGTGGTTTTACAGCTAACGGGCTTTCAGGAAAAGACGAGTCTAAGTGGAAGAGAGGATATGAGCAAAATCCATTGGCCAAAATAATACTTAATCCTGAGGAAAGAGACTGGATTGAGAATACCTCATTATTAACAGCGTTAGCAGAGATTTGGAAATGAAACAGGTTTTTACCCAAAGAAGGATGGAGATGCAAGTGAAATACTCCCTGACTTGTGATGATTTCTGGGTTCTTGTCTAGTGCCTTAAGGAGGTTTTCATTAGCACAGCCACCAATGAACAAAAGTATTTTGGAGTTTGTGGTAAAGAATATATTTACAATTATGTTTCTGATTTTATATTTTTACTTAATTTGTAGGAGATGAGAGGTAATTGTTAGCAGTCCAGGCAGCAATACATACAACATGAGAAGGAAGGATTGGTCCTTTCACGAGGATACTATGCCTTCACTTGCAGCAGTGATCACTCATCATGAAACTGGTCTAAGACTTCTTCCTGCTAAATAATTACTCCTCTTCCCTTGCACTGTTTTGGGAGAGTAGGAACAGGAGGTGATAAAGCAGCTGGACACATATAAACATCTTGGTGATATTTGCAGTGATATTCTAAGGGGAACTGAGTAAACCTTCAACTTCAAACAGCATTTAAAGAACTTGACATTTGGAAAAATATCAGTCCATTCAAATATCCGGAGGTGTTTAGGCAGAAGTTTCCCCCAAACCATGGAGATGAACGCAGAGATGCCTGCCATGGCTGTTTGAGCTCCAGACCAGTGGTGCAGTGCCAACTCAGATACCCTGTTTTCATACTTTAAGCTGATACGTCTGCTTGTTCTTCTCTGAGCTAGCTTTGCTACTTTTGAGCAGCTTCTCTTGCAGTGCACCTTTGGCCTGGGAGACTTACCACACAGCTGTAAGAAGATTTTAGCTGTGACTCTGCTCACTCTACGTGTAACAGTTCTTAGACGTGTCCTTGCATTGCAGTCTGCAATGGTCCGCAGAAGGCTTTGTGATGCTTAGCTCCCTAACTTGAATTTATCACAATAGTAAGAGAACAGCAAACCATTTCTGTTCAAATGCTGCTGGATCTTCTAAACAAAGTTTTTCTAAAAGAATGAAAACTCCTTGGGTGAGACACTCCTTGGGTACATTGTTGAGATTTTTATCCAAGTGATGTTACACTCTTATTAGTTTATTAACTTTATTTTGCTTATGATATTGAATTCTCAGTGCTGTACTCCCTGAAAGATACTGAAAATGATGCATTTCTGCTGGAGAAAATAGCAGCCAAACACTGACGTGCAAAACAGTGATGTTACCAGTGGCAATCTACAGACATGCAA
This sequence comes from Aramus guarauna, assembly GCA_013400195.1. Lineage (NCBI taxonomy): Eukaryota > Metazoa > Chordata > Aves > Gruiformes > Aramidae > Aramus > Aramus guarauna. The sequence continues at coordinate 1,962,865 of VXBL01009512.1, forward strand.
TTTCTTTCTTTAATATACATCTACCTGTGAATTTCCCTGTTTGTTACGTAAGTCCTTAGCTTTGATAGCTCCTGCCTTCACAGACACACACTGCTTGCAATAAGATGCCTACGACAAAAGACACTGCAAATAATTCATTATAATAGTAACAAACTGGTTGTTGACCTGTTTCCTACTTTTCCTGCACTAACTCCAGGATCTGCTGGCCAGTTTTATCCAACTTTGACGAAGAAGAAGAAATCTCAGTGTTTTGTGAAAATTGGGTAGAAGAAAGGACCAAACCAATTTAGTGCTGAGGAACAGGCAGGTAAAACTCAGGTATTACAGACTGCTGTTAGCAGCAGTGAACGGGGCAATCAGCAGGTGCATTTGCAAGCTGGCTGGCACAAAGGAACGTGGGAATGCTCACAGTCTTTTCTGCCTTTGCCTTCTAACGGAGGGGATCAGTGGAGTACTGGAGAAGTGATAATGGGGGACAGAGGCTATGAAGGAGCTAAAAGGAGGTTCTGTAGGAAACCAGGCTGTGTTATTTCTTCTGTTTATGGAAGACTTTGTGTTAACAGAAGACTTGTCACAAAGAGGCCTCCCAAAAGTTAAAACAAGATAAAAAAATAATTTATGACCAATATGTAGCTGCCTCAAGGACTGAGGACATTTGAGTGATGACAAATGGAAAGTAGATGGCACAAAACTTTGCACAATAATAGAGGACGATTCCATCTGCAATTTGATCATAGATGCTGGCATACATCCCTGTGCTTCCAAGCAATATCCTTCTGTAAAAATAAATATATATATATAAAAGGAGTATGGTGTAAACACTATAAAAAGCCTAGATACAACACCCATCTGGTCATGGGTAGGCAGTGGCTTACTTGTATTGAGAAGATTTCAAACAGACAAGGTAAAGTGCCAAAGTTTTAAGCCTAAAGTTGAGATTGAGAAGCATGGATTTACTGTTGGGTAGTTAATGAATCTGAGAATCAATCCAGTATCACTGCCTTCTGTCCATGCCAAATCCATCTTGGTAGTGAGGTTCTGGGTGAAGAGTTTGTCTCTCCAGTGTTCAGATCTGTCCCTGGGAAAACAAGGGACCTGTTTAATGGTGTTTCTGTGCTTCTAATTGAGCAATACCTAGTAAATAGTCCCGTATGTGTCAAACAGGGAGTTACATCCCAATCCATCTTCAGACTACTGAAACCATGGCAGCTTCCTGCTCTTAGTAATACACTGAAAGAAAAGATCATGAATGTATATCTGCATCAAAAGCTTAAGTCACTCAAAAGTAGCTATTAATGTCCATCATATAAATAATATGCTTTAGAAAACTAAGCACAAAAATATGTTTATTTGGAAGGGCTGCGATAATACCAAAAGTACATTTGTGTGATTAAAAATAATTCACATTCTAACCTTCTTTTTTTCCCCCCAAAGGCTTCTTTGCACAGTACATTTGAACACTATTTTGGGTAGAGGTCTTAAATAGTCCTAGATGAAATATGACTAGACGAAATACTTAAGGCTAAATACTTAGTTAAGGCAAAGTATCTTCAAAGGAGCTTTCGAGTGCCAGTTCAGCACAGCTGTGCAGCCCTTGGCATAGCCTGGGAAGATGCTGTGATTTAAAGTCCTATCTACGATATATTTTCTTTGCACTGATTGTGTGGCAGGGAACAGAGGACTGCAGAATGCAAGTATAGGGATTTAATACTATCAGTAGCAAATTATGATGTTGATATGCTGCCTCCAGCTGCTGGCCAGGGCACAGAAAAGAGGATATGGGAGTAAAGGGTATGCCCATTCCTTTTTACTACACATCCAAAGAAAGTAAAGAAACAGAATTTGTCCGTATTAACCTTTGCCTGCTCTTCTCCTTCCCCTTCCTCCTCATCCCCAATACATACTTCAAATGTATCTATGTAGCAACGTGCCATATAAGTTAGTATATTCTATGCAACGTTCTCTTTGCTGAATAGCTTCCCTGAGACAGGTGGCACTGAGTTGTTAAAATAAATAAGAGTGCAGTATGCAGTACATTATTTTCTTCTGAGCAGTATGTCACAGGTTAGAGATTAGCACTGCTTATATTTATATGATGTACGTTTTCGCCTTGATCCCAAAAGCAGCTTTGAGGTAGTCAGACCTTGTGAATTCATAACACTGAAATAAAGATTCATCTTTCTTGAAAAAAACAGAATTATCTTTTAATAGTCACATCAGATGCTCCGACTGCCTTGTGAAACAATCCCCTCAGGGTATATCAGCACCCATATGAACTTCCTTCTGATGCTTTTAAGCTCTGATGCAAGTTATACAGACTTAAGTTCAAGATAACTTTACCGAAGCCATCCCTTTACCTATTCACAGCATTATTCAGAGCTGGAGCTGATGCAATGGAGGAAAAACATAAATTCAAAAAATCGTTTATTGATTTTTCTTACAAATGATGCTGTTTCTTCAGACTGATGCTTTAATCAAATGTCTTACAGTGAGTTTTCGGATTCTGAAAAAATTCTGGAAAATAGACTGCAGAAGGAACCTTATGTGTTCATTTACCTTTATTTGACTGCTGAAATGATGAATGATTGGATACAGCTTTAGAAAAAGGAGGTAAGCTATGGGTCTCTTACACATACACACAAAGGCATACATTCAAACACACTTCTTTTTCCTATAAGACAAATGTTCTAAATTGGGATGGGAAAGATGAACTGGATCCTACAGAAGGCTCATGAAAATAGGACTGTTTATGTATTTAGCATGTTCTACTGATGTATCAAGATTCAACTTTTTTTTTTTCTATTCTTCTATGCAAGTTTACAAAAGGAAATGTTCCTTTATTTTAATCATTTTCTTCACAGTTGCCAGTTAAAACAGACTCCCCAATGATTTTTGGTAATCAAGTTTAACTTCCTTCTCTTTTTTCAGTTTAAAAGCTAAAATTTCCATTGTCAGACCTACACTGATAGTTCGGGTCTGTTTCTTGTTCAGGGACACAAACAATAACTTGATAAAGGAACTGGAGGTAGAACTGTTCAGTTAGAATTGCTTTCAGTTGAAAGTTACATAAACCAAACAATAGTTACAGATACAAACACTTACCTAAGTGACACAGAGGGCTACCTCACATCTAAGCAATACTACTGTGAGCTATGATTTTCTGTCACTTCCTATACAGGAACACATCCCAAATATAAAAAGGGTACATGCAAAAGGATTATTTTCTCTTTCCAATTTTTTTTCAAGGCCTGCAACCCCCTGTAATATACACTGTCCCTTACATGAAGAACAGTTTCTTACCCCCAATTTATGTACATTTTCCTCCTCTGCTCCAGAATCATCTACTGATGGTTTTCCTCAGCCTGTCGAGTGACACACAGCTTAAATACCCCCACTGCTTTAGCATCCAGATCCCAGTTTGATGAGGAGCTGCTGATCCACAGATTTGTTTTTGATTATTAGATACAGTTCATTGACCACTGCTTCAGTTTTTTCCCTTAAGCTTCTTTCTAGCATCTAATCCTAAAATACATAGTTTAATTCTCCTATCTATAAGCAAACTGTGCCTGCTTCAATCTTCAACAACCAGCAATAAACAGTACCAGGAGGAAAAACAATGAACTTGCACTTCTCTCTAACACCAAACTGCTACTCAGAATTCTGAATGGCGCATCCGACTGCCACAGCAATTTGTATTTCACCCTGGCAGCAGTGTTATTTATCTCTGTCTTTTCCAGCTTACAGAAGAATTGACATGTGTCTATTATAAAGTACCTACTCCAGCTGCAAGACAGGCAGAAATCCTTGCCAAATATATGGTGATTTCTTGATTATATTCAGTGTAAAACAATACAGGGACATGTGACTAAGAGAACCGTTATCTGTCGTGCTGGAGACACAAAACCAGAAAAAAAGCTTCACAAGCACCAGACCTGCAATTATTTTGTGCTTAACAGTCCAGCCACAAAACCAGGTTACTTGAGCTTAACTTTCTTAACTTTTATGTGACTGAACTGATGATAAGTCAATGTGGATCTTAGTTTATTTCCTGATTTTTTTCACTTATTTGGTGCAACCCAACGACAAACCTGTCTCCAGTCCATAGCTTTAACCATTTTGGGTGAAAGTGGGAGTTATGTAAAAAAAAAAATGGAAGAGAACCTTTTCCTCAGGTTCCTCAATGGATGTGTCCAATTCCAGTTTGTCAGGAACTGGGTCTCCTCCAGCTCTCACTTCACAGCTGCCACCAGCAGGCCACGAGCAATCCCTGTGCCTGCTGTCGGCAGAACCGTTTGGAAAGCTGGCCTAGTACCTTTCTCCTGCAAACAGCCAAAATGTATCTCCTGCCTAGATGGGCAGTAGGAACCTAAAATACATTATAAAGTCCCCCCTCTCCACATATAAACTGGTTTCCTAACCTACACTCTGTTATAGAATTCCAAAGCAATTTGTAAGTCATCTTCAGGAAAAAATAGCTTGGCTATAAATACGTACTTGATGGATGCAGGATATAAAGGCTGATCAGCTAACAGTCAGTCTTGCCATCAACTTCAGTTGGTGAAGAACCAAAACCACAGTCAACACACTGTTAAAAGCGCTGTTTATTATGCAATGTACTCCTCTGCCAGCTAGGAAGCTGCAAAGCTCAAATGTTTGAACTCACAAAGAATAACCTAATACTGAAATAAAAAGAACTGAAGAAGAATTATTTTGAATTGTTGATAAATAATTACTGACTTATCAGTTAAATATAAATTCAAGCTGGGCTTATATTGATTACAAAGAGAAAAAAGAAAATCTGTCTTGGATGCTCTGTAAATTATTCTTAAATGTTCATGAAACTTGCAATGCTGTTTTTAAATACAGGTAATGTTAGCTATTATAGTTATGTAACTATTTAAAGTTCTGAATATGTCACCTTCCTAAAGGACTGATAACTGAACATAACAAGTACCAAACATTTGCTTTCTGAGAAGAAAAAGAAAAGAAGTCTCCAATATACACAACCAGCGATCATAAAATCTGCTTTACAAATTGCAGCCTTTTGGCATTGAACTGAGAGCACAAAATTGTAAAATGTTGAGGCCAGGATTTACTAGGAGGAGATGTATGTGAATCTCATTATTTCTGGTTGGCATGGCAAATGTTTTACACATGGCAGCTGAACAATAACCTTATATATGCTAGCATCTTCCCCAGATATCTTCACTTTGATCATATGATTCAACTTCTGTGTACAAAATGACATGCAACATCCCCATCCATTACAGCAGGCTCTCAGTGAGAAACATTTCTTTGATATTGTGCCAAAAATACCCGCTTTAAAGAAAATATTATTGTATTTAGCTAAGTTTCAATATGTCATACATTTATTATTTTATGTTTGAAACAAAAAAAAGCAAAGAATGAATCTGCCTTCTGAGACCAGGAAATGTGTTTTAACAATGCTAAAATACAAAATTATATTCCATTTTAAGCATATGGTGTTAGGAGACTTGTGCACCTTTACTATGACAGCAGAATCAGTGTGAGGGGAAAAAAAACTTCAGCCTTTTCGTATCAGTGGTTATAGCCCCAAGTACAGAATCAAATACAAAGACAAGATATATGTTGCTTTTACTTCTGCAAGGGTTGAAATAAATACCTAGGTTTATAAATAGACCTAAGTGCAGAATGAAATAAATCCAAATAAGATACTATCAAAACAATGTGTATTAGAAGATAGAAAAAGGGCATTAAGAACAAAGTTGGTATTTTTGAAAATGTCTTTGAATATATCAAACTGTTTAGTAATTGGGAGCCAGCTGCTGCTCAAATCTTTTTTTGAAGCTACATCATTAGGAACTGAAGACAGGAAAGCAACTTACTGAAACAAACTGGAGGAGGAAAAAAAGAAAGCAATGGCCAAGACCTTTGACTAGTATCAGTTAGCCCAGCTTCAATAACATGACAGACTCTTTAACCTTCCAATGGATCTACTGCCCAATGTCCATAACAGCAGAGCCCCTTGATGCTTCAGATAACATCCCTTGGAAGGCATTTCTAGGGTTAGCACACTCACCTTTGCAAGGGTACCATGGGTTGCTTTTAATTATTACACAAATGAAGCTGAGAGACAGTTTAACATATAATTTGAAAGGCAGTGCTGCCAAAATGAGAGCATATCCCAAGCTCTAAACCAGGGACAATATAGCTTGTTGGAGTAAGCCTGCTGAATCACTTCTTACCAAATCTAGGATCTCCTAGGAAGTTTCCCATGGCAGACGAGTGAGCTTGTTTTATGACACTAGACAAGATTAAATGTCAGAGTAGTTGTACTGGAGCAACAAAACCTTGATACCATGAAGAAGCTGTAGAAATGCATTTTTGTACCTGTTCAGGACTCTTTTGCGATTTTAGTGGTGCTCCACTGTCAGAGACAACTGGAAATTTAGAACACACCAAGATGCACAACTGAGTCTCCACATATTCCAAATTGATTCAATCACAAGAAAGGATTGCTGAAGTGATAAGGAAACAGAAGTCCCAGTATAGAGACAGATCTAGACCCTGAATATATGTTTTCTCTATATATGGTCTACTAGCAGCAAAGTTTACAAGTACCTCTGAAATAATAGCATTTTTTCCTGTTCTAAATAGTCAATGATGAGGATGAATAAACCAGTTACTTTAACCTGCTGGTTTTATATTATGTTCATTTACTAATACATCTAAGAACATGCAATAGTGTAGAAATACTAGAAATGTTAAACAATTATTTAAGCAGTGATACTATATTTCATTTTTTATTCATTAAAGTTTTGATGTTTGCATCAGACTTTGGAGTTCCTAAAGCCACTCTAAATCAAAACATCGTATTATTAAGCCCTCTAAAAATTCATCACAAATCAGTTTACAGATGACATTGATGTCTTACTGCTATCCATTCCTCCTGGGCCATTTCTAACTATTCATTTTTTATATTCCTGCAGCGCTGAAATATGGTTCACACCAGTATCTGTCCTTTTAGTAATCACCAAAGCAAAGCTTGGCAGTTGTCATATATTGCACTCTTGAGAAAAATGCTAGTAATACTCTGAATTGATTGAACAGCATGGAATCCGAACTAGCTAGCAGAGAAAGCATTTAACTGATTTCAATTCATAAATCTCTTTTCTCCTATCCTATTTTAGTTTAGGAACTGCTAAATATCACCATTATATTGTGATGCATAGAATGAACCAAGTATTTATAAAGATATTAATTTAAATAATACGTGATTGCATTCATTAATGTCCCATATGAGAAGGCAGACTTACGGATCATAGTGAGTAACTTTCATTTATGCACACTGAGCTAGAGAATGTATTTAACGGTCCTTGGCCAGCAGACATCAATTTGTTTATTTCCCCAGAGGTCAACATCAGGTACAATGGTCTTCCTCATCTTAAAAATAAAGTGATTTTAAACAGAACTTTACCTGCTTTAAACCACAATTTAAGTCTTTGAGCATGACCTAAAATGGTTAGTGACACGTGGCATCACTTACATGACAAGGTTTAATTAATTGGCAGGGAGGCACTTAGTGTCTAAAGGAAATGCTGTTACTGAACATGTTGTTAGGAGGAAAAAAAAGTAAGTATGGACGAGAACTGCAGTTTATTCTTAAAGAATCTTGGAAACAGGGCTCTTGAAATTAAGTCCATGTAGAATCAGGAGATCAAAAGCAGATGGGCTACAGATAGGTCGGGGACAAATTTTAGTGAAACAAAGGCACTCTCTCTTGGAGGAGAGAGATGCCAGTACTGGTGAATGGAGGAAGGAATCCCAGCAGAGGACTAGCTTGGTGGGAAGTAGGGTGGTTTGTTCATCCAGGACTATCATCCATGACTGTCTGGAAATCCCTGCTTCGGCAGCTGAAACCCATAGCACTTGCTGCCTAGATGTCACTAGACTACACTGGCTCATCAGTGAAGTTATGCTGATGCCCTGTTGCTGATTGCCTTGGCACTTACGTGAATCCAAAGAAAAACACAGAGAAAGTAAAATGGCGTTTTTCTTTGTGACAGAGTGGAGGAGTGTGATCTGCATATTAAGAAGAGTTTGTATTGTTTATTAAAAAGGGCTGTTTATCTGAAATGGGCTGCATGTTAAATTCACTAAAATGGATAATCAAGAGACAAAGCTGGGCCTGAGAGAGAACTGAAACCTGGGGAGTTTCCTCAAAAGCAGCATTTCTTCTGGGGAATTTATCTGCATGTAAACTCATTAAATATCTTGTGCTGAGATTCTGGATCTTGAAATCCAATTATCTGTATCAATGATATTCAGCCTTCAGGACCTGAAAAGCTACTTTCTCAGGAAGCAGAGAAGCACAAAGATACAAAATAACACAGCACAATTCAGAATGACATCTGATGATGCTGGAATTGTAAATTGCATGACCCGATACTGCACTGCAATCATTGGACAGCACATAAAGCAATATATTATTGCTCACTGGAACTTTATTGTCAAACATTGGATCAAAGAGGTGTAAATATTTGGAAAATTGCACTGCCATCCCTTTTGCTCCTGACTGGAATGGGAAGAAGTTTCTTCTCAGCCTCAGGTCAGAAGTAACTATTAAGTCATCTGCCGTGTAACAGGCCACAGACTGTACTTTCCTCCCCTTGTAGGCTGTGGGGTTGGAGGACAGTGATGTTGTCCTTTGTACTCTCCCTTCAGACCATTTCTTTACTTTAGGAACAAGAAAATTATTTTTTTTATTCCCAAGTGTCTAAAAAAATGTAGAAAAGTCTTAATCTAGTTTACTGAAATGCCTTCCATTACTAATATTGCAATCAAATAAACTCTTGAATGGAATAGGCTAGAAAGGTATGTACTTAAGGTGGAATCCTTAGTCATAAATTCTGTAGTGGAATGGTTTGGAACAGTTTCGGTCTGCTGATGTGGAAATTGAGAACTAAACAGGAGACTAGTTTACAGGAATTAAGCAGTATTCTCCACCCCCAAATAGAGGCCCAAGAGAAACAAGTGATAAGGAATGAAGGAGGCAAGAGGAAGTATGAAGTCAGTGATCACATCACCCAGGTATGTGTTATTTTAATTTCTCTAGACTGATCTCGGATTCTGTTCCTACGGGTGAACCTTTTCTGTTCCTTCTTAATTTAATTTCTAAAGTGAAGCATGCAAAGTAGAAATGTTTTCAATATCAGAACTCAAATAAAACTGATTTCTACTTTAATAGCAAAAAATTGTTAAAAATTTGAAGTTACTTTTCCAAGACTATCTGTACTCAATATTTCCTTCCATCTAGCTCTCTGTTTTAAGCTTCACTCTCCTCCCAGCTTCCTTTGCAAAAGAGGTGTATAATTTTGACTCTGTGTGCAACTAGCTGTCTCTCTTGTTCGCTATGCATGTAAGCTAGCTTATTATAACTTTGATTTGAAACCAAATCAAATCCTTTTTTTATTTATTCATCATTTTTCATAGGATCAGTTCCACAAAATCCTTTCGTGTACAGCATAATCACAGTTAAGACTTGTCTAAGAAATTCCCTGGCTGCTATATCAATTGGTTCATTGCCCTGAATACTGAAGTGCTTCAGCCCATATGAAACACACCTCTATTTTTAACATATACAAAACATTACCAAAAAAGTGAACACAAATATACTACCTGCCAAATCAAATCCTCACTGAAGCCTTAACTACGAGCAAAGAATTTTTTCAAGGCATTAAAATTGCAATCTTTTCCTCAAAGGAGAATTTTGATTCAACCATTTTAGAAACCTCTCTAAAAGAGACTAACCACAACTAGAACAAATCTTGTTCTTGTAACATGATAGAAGGCCAGTACTGTTTGGCAGCAGCAGGATAATATTTGTGAGTGTGGTGAGAACACCTCATTACTGATACGGCATTTCCCAGTTTATCAGTGCCTCCGATATTTTTGGTGCTTGCAATATTTTGTTAATAATCAGACATTTGCTTCACCCTCAACTGGTATAAAACCCAGTTGAATTCCTAGAATTGCTGAAGGCATTAAATACCCTGAAACTCCTGGCTTCAACTCACTGACAACGTCCATGTAATTCTGTTCTTGACTTTCATATTATGTCATACTGTAATTTATAAATAATCTGTAATATGTCAGCCTTTACATAAATAGCAGTCAGTAAAACTTTTTTTTGTATCAAAATGAAACACCTGAATGCATTTCTTTTTAGAAAGCAAAATATACATATTACCCTGAAACCTGGGGCATAGTTGGAAGCATTAGTGTTGTTCAGTAAGTAACAATACCACCATTTTATCATTTCTGTGATTAAGCTTACATCGATACTGATGTATGTGCACATGTACCACCAGGACCTCGATGGGAAGTACAGAGCACATTCCTAACATCTCATGCTGTATCCAGCAGAAATCTCATTTGTCAAGACAAGAGGAGAAGATAAATCATTTTGGAATAACCTTTTGTTAGAGTTTCTGCCTGTTCTGATATTGTAAGTCACAATGCCTTTTCATCTGCTTTGTTCTCTATTATGGATTGCATAAAAGAGAACTGCCTGCATGGAATAAGCAACAAAACCTTTAAAATACCCTTTTAAGCACCCCCGACGAGGGAAGCAACACAAAAACATGAACTAATGACTATTTCCAAGTGCTAACAAGTTCAAGATATTTTATTTATAAAATAAATTTAGAATTGGAAAGCATCAACCCTTCAGTTGGATAAACAGAATTGATACTTATTTAAGGATTGCCCTTAAACTTCCACACTGTGAATACATTCTTTAGTGAAAGCAAGATCATTAAGCATAATCATTAGATCAGTTTGTTTTTTGAAATGCTTTCAAATGACTGCTTCTCTTTGAATGGTAATTTAGGAACCAAGTAGATTCCAGAAATTTTGCTTTGGTGCTGCACTCTAAATTTGTCTGTACTCCTAATTTTAGTAAGTATAATTATTTTAGTAAACATAAGTGCGAAGAATGAGCTAGCACCTAACCTTGGCAAGGCAGAAAATGCTTCTAAGAACTATGTATGTAAAACGTCCCTAACTATGAGCATGAGATTATTAAAAGTGAAACATACCTGGGATCCAAATCTGCTTTCATTGTTTAGATTTGTTAACTTTATGCATTTTTTCAACTGTATTCACTGATAAATAAGTTTCAGTTCTGCTTCTGAGCACTGGGTCAGCCAGCCCAAATGCACATGCTCGAGTGTTTTTCAAATTCATAGTCATAAATAATTTCTTGTGTATTATTTTGATTTATATAGATGCACTAGCACAATGCTTCAATATTTTAGTTGCAAAAACTTGTAGAACTGAAGGTTTTTACTACAATAAAAACCTTGTCCAAATTTCATCTCCTAATATAACTCAGATATAGTATGAAAAAGGGAGGATATGATCGCTGATTAGCATCCATCATCAGTACTTCTATATGTGCATATACACAACAATCTCTACCCTTTTGCAGAGAATCATTTTGTCAAGTTGTTTCCTGCCTCCAACTTTAATCTGCGTTGACTAGCCTAGAAGTCGAGGTTTCTGAGCCACAGGTAGACACATTATCTAACCCAGAATGACTCTCTTTTCACACCTCAGTTTATTAAGATATACTTTCCAAATCTTAGTAAACAAGAAAAGGTTTCTATATACATAATTTAAAAAATATTATTGGTCAGAAATAGTGGTTAATAAACTAGCCAGCTGTGGCAGTCACTTTTCAACAAGAAATTATCATGCTGATTTTAGATGAGTAAAATAGTCTTTGCTAACCTATCATTTCCATCTGATCCAATATCCTTGGAGATTTACTTATGATCTATTAAAATAAATGTTGTCATTCTGTTTTCTAACTAATATATGTGAGACGTCCAATAAAAAAACTTATAATGAGTGCCAATATGCTCTAGATAACACAGAAACTAGATCACTTTTTGAACACATCTGTCTGCCTGTCCCACGCTGAGATATGTATCTCATAGTTCCTTTTATTTCATAACACAAAGAAGCTCATTCATCCCTTCTACCCCTTAATGTGATGGCACTGCAATGTTACCCTGATTTAGATGAATAAAAAAGGATCCTGGCCGTCTTAAACAACACTTTTAGAATAGCACCTTTAAAATGCCACTGAGGATGAACACCAAATTTAATTACGAACATGGAGTTTTCAAGTGAGATGCTATTCTTCCAGACAGCAGAGTTTCAAATAACAGTTAATACAAAAATATAAATATATGCTAGAAGACACCTAAAAATGTATGGTTGTTATTTCTCCAGCAGTGATGAAACTGTGTGATTTGCAAAGCACTATGTCGTTATTCTGCCTCAGAGCTGACTGAGATAAAAGTGTAAATGCTTTAGAAATATAAAATATAGCCAATGTTTGTAAGTCTACTAACTTCTTGTTTTTAGACTATAACATGATAGAACACATACCTTTCTTCCCCCTGTATTTATGCGAAGTGGAGTTAAGAAGGGATCAAAAATCATATGGCTGGTTTCAATATTGACAGGTGACTGCCTTTTCCCAACAGAGCAAAGATTCCAAGCTGAGTTCACCAAACCCCAAAAGGAGGGAACTGTAAAATACAAAACAGCACAAGTTTAAGAAAAGTCTGGAAAGACTAGAGAAATACATGCAAGGCAGATAGCCAGATAATTAAACTTGTCATACTGTCTGCACACACACTGAAACTCAAACCAAGCAAATTCATCTAGCCCTTCAAATTTAAAACTTCAAACACAAAGACAAAAACATACTGTTTCATGTATTTTCATATCAGGAAAGAAGGTTGTTGTTTTCTTCCTCCTTTGAAGGTACCTAGATATAATCCCAGCTTCAATTACAAATAGCTCCTTTGCAGTTAGTATTACAGAATATTTACAGAGCAACAGGAATGTGACTCATTACTCCTTATGCTAATTTTGTATACATGCAACGTGTCCTGGGACTGCAGCTGTTCCATTCCACCCAATGTTTTAAAAGTCTTCAGATTTAGTAGAGTCCTTTGAAGGAAACAGAAGTTTTATAAGAGAAACTCACACATTGTGATCCCAGAGAACAGGCCTGCTCTCTAGACAGGTTATACTAATTTCTGTTCCATTCACCCACACCTTTCTTTAGTCAAAGTTTTGAACTAAAAAAAATCTGGTTGGAAAAGCCATACTCTGGTGGTGAAGGAGGACAGTTCCTTCCCTGTATGTGCAATGGCTTGGAACAGGGAGAAACCCTTGATTTTTGACAAGCTGAGTTACTTTCAAAGATTCTGTGTGCCCCTAATTGGAAAAAAGAAGAAAAATGCAATGTAACTATATACTGCTTCTCATCAGGAAACTGCAGGCTGAATGTTCATGTTGCCATCTAATATGCAATTTATAGACACAATCAACCTGAAAAAACTTCTGACTAAATGAATAAAGCCCAACTAACAAGATACCCAAATGACACATGTAAACTTGTGTCTGCACAGTTTGTTCCTGTCTAAAGTATATAAGGCAACTTTGACTGTATCAGAATTACTCTGTAGTTTTGCGTAGCAGATGACAATTTCACAGGTGCAAATGTTGATGTCTTTTTTGGCTTTATTTTTTCCTTTTAAATTTTGTTAAAAGTTTTCATGACCTTTGAGCCTCAAAGCACTCTTCTAATCTACAAACTGTGTGACAAAGTCTGCAAACCCAGGCTGGGGGAAGGAGCGTGTGGCTGAGGCCATGGGGCAGGAGCACAGGTGTTTTGCCCAAGGGTGGAGCTGAAAACAATCCACCAGCTGCTTATAAAAAGCTTTTCAGTTGCTGCAGCTAGTTGTGTGCAGGATTTTGCAGGGTAAATGCTTGCTTCTGCTTGCGGTTTTTAGCTACTCCAGTAGGAGCTAGATGAAGTGTTGGTTGGATTTGAACCTCATGTTTGTAGTAGACTTAACCCATTGGGAAGTAACCCCTTGGAGGGGAGACTGGGCGAAAATACCTTCTGAGTAGTGTATCCTTGGGAAAATGGCTGCTCTGGGTGAGTGTTTTCCTCTTGTGTTGTAGAACAACTCAGTTCTTTTTGCCCTCAAAGTCTGAGTTTACTTTGATGTAAAACTTTGGCTGGTTAATATATAGCTTTGAGTAACTTTTTCTACAAAAGTAGAAACTATATGTTTAGGGTTCTTCTTAGGCTATTGCACAACAAAACTTTAGTACAAGTACCTACACAGAAGTGATGGAAAGTGTTTTGTAGTTGTTGAGTATCTGCCTATTCCAGTAGTTCATAGTGTGATGCTCTATTGCTCTGAGAAAGCAAAGATCAAGAAATAGCACCCAAAATGGCTACAATTGTGGATGCCCACATTAAATTATGTCAGCAAATATATTATTATTTATTTGAATAATAAACCTTGTGTGCAACTATTCCCTAGAAGATCAGATAGAAAGCTCTTACAATAAGAAGCTTTGTGTGAACAGAAAAATGAACAGGTAGTAAGTATGGTCTCAAAAATTTTTTTTGGCTCCTCTCTTTATCCTACAAGTCAAGTCCCACTTCCACTGCAGCCTTACAAGACTACAGAAATTCCCAGAGTATGCTAAATGACAGTGCTAATGCTTTGAAAATGAATAAAATAATTGTAGTGCAATTAAAAATAAAACATATCACACTTAATCATTTGTGCTTTTTCTTAAGAGAAATACCATAGGCTCTCGCTTCAGTTTTTGTCAGAGAGAAAATCCGTCTTTATGGAGCAGCATAAAATAAAAGTTCAGGTTAATTGAGATAGCCACGTTTCCTTTGATAAATCCCCTTGTGTTGCTGTTTAAAAAAATAATGATGAAACTGTAGTGCTGTAGGTTCAAGAGGGAAAATATTAAAAAGGAAATCTGTTGCTTGAATGGTTTCTAGTATTACTAAAAAAAAAAAATCTTCTGGGCAGAAATACTCTTGGTATTGGTAAAAACAATTATTTAGCAAGCTTTTTAAAAATAAATAAACAAATGAGACATGGTAAGTGCAATAAAATGGCAAGCCAAATAGGGCAGTCCATTATCTTCAAGTTCATATTACTTAAAGAATTTATGATATAACCGGGATTGTCCCAGAACAGCTGCACTGGAAAATAGCTGCTATGAAAGGATGTTTTATAATGTTATTTCTGTTTTTGACAGGGAAACCTTGCATTCTGTGCAATGTCTGTCACCCCAGCCTGTCACCAGAAAGTCAAGAAGGTGGAGATCCAACATTGTGGTGTTGCACTGCAAAGGTTAGACTTGTCACCTGGACATGTAAGTCTGTGTTGCAATCTTTGGGTTTTTTCTAAATGCCTGGGAAGCTTGTGCTTAAGAATCTCTCCAGTACATCCCCGTTGCTTGCTCTGTTACATAACAGTTAGACAAAAAGTGCGGCAATGGTAAACTTATCCCAGTGATCGCAACAACTTTGCTTATGTTTCAACTGAAGGTTAATTAAGGATGACTGACCTAAGGCTGCACACCTAAGTTAACTAGTGGATGGGGCTATGATGCAATATTAATGTCTGATTACATTTAATTAAAATAATTAGTGCTGCTGCTTAAATGCTCAAACTGATAGAAAAGTATTCAGAACTGTAATGCAAAAATCCAAGGAGGCTTCATGTAGGAAACCAAGGCAAAATTAAACACGAGTACTGAATTAACTGTTTGGTCCAAAGAAATTAGCATATGAATCTAGGAAAACATATAAAAATATTAATTATTTTATTGTTCCAGCTTAGCTAACAGACAAGGCTCTACTAGGCATTAAGTCATTAGTGAAACAGTATCTCCTTTCCCACAATTATGTTGTATTTCCATAAAAATTGAGTCATGTATGAGTGGAAATATGCTGTGTCTTTGTATGTTGACCTCGGAAGCATTTTAGACAGCAGCCTGTGCTGTACAGGAGCTAGTCTTACAAGCTAGTTTGCATGAGCCCACACACTAGCTTACAATCTCATTTAACAAGGTTCTCTAGCTGCTGGTTATTCTACCAAAAGTTTCTGTATACTGATCATGTCATCTCTGCCTTCGTCTATAAATCTCCCTGAATTTGTACTGCTTGAGCTGATTTGTTGCAAATGTGTTACATAGACATAAGGTGATAAATTTGTCTGATAATGTCATGCCTTCAATCTTCTCATAACAGAAGGAAAATGGGATAAATTCAAAGTTTATTCCTCTGTACATTTGCGCATTATGGACAACAGACTTTTTGTGTGTGTTACATGGGGAGAAGGTGAGGGGGAATTACTTATATTTTATACCTATGCACAAATCTCCGACATGCTTATTCAGTCTGTATCTTATTGTAGCTGCTCTTTTTTCAATTTACTGGAAACAATTTATATTGAGAGATATGAAGATGCTATAGTATCAGCATGACACAATAGAATGAGGGATCCTGATGGCTTTTACCCAACCTATGCATAACAACAGTGAAATAATAGCAGCTAGAACAATAAAGCAAGGATTGAATGCTGTTCTCCTAGTGATGAGTACCAAGGATTTGCCTAAATAAATACAAGCCTCCCCTCTCCAGAGAAAAGCAATGAGTGAACATTGTCCCATAAAGATGCTCTTCTGTAGGTACAGCAAACTTGCAGATAAGCGTAATGGTACAGTCTCCAGTGTGTGGTGATGGACATGTAACAGTCTGCATCCTTGTTGTGAGAGGAGGCAGTAGTTCTCCCACTATGGAATCAGAGGTGCACGCTGTGTATGACATCTTAATTACATGATCTTACAAAAAAATTATGCTGAATTCAAAGGTACAGGTCATGAAAAGGCTGTGGACAGTTAAGCAGTGTCTCTAATCACTTGTGTGGCTGTCAAGAGCTTACTTGTAAACAAGTTTTTATTTTGTACCGTGATGAATCACTGTCAAGAGCTATTATTAGTTGTTCAAAGTTTTCAAAGAATCCTGAGTTTTCCCCTCTTCCTGCTCCACCCTCCAGTTCATACATGTGTGCTACCTTCCTACATTCTCTTATCCTTAACTCACAGCTTATTTCTGTTAAGCTAACTTTTGTTAAAAGTGCTTAACCTTGGCAACACATGACCTATTACTGCTCTGGGAACAAAAGCAAAGAGCAGGCAGGTTTCATGCTCAGTAGGCAAGTGATTTCTATCACTGCAAAATTTTGTAATATCCAGGAAATAGCTCCGTATTTCTCCGTACAGCTTCCAAGTTCAGGGGAAAACACAGCAGACTTTCTACTATGTTCCTTGTGTTGCCTCATGTAAGTAAATAAGATAGCATAGCAGCAAATCAAATAGACAATAATGTATCTGGGAGAAAATAATGTTTAAAAAAGCTGCTGTTCTCAGAACTAGATACAGGTGGAGACTGTTCTGCTACAACCTGTCTACCCTGTGTGCCCCACCGATCTGATGATCATGCTTCCTGCGCTGTGCGCTTGGAATAAGTAGGACATTGACATAGCGTTAGCTGTGTGAACCTTTCACTGAGGAAACAACCTCTGATTTAGGTCTGAGCCATGCAGGGACTCTGATTTAGGAAGTAACTATAGAAGCAACACTTTGTATAATAGATGTTGTACTACATTGAATTCAGCATCTTTATATGAATGAAAACCCTTATGCAGTTGACTTTTGTGTAACCTGATGAAGAACTAGATGAAAATGAAGAAGCTTGTTTAAAAAGAACATTTGAATGGTAAAATGGGCACTAGAATTGCCAGGATATAAACTAAGTTTTCAGGTGTTATTTCTTTATTCTAAGCCTTTGTTTAAACAGGGCCAGCAAGCTTCAACAGAAAAATAAAGGAGGTGGCTAGAAGTAAGAAAGCATCCTTCAAAAAATGGTGTCCAAATAAGAAAAATGGAAAAGATGATAAACTCCTCTAACAAGTTAAATATAAAACTAAAACAAGAGAAGTCAAAAGATACTGGAGAACAATTTGCTAAATGCATAAAAGCCCATAGTAACTTCTTTCAAGTGTACAAGAGGCAAGGATCCTGAGTCTGTAGGGCCAGCTGATGATCAAGTTTAAAGGAAGCACATGAAAGATAATGTAGTAGCAAACCTGTATCCGTTCTTTTCCTTATTGTTTACTAAGTTGCCTTGGGAGGTTCCCACACAGGAGCTTCTTTGTGGCAAATGAATCCAAGAAACTCAGTCAAGCATCAAAAAAATTACTTTTAGTATAAATTGGTAAAATGAATGAATTTGTTAACATTGGTCAGAACTCAAGGATGAATACCACAGTGACCTGAATTGCCAAAATCCTCACTTGAAATCTATATTAGTATCTGAGATAAAAAGTATAGCAGATCTGAACCAATTTTTATGGTGATTATTTTTATAGGTGCTTCCATTTCACTGGTATCTGCTACTGGCCACTGTCAATAATAGGAGATGGAGTCTAGTCAAGAGTAAAATTACTTGTCGCACTGCACTAAGATCATAACTTCCTCTTTGAAGCTTGCTCAACTTTCAAGAGAATAGATTTTCTGAATTTAAGTTACTCTAGAGTTCACAAGTTTAAATAAAAGGAGTCAACTTATTCATGCAGCAGATCCTTGTTTATATATTTAAGCTTTAACATCAGTCCTGGCAATAGCATAAACCACAATCAGATTGTATTTGTGCAGCAATTATTCTTGCCCTGTGTAATTACTGGTCTCTCAGATAAAATCTCTAGCTACTTTATTGAAGCTGGGAATTGAAACCACAGAGAATCAGCTATGTACATCAATAAAGCAGTCCATTAATTATTTCCACCTACTCAACTTGAAGAAAATTACCATACTAATGCCTTGGGATAACCACATGACCTGCTCTGCTTCTACATAAAAGCCAAACGTAAAGTCATAAAGGCTTTGAGAGATAAATCAGGGACACCAAAAAAATGACAGAGTATAGAATGGCATTCATGTAAGTAATTGGTCACAGAAATCTCTAGACTGCAGTATCACAATGGTTTCAAATTTGAGAACTGAAAGTATTCTGATTTCTTTTTAAGAAGTAAAAAGTTGATAGCTGAAATACATCCTTGAAAGTAAGATAGCATTACCATTAATCAAAAGATGGTAAATTAAAATTTTTCATCAATAAATCTTGAAACACATTAAGGAAATGAAAATTGTGCAGAACTCTAAGAGCATCATATTACATATTGATAATTTCATACTGGCATGTTCAAATATCTTCCCTCTGAAGGCTTCTCAATGACAAGAGAAGTTCAAAACTGCACTGGCTAAGTGAGAAAGAGCAAAAAGCTGGAAGGGGGAAATGAGGAGTTAAGATTCTGGAAAGATACTTGCTTTTAAAAGAAGTGTTAATTTTCTGACTTTAACAGAAACATCCTGCAATACCCTCTTCAATTTCCCTTTTAAATTATAGCTTCTTATTTCTGCCTAATTAAACATTTTCTTCAATTAAGAGTATTACCTGGAAAAAAGTATTTAGTAATCACAATTAGTGGCCTCTAACCTTGCAAAGCTTTTGCTTATTTTCATCTATGCATTTGGGATACCAGTGTAGAAAACACTACCACTTCTTTCATTACACTGATTAAACCAGATTAATTCACTTTTATAAATTATGTTAATCTTAGGGTAAAGAGCAGTTATGCAACAGTATCTAATTGGATTTTTCTTTGCCACACTATGGTGAATTAACACATAAACTATGCAATCAAATACAACTTTAATGTTTCCCAAAAACATAGGTCGGCTGATTAAAAGGTACTTATAGATGCTTTTCATATTATCTTTTCTTTTTTCATGATTAATATGGCAGGAGTAGGATGTGGTGTATCTCTAGGCAGATGTATATCCAGGTCCAAAGCTAAGCAACTTCAATAACAATCTTCTAGGGCCATTGTTACTACTGTTCTAAATATTTAATGTATTTCTCTCTCATTCCAATCCAAAGAATATACAGTCTTGCGGAAAACTGTCTTTCTGTATGCTAGTGAAGTTTCTACTGCTGAAAGGTTTAGCATAACTATGTCAAGAAATGGAAATGAAAACAGATTAAAGGACAGCTTGGTTAAAAGGTTAAAAAGAAACCATGATGTTTAGTGGAGTTGGCACAGATTGCTCATTAGAATGTCAGTCTTGAGTAAAGGAAATCCTCCTTGGTAAAAGAGCTAAAAATGAGGCAACACCCTCTCCCCCTCTTTTTGACACAAGACACTGTGCATACATGAGGAGTGGATCAGTGCCTGTGTCTGCCATTCACTTGTATAATAGGCTCCCTTATTACGTCTGCCAGTGCCTGGGATGCTTGCTTGAGTCACTAGCTGCATCAATTACCACTCAGCTGGCAGTTTCTAATCAACTCTGGTCAGTCTCTCAGTCATCAATCATTGCCAGGGTTCAACAGATTCCCCTTGAAGCAGGCAAAGAATAAGTTGGCAATCGCAACTGCCTAAGTTCACCTGACACTCATTATAATTCGGGTGGTGGAAAAGGAGAGTTTGGCCTGGATTTAAATGTAGACTGAAAGGGAAAAATATGAAATGCAAACCAGCTGTGATGGTCGTTCTGCCCTTTAAACAGAGCTTTGCATGGAAATGCAGGAAACTCAGGTTTTGAGCCTATCATATGATCTCTACAAGTAACCTTTCCTCTTCATGTTTCTTCATCTTTTCTTTTTCTGCTTGTGCTGTGGTTCATGCTGTAAAACTGGGGACTTTGGCTGTTACTAAGAAAATGTCAATGAGTGTTCTGAGGCAGAGTGATGTGAGATCTAAGTTTTTAAAGAAGATCCAGAAGAAAAGTGAAGAAGGCTTCACATAGATGAAATTGGAACACAGAGAAAAGTAATTTCAAACTTATTGTTTTAAGGAAAGGGAAAAGACTGCTTATCCAGCAGATAACTTGAGCTCTGTTCTGTAGATTCAGCTTTATTTTAATGTCTTTGGGATACTATCGATCGTTTTGCTGAAAAATATAAATGAAAGAAAGAACATAAAAAAAATTACAAAAGACAGCATATTTATTCTATCAAAAGTGCTCTTTCTGGATATCCCAGTGCTTCACACACTGTTACTAAAAGAAACATAACTCTTGGGTCATAACTCATATTTAACTACTTATTGCCAAATTCAGCATGTCTGCATCTGTTAGCACTTCCTTTGTTAGAATTAATATAATGAGCATCACACTCTGGAACTGCAGGGCATTAAGGATTCAGTTTGGAGAAGGCAAGCACTGAAGCATAGGGGTTATGTGTAAGGAGCATCCAGTAAGGGTTAATCAGTACCATTATCCGAAATATTTGTGTGTGTGACAGTGAGAACTACTTGTAGCTATGTACTACTTTGGTTTCCCACAAGACTCTTACAGCTAATGACAGCAAGTAATGCAGAAATGTCCTGGCTCTGCTGACTTGCAAAGACAAGTGAGGAGCAAGCACAGAGTTCACCACTGAGCGCGGCAGTTCGTATCTGTAATGACAGTTCACGACAGAAACACTGATGTCCTATGCGCTGGTATTTTCTAGAGTAATCAGATTTCTCTGACTCCATTCCACAGGGCTCTCGCCCTGCCTGGGGATGCTGTTTCCACAGTGAGATTACCAAAACTCTGTAACTTTGGTTGTTCTTGGAAAGGCCAGCTGTCCTTAGGACAGCTGACTAGATGCACTTACAGGCTTGGAAAAAATTTGTCTGGGTTATACTGATCTCTTAGAAGTCCAGCATGGTGCTGCCAAGCCACAACTCTAAACAGAGGCATTCCTACAAAACATTCTGGAATGGAAAGAAACTTTGGCCTCTCCTCAGCTGTTATATCAAACTATTCAGCTAATTGCTGTCCAGTGATTGATCTTTCACTGAGTGATCTACTGCTTTTCCTAACTGCAGTTACACTGTGAAGAGCTGGTATTTGTCAGGGAAGAATCTAGTCACTGCTTCCTTGAAAATGTGTTGTACATTAGCATGTGGCACACAGTCTCTTGCAGATAGGTTGTTGCTGTGCACAGAAGGCGGCTTAATTGTTACCTAGGAAAACCTCCATGTTTTGGGAGAATCTAGTCCTCTTGTACTGAGTGATTCAACTGAAATACTCCTGGGATGTTCCCACTGCCCTGTGTGTACAACAGGCAGAAGCAGAAAAAGCTTAGTGGTCCCTCTGACTTAGGATGAACCTGGTTGCGTGGGAGTCCCAATAACTAAGGATCTTCTAGAGGAGTCTCACTTGCTGTCTTCTCCCTTCCTCCTGAATAACAGCGTTTGTATCTTGCTGGTCTCTACAATGTTTGACAAACTGTTTACATAGGAATTACTGTCTGAGATGTAAGGGGATGGCTGAGTGCACGGGTAATCTTTTGGTTGATGCCACACAATCTGATTCTGTATTCTGTGTGCACACCATGGGACAAACACACTGCATAGGAAAAGTAACTGTTTCCTACCCAACAAATCCCTGCATCATCTGTCAGGTGAATGTAAGGCTGGTCATTATGGGCCTAATTTTCAGAAATGCTGAAATGCATTCTCTGAAATCAGAAGAAAATAAAGGAAGATGGGAAAGGATTCACCTTCTTTAAAAACCGAGCCACTTATAGAATCTGAAAATTATATCAGTGTGGTACCTAGTCCAGAAAAATTCTGTACAAACAACATAAATAGTGAATGACTTCTTAAAGAGGAAATAAACTGCACTGGTACAAGTAAATCCCCTACAAACCAGAGAAGAAATTAAATCATTCATCTTCACCAAATGATTAAAATGTAACAAATACCTGGAAAGACATTGCATGTTAGACACATCCACCCTCTTCAAACTCCAAACCTGCTTCTGCTTGTCAGAGCTATTCAAGTGGGCTTGTCCACAGTCCTATTGGCTTTTGTAGCAAATGCAAGGCAGATACCACTTAAGCTTTTGCATACCTATTATTCAAACAAGTTTTTGGGTTTTAATATCCTTTATGAACTTGACATTATTAGGAACGCCTCTACCATTGGATTAATTGCCATATGTGTTGCTCAAATATACTGCAATTTTTTAATGACAAGGTCATATTCCAAACCTTTTGGTCTGCTAATGTATTCAGTTTCGAATTCTGCTGTGAATCGGAGCTTCCAAACAACCTTGCTGATCTTGCTGAGGCTGCTTTTGGACAGAGATACAGCAAATGAAACTGCTGAGCTGTCAGTGAGGAAACATTTTGCGAATATATTGGTTTTCACACGGCTATGAAGGTTCTTAAATACTCACCTAAATGTTTATTTAATGATACCAGTAAGTGTTTTCTCATTTACTCTGAAGTTTCTGTATTTGCAGTCAAATACAGAGGAATGTTCTGCAGCGCTGCCATCAGACAGACTAACTGGGGAGGTTCTAAGCTGGTTTTGTCTGCAAACAAAAAGCCCCCCCCAAAATACAGAAGTGTGGGTAGCAAGCAAATAAATAGGCATTGCTTGGGAGTGGAGAAAGGGAGGAGACAGTGCTGTGCTGGATGTGAGGGGAATAGATTTGGGCAGGAATCTGAAGGCAGTGCTGGGGAGGGGCAGTGAGTGTGAGGCAGGCTGCACACTGATCCACTGCAGTTCCACATACCTTGTAAAAAATGAGGATAGCCTACAAGTTTCAGCAGCTACAGATTGAGCCTGTAGCAGCTGAAATTTATGTTGAACTTGGCACAGAATACAGATTTTGATCTCTATTCTCAATCTTTTTGCTGTCTAAATTTTAAATCAACTCTCTGCTTAAATAGGTAAATATATACTTATGTATCTTAGTTACATTGCAGATACTAGATCTTTGGTGCTAAGAAATCAAAGTATGTAAAACCAGGACATGCATGATTTTTTTAATGCTTGAATTTGCTTAAGAAAAGGCCGCCTTAAGTGCTACAATGTATTATTAAATCAGAAGTGGTATTGCCAAAGTATTGTCAGAATTATACCGTCTAAAATTAGCCACCAGAGGGCAGATCATGTTGCTCTTAAAGGGTTTGCTTTTTGTGCCAAGGATCTGAAATGGGCAGGACCTGATTAGTCCTTCCCTTAAGTTCAGTGTCTTCCAATGTCCTTGGCTCAATCTCCAGGCTTTTCAATAGATGGGGGAGAACAGGCCAGGGATTACAGAAAGGAGGAGCCCGAGAAGGGCAAGCATGGAAGCTGCACAATAATGCAGGGCTGTGCATCACAGCAGACTCCCAGATGCTGGCAGGACTGAGTGTCAGGTCAGAGAGTAGACTCACAGGACAGGCTGTTTGGAGGATTACTTGAAAGCAGCTCAAGGAGACTGTTAGTGGAAGCCAAAGTGCCAGAATATAGTATGGATACTCTAAAGGTGAGGGCTGAAGAAACTCTCTCCTCTGTGTTGTAGGGCGACACTATTGTACTCTTGTCTGACCCTGGTTATTGCTGTTTCTAGTCTGTGCCTGATCTCACTGTTAACATGTACATGCACAGACAGAGCGACTCCCAAACTGCTTTGGAAGCTTCCAACTGCAGGCAAACGTACAACTCAGTCTAGCACCTGAATCATAAGATCAAATTTTCTCTGAATGCATCAGCAATAATTGATGCAGGTATTGGGCAAGGACTGGACGCTCCCTCTTGATGTAAGACAACATTTGGAAATGTGCTGCTATGCTGTCACCAGTGCATGAAAATGGAAGTGCACTGCCTTGATGCAGAAAGCCAACAGGAGTAACTGAGTTGTGAATGTCAGTATGTGCTCAAGGTTAGATCAAATAGCCACCTCAGGGGAACCCTCTATTATTTCCAACTAGCAACTCCACAAACTATGACCGAAAAGCTGCTTAGCACAGCAGTAATCTTTCTAGAACCCTTCCATAGCTAACTGTTTTGTTAAGCTGTGGGTATGTATGCATGTCTCATACTAGTGTCAGAGCACTACAAAAAATGCTGTTTGTCTGACCAGTGCTGGCAGGTGGCATAAGTTTGTAAGGCAATAACCATGTGATGCTTTCTGTGGCTTGTAATGACTTATTTCAGCTTGTGAAAAATGACAGTAGTAAGCACACTGTGAGAAATACAGCGGCACATGAGCAACATCCAGTCTGCAAGGTAACTGCTCCACCTTGAAGAGCATCGTAGCAGCACCCAGTACGTTTTAGCAAAGCAGTGGAGAGACTAGTCAGAGGCACACTGCACAGAATGCAGAATTGTAAAATCTCTCGCAGGCACAAAGACCATCATCTGCTTCCCAGTGTGTCACATAGAGAATGGAGGGCCCATAGCTCTAGAATGCTCCCGACAGCCTATTTCTCTCTGCCAGAGAATGTAACAGCTCAGAAAGAATGAGTATCAATTGCTTCCAAGGGAGATGTGTAAAAGATAATGTATGTTGCCTTTTTGGCAGCAAAGATTCACTGGAAGATAGTGCCTTGGAGGCTTTATTACCTGTGACCTTCACACAGAACCAAATACATCTTATTTTCTGAATAATTTGAGCCTGTGGATACAGCATTTGATGGTCTTTCTAGCAGTAGAAGAATAAAATCACACCTTCAGAAAAAGAGGTTTAGGAAAAAAGTGTTAAATGGCTACATCCAGATGCAGTAGAAAATTTATGGCCATGCACATGAAAAAGGCTGCAAAGATGACTAATGATTAAAGTACCTTCTTATGGATCCAAGCTCCTAAATCAACTCTAAATTTTGTTATGAATATGATTATCAAATAAACCAGGTAATAAAAAAATCACCTAGAGGCAAAATCTGTAGCCTCATAATCACTGAAAATATAAGTTTAAGTTGACCTGTTGCAGGCTTACTAATATTTTTAAAGTTGAAATATGAATAGAGTAGTTCTGGAAATAGGACTAACTGAACTAGTTAATTGTAATTCCTTAGGCTTTGGAACTACCAGTTCTTAACCTTTTCTATCTAATGTCTTTGAAGAAAAAAATTCTTATGACTTAAGTTCCCACTTGATTTTTTTCAGTTTTAATTTTAATTAGTTGAATAAATATACTGTAGTAAATGTTCTCTCTGACCCAACAGAGAAACTGCCCCTGTCTAAAGGTCATTTAGAACTATAACAAACTGGTTCCATATATTGGCCAGTATCTTCCACCAGTGCACCAGTCTGGCTCTAATACTAGTAAAAAATAAAGCACTTTTTAAAACAAATTATATTAGCTGATCTGAATGCATTTAGTATTAGTTGAGTTAAAATGACTTCAGTTTGTGCTCTTTGTGAAAAAGTGAACAGAAACTGTGTTAGTTGTGAGCATAATGCCTATTTTTCTGTAACAGCCTTATGTGTTTTAGGTATACGGCAATGTGCTGTAGTATTGCTTTTGCACTTCTAGCAGAAATAAGATCCAGAAGGCTTAGTAAGTACTGATTAGCTATCTTTAGTGTTCTTGCTTCTGTTTAAACTTCTAATACACAGCTACCATAGCTAAGTCAGTAATCATAAATCCTATTAAAACTGCCATGTACAAATACCCATTCACTACACATGAAGTTTACTCTTAACAAGGTTTTCCAGTATGAACTGACCAAATAAAGTAAACACCAGGCTTACAATCAAAATTGTATTTTTCTGGTTTACTTAACTGAATTTCTACACTGTCCCAGGCAGACAGGAAATGGAATGAGTTTTTGAGACTTGACAGGACAAATACAACTTTTAAGAACAGCTTTGTATCTTGATCTCTCACAGTAATACATACAATGACTTTTCTGTCCAAGCTTTAAGAAAGGTATTTCAAGAATCAAAATGATTCAGTTTCTACCCTGCTTTTCAAACAGCTGTAGAAATTTTGCTGAACTGTGGTGGTACACATTGAAATAAAAATCCCTCTTCGTTTGCAGTAATCTTAGCAGAAGAGTGACAGCGGTTTAGCTACATGCAGTGACTAAACTTACTCCAGTCTGTGTGCCTTTTCTTTAACAGAAAAGATTTTAATATGTTACAAGGAAAATGGAAAGTGTTTATTTCAGAAATATTTTCTAAGTAAAAAGTTGAACATGAATCACAAAACCTTAGCAAAACAAAGCAAAAAATCTCATGGCTAGTGTTATCAACACTGTCTTCCTAAAGTCTTAACTGTACTGCCCAGAATTACCTTGGCTATTTAATCAAAGTCTGAGTCTGACAGTTAGGCAATTGTCATTGGAAGCTTCACCTACATCAATAGTGATGCTTTTTCTTTGTTCTGCGCTATTAGCTGTTGTCAGCTAGGGTAACAGATATATCTATTATGCTGCCAAAGGAAACCAGCAGAGCAATATAATGACAATTCCTGGACCACTTAGAACCAGCCTCTATCTAATGTACAAGAGGAGTATTAATTTATTTTCTGTAGCATTAACTGTGGCCAACTTAATAAGAAAATGGTGTCTCTCCATCATTTCTTGTGAATTGGCCCAGTGATTTGCTCCTCGGTCTTGGGATGTGAAGTAATACTTTTTGCTATATTTGGTGTGAGATATTTCAGAACCATAGCAATGCCTGGTGGTCTTGTTACTCCCCTGATTAGTTACAGATGTGATTTTTAGTAATGATCATTCTTGAAACCTCAGTGTGATGATTTCAGTGCCAACATGTCCTAAGTTTGAAAATCTTAACAGCCTCAAAAGGAAACTACTTGAGCACTGAGTATTTCCTAACAAGAAAGAAGTAGCTAACAATAGTAAATGATCTGGCTTTGCAGAAAATGGTTTTACTCTTGGTGATTCAAGATGGATGTCTTGCAGGGTTTTTGGGTGGAAGAACATCCAGGTTTAGATTAACTAAATCTCCCTCTTGTTTCTTTTGTGTGTTTCAAAAAATTCTGATAATTTCTTCAGAAAACATTCTTCAACATTTTGTTTCCTCAGAAAAGCCATAGTTCTGGTGTTACCTCTTTTCTGGCAGAAACATTTTTATTAAAATACAATTAGTGCTTCAGTTAAGTGCTTCCCTGAGTTACAGATAGATTCTGAATACACATCACTTGTCAAAAGATAATAAATTATCCATATTTAATTCCAAATTTATGCTCAATGTCTCTTACAATCCCTGAAATTCCCTCTAACTTCTACTTTTTGGCATGCTTCATGCATGTTCTATTTTTTGCTAATAGCATGTAAAAATCAAAGTGGACAGAGCCTTTTAAGCAAGGGGGATATTTGCAAGTGGCTGAGGAAGAATCTATTTTTGTTCACACAGTTTAGTTTGCCCATTTTCAGTTTCTCTTCCTTCAGAAAATACACTCAAATTTGCAGAATGAAAAACTCCATAAACTAACCTCTAGGAAATTTCTTCTCTGATACCATCTGAAACTTCTTCCTGCCATCATTGGTGGAAGGATTTTGTGATGCATCTTAAATCAAAAGTTCTTATGAAATGTTGTCTGGATAAAGCAGTTCAGAGGAACTGCCTAATGTACAAGTCCATTACAGACCTGCCTGGGTATCTCCAAAGATGCCAGTGATTACAAAGTCTCCTGTTCTAGAAATTTTTTTGAAAAAACAGGAAGCCCAGTTTTTCCAGCCTCTAGTGAGGTTTCTTTAAGATCTCTTTTCCCTGAGGTAACACTACTTATAACTCCTTAAAAGTCTGAAAACACTCTATAACTCATTAAGCAGATAAACCTCATTTTCTGCAGTCAAAACAAGCATATTACTTCCAAGGCAACTGCTGCTCTCCATAGGCTGAAGATGCATTAAGCTCTCATTTAAAGCAGGTGTTAACAGTATTAAAAACACAATACCTTGTGATGGACTCAAGTTTCTTCCTGGGAACTATTAATTATGTGCATTAGAGGTGGCTCTTTAATGGGTGCATTACCCATCTACTTCTTTTAATTACTCATGAGTTGCACTTCAGGGTAAAATTATGGTTGGTCCCTCTGTAATGGAGGAGAAGGTGGTACTTCTCTTCAAATCTGCTGGAAACTTCATTCACACTCATGTAAAACCAGCTGGACATTAAATCTGAGCCCTTGAGATCCCTGAAAACTCACTGGGGTATTGCAAAGCAAATGGACACCCAACCAATAAGAAAATCACCCAATGAGGACACCCAAACCCATTTCAGAGATGTGATATGAACCCCCACTAGATCCCTGTCACAATGGGCTTTTAATTAACTTACACAATTTAGGATGATTCCTGCAACTTGCATACTTGTATAAAAAACCCCAAAACTTAATTTGAGCTACACAGGATGTTCTTATTTAGTTTATTTTTAAGCTGAATATTCCATATTTAACTTGTTGGAGTCTAAGCTACATGGAAATTTGATTGTAACAAACCATCTATTAGGCAAGTTTTGGTGATGACATAAATGCAGATAGCTTGTCTACTTCTGTCTGCTCTCATACTTACATATTCATCTGTTTCCTAACTCAGCTGTGCTATCTAAACTCCCTTAAAAAGATCTTTGAATGTTTTCCTTTAAATTTAAAGCAGTATCTGACAGGATGCGCTGTGGCTAAGATTTAATAACACTCTCACGAGGAAAAGAATTCTCAAGATGGAAGTGTGGAAACTCATAAATACATTTAACTTCTCAATCTGCATTCACATTCCCATATTTTGTCATGAATGAGGTTTAATTAAAGAAATTGAGATTTCTGAGTTCATCAAAAGAGTTTTTAAATTCTTTCTTCTTTTTCCTAGTTCTTGTTATTCCTTGTACATTAGCATGTCTAAATTGTGAAGAAATTCTATTAAATTTTGCATTAGAAAATCACACATTCTGAATTTGGCAATGACTGTTCTGGCCCCTAACTGTAAGGGAGCAGGTGGCATTGGGCACAATAAACAGATTTAAAATTAAGTAAGCTTCTTTTCAGTCCTTAAACAAGATGATGTCAACATTTTGGGCTTAAGCTCAACATTAAACAAGACATAAAATTAAGGCAACTTCCCTGAAATTTTGCCATAAGATAAAAGCACCTTAGAGCCAAATATCTGCCACAGCTCTTAAGAAAGCAAAACATGCAGACCTTCACGAGCGTGTTTCTGATTACCAATTTTACTGTTTCCCTTGTCTTTTCCAGGAGGAAGAGAAATTCTGATTTAAAATTCCTCTATTTTGAATCTCTGAATCTGGGTAACTACATAAACCAGGCAGGCTTGTTCAAATGTTATTTTCATTACCAGAATGATCATCCCCTCTTAAATGTTGACAGAATCTGTCATTTTCATCTGCCCATTATTCACTCTATACCTAATGCTAGCTAAAATTAACAGCAACACTGACTTGCAGCTTGTCCTCTAACGCTTACATGCAAACCTGTCAGTTCTTCACATTAAGATACATTTACTCTTTTCAAAACACATTCAAGCGGACTACTAATTCTACAGTCCTTGACTTCATAGGCAGTATAAACTTTTAAATGGTAATTGAGTCATCTTTTGATGAGCTGAAAGGGAGAGCAAAGCATGATGTTGCCAACAGAGTGCCGTTTGCTCAGCAGTAAAGTTTATGGAGTACTGCTTTATTCAGACAAATGATTAGGTTCCGTACAGGTGGTAGGTGGATGACACACAGTCATGATGTACAGAAAATCCATACCCATTATCTAGCAGCATCTTCTAGCCTTGAGATCTATGAATTTACAGCTGACTTTGGAGCTATGGCCAACAGTGGCATTCAGCATGAAGTCTATGTCACCCTCCCCTGTTGAGGGCATAAAACTCACAGGTAGAAAAGGTTGGCAGGAGGATCTATTCCTCATTTTTTTGATAACTATTAAAACTTATGGCACAGCAAGGGGTTTTTGACAATGTTACTATTAAGAGTACAGATGGGGAAATGAGACAGTTTTCTATGTGTGCCCCCACTGCAAGCGCCATATTTTCTTTGCCTACACTGAATTGTATGAGCTACATATTCTTTCACTTTTAAACTGAGTATGTCTAGATCATTGATAAGTCACTAGTGCTGTATTTGCTGCCAGCTTTTTATATCACTGACAAACATAGCCACTGCTGAAAAACATCCTGGTGCAGTCCATTCCTAACAAATTCTTCTGTTTCCATTTTGAAATACTACTTGCATTAGCGCTTTTCACATCATGTATTGTCTGCTGATTTTTCTGATGCATCTTTTATTTTGAATGTCACCAAAAGTATCTGAAACTTAGAAATTGAATTTGAAAGGTTCTCCTCTCTCTGTTGACTTTAGCGCTTAAAATTGCTGAAATCCTGAGTGCCTCTCTGTTAGTCTAAACCAGATTTTGTGTAGACATTGTACTTTTTTTCTTCAGATGATCTTTATTTCCTATAAATAGAATGCAAAAGGATAAAGTAGGATTAAAACTTTATCAGCAGATTCAACCTGGTTTTTTGAATGCGAACATAGTTCATTTTATGCTCCTTTAAGAGACTAACTTTTACCACCTTTGAGGCACTTGTACAGTGCTGAACCCCTGAAAATCTGCCACTTATACAGGTTCTGATAATATCGGATCAGGAAATACTTGCTGTCAACTTAGCATTCCATTTTCTGCTATTAAAAATCCTATCAAAAACATGGTAAAGGAGAAATGCTAACTGTAAGGAAAAGGTTCCAAAGTGGTGAGGTTCTGTTTAAATTAAGAGTTGTGCTGATTTTATGAAAAAGTGAGGGTTTGGTTGTCCACTATTTTCTCTTTTTAAAATATATCCAATATAGCCTTAACCATCTGATTTTTTGGGGGGCTGAATTGCTAAATCTTCAGATGGCACTATTTGGCAAACATATAGCATAAATATTGTTCTTCCGTATGCAGTACTTAATAGAACCAGTTTTTCTACTCTGAGAAATTCTGGTTGCTGTCTCTTTGCTCTTATGTATAGTGCTGCACTTCCTGATCCTCACTTGTTCTCAAGAGACTTGATGCCAAATTCAGTGCTGGAGCTCCCAACAGGTTGCACCTTGTGAATTGAGGAACTGAATGGTTATGATGCCTTTTATTTCCTTGGATTTCACATACTCTAGATGACAGGAATCATTTTCAAAAGGCAAAGTAAAGGGTAGAATCTATTCGGGGAGAAGCTATTCAGGTAGAATCCAGTCAAGTGTGACTTGCACATGCCTTTCTGTCCCCCAAAACATGTTTCTGAATGATCTACAGTTCTAAATTAATGTTTAAAAAAATTTCCCTCAAACTTGTGTAGTGAGCTCCTGAAACTATCAGTCCCTTGCCATATACAAAACCTGCATTCCTCTGACATCTTCATTTCTTTTCTTCTGTTAAGATTAAAAAGAAATACATAAAAAAGCATGCTTTTTCTGTTTTTTTTCTAGAACGTCATTTATCTTATTTGGATTCTTCTGACAGCTTGTAATGCTTCCAGAGCTTACATTTCAAAGAACTTTTCAGCTGTTCAATCTCCTTTTGGGTGCCACAGTCTGGCCTCAGTTCACCCAGTTGAAACATGGCCAAGGGTTTTGAGGAGCAGCAGAGGTTTGTTTCAGAAGTTAAAGGTGGAATAAGCAGCATCAGGCTGCCTCCCACTTCAGCAGTTCTGTAAGGTTGGGCTTAGCTCTTCTGAAGTTTCCTAGATGAGGCTGGCCACAGGCTGTGCTGAATGTGATATACCAAAATATCATTTTCTCAGCCTCTGCTTAGGCAGCCCCATCAGCTTCTGAGAAGCAAATCCCTCAATGGCAGAGAGGAAAATATTTTGGAAACTTTCGTTGTCCCTTCTCCCTACCTGGCATGAGAGAAAGCACAAGCAGTGTACTAGCAGCAGCAAATGGCACAATCAGGGTTGTTCATTGTTAACTGAGGGCGAGATCCTTGTTAAGCCTAGAAAAGCGCAGACCACAACAGAAATGTTCTTCAGAACCAAAGCAGAAATTAATTTAGCATCCTTATTTTTCTGACTAATAGAAATCCCTCTATGGCAATCTATGCATCTGATTAAAGTTAATATTTAAAAAATTTTGTGTTAGCACACGGATACACCATTTATAGTTATTGCTCAACAACCTGAATGATCCTAAAGACATCATCAAGTGATTAGAAATTTAACTTGTTCTACCACTGTATACTAATTAAAATGTTTAGTGCAGAGATCAGCATAAATAAGGAATTAGCAAACAATGATGTGAGCATAGGATGATTTGTAATATCAGCACATTGATGCACTGGGCTCAGATACTGTAATTTGATTGGCAGCGCTTTATTAAGTTTTGGCAGCATTTAAGTAGACTGGGAGTGCTGTTATGAAGCTCAAGCACATTAATCCAAGTTCCAGCTCTCGTTAATACTGATGAGTGAAGGCAGTTAATTGAATTATGTATGAAGTACTGCTGATTAAATAATATTTCACTCCTTGCTATAGAATTAACTCTGCTTTATTAACAGCCACTGTTGTCTCTAATACTGAATGTCAGAGGGACCTTTCTCAGCCATCCACTTTTTTTTTAACCATCTGTTCAGGTTGCTTATGAATGTACCCATCTATTCCTACTTGTACTGGCCTTTGAAAGAATCTTTTTTGCTTTTCCCAAATGTTGCTGTGATACTGGAAAACTTTTATTCCCTTATAGCAAAGGCTTCAATGAAACTTTTCAATTAGTTTTTCTCATTGACAATAGGAAAAGATTCTAGAGATTACATAAACACATACTGTTAACTGATACCATCTTAAGAATTAAATACAACCTTAACTGACTATTTTCATTTTACTTTGCCAATTTCTACTTTCTGCCTTCTTCTACTGTTTTAAAGTATTGCATATAAAACCAGGGACAGACTGTTGTTAATGAGGGAGAGAAAGGCAAAATCCATGCACAGAATCTCAGGTTACAAAGAAATTGTAAAGCAAGGCTTTAGAAGATAAACTAATATCCTTTCAGGAACTCCACTGAATCAACTACAAGAATTACTGTCTTGGCCAGTTGGCAGATCTCAAAGACAAGACACCTGAAAGAGATTTCAGTTATTTAGCTGTTCAAAGACAAAATGACAAAAGCTAATTAGGATTGTGGCAATGGTTTAACAACAACAAAAGCCTCAATGTTGTCAAGACACGAGGGTTACTCTTGGACCATGTTGGCAGAAGGCCAGTTCTGTTCTTTCATCTAGAGTTGGGAAAACATACTGAAATTGCGTTCACTAAAATTCGGTACTAACATACTCTTTTCCATATTCTTTAATATGTATGCGAAGTGTATAAAGTCATACGCTTCTATAATTACAAATAATGATAAGCATTTTTAAAACACGCAGTGTTGGAGGTCTGACGAAGAAATACTATTTTATTTTCAATGCAGAGGATGTATAGCCCTTCCATGATCTGCCTTGAAATATTCTATGAATAACCTTTCCAGTGATAGTCCTATTCCTGGCCATGTGTAAAAAGTTTTCAGTGAAACGAAATGAAACACTGTAATGCACAAGTGACAGAATACAGAAAATATATTTGAATAGTAGCAGAGATCAAGGATGACAAGTTTTAATACATATCAAAACACAGAAATGCAATATTTTCACTATTCCATATTACTTTGTAATCCATTTATTTCATAAAGACAACTGAGGAAAAGGCTTTTTAAAATGTCTCTGGAGAATACAAAGTCCAGAGCAAGTGCCTTTCTACAGATGTATTACAATTTTTTTTATTTCTATCACTTACACTTGTGTGTCCCCAGGAAAATGATATTTTATAATTAAGTTGATGTTGTAACCAGAAACTGTGAAGGAAATGCTTATAAAACATTGTTTAATGTGACTCAGATATTTCTTAATTCAAACTGCAAAAATACTATCAGTTAGGATCAGAGAGTACAGCAAGGTCTCTAATTAAGGTTATTCACTGCTTTGACATGATTTTTCCCTTGGTATTTTTTTAATTACGATGTTCTAAAAGAAAATTTTAAGAATGCAAATACTGTATTTGAAACTGTTTCATGAGATAAGTTTATATTTTGATATTGAGATGTCTTTTTCAAAAGAACTGTAATAAGTGATCTGCACATACAGTTATGAATAATGGAAATGGTCTGTGGGTGGAGCACTGAACTTCTGGAACCAGCAAATTTTAATTCTTTCCTATTTGCCTATGAAGTCCTGTATAATTTGTATCATAGATGCATAGAACTGATATGCTAGTTTGAAGCAAGTCCTTTCTCATTTGGGGATAAGACTTAGCCTTGTGTTAGGACTGTTGGATAGATTTAAGGGGGGAGGTAAAGAACAGTGGAATCTGATCTGAGCTAGGGGTAAACTTCTCTTAACTCACAGTGAAACCTAGATAACAATCTCAATGACCTATTATGCAAATCTTTCAAAAACCAGAGGGGTGTCCATAACATTAGCTTAGTTACAAGAGAGGCTTAGCTTGCTTTTTCTTCTACTCAAATATGATGGTGCCTTAGCCAGACTAAAATGAAAATTCAGCTTTCATAGCACTGTGAAAGACAAAGTACCTTAATCAACAGACAATAGGAGGTCCCTCTCTGACACCATTGATTCTTTCTGTATTTTGAAGGATGGGTTCAAGGAACCCAGAACAAGGACCAAAGGCAAACCTACAGCTATTTGTTCTTCTAGTTAGAATTTGAGTCACTTTACCATTGCAAAGTTAGTTTCTTTTGCTTTGGTAGATATTTTGAGGAGAGCAGGGTTCCCTGAAGACAAGAGAGACTGGATGACACAGTAACATCACCTTGGAAAGTGCAATCCCTGTTGCTTGGGGGTGAAGACTTTCAACACCAAGAACCATTGGCTAAGCCCACGTTAAAAACGGAAGAAATGGTTACTAACAGAGGCTGGAAGAGTGCATGTCCATAGAAGGTCCAGCTGGAATTTTGAACTGCCTATGAAAATATTGATTTCAGAGTCACAGACTGAGGAACGGATGAGGAGGAGGCTGATAGCCATCTGTGGAGGAAGCTTTGCTTATTTCTCATGGGTTCCAAAGATCATGAAGTGCTGTTGAGGGTGCCAGCTGGCCTGCTGCCATGAGGCTTCTCTGCTCCATCAAACAATCTCTGGGAAGCTTGCCCATGAAATCATAGCATATATCCCAAAACAAGTACCACTTGATATTTCTTCACTCTGAAAGCTGATGAGAAGCAGAATTTCTTTCCAGAGCTCAGACTTCTAGGGCTTCTCTTGACTAGTTGTGTTGGGAGCATGGCAGGGCGAGTCTCGAGAGAGTTGCTGAAAGCAGTAGTAGAAGTGTTTATTTAGGACTTGGTACCTTTTCTCCTATCTTCTTGTCTTGTCCACAGGAACACTTCCATGTGGCCCATTCCAAAGAGTATGGCTGAAGAGTATCTACTGATTTACATAGTTTTCCAGATCTTGGAATCTCTTCAGTACTGTGAGGACAGGTGATGGTTTCTCATGTTGACTGTTGCCTTTCTGTTCTCTCAATCAAATAGGACTTTCTCCAGTAGAGAGAACTGGAACCCTCTTCTTTGTACTGAATCTTGAGGCTCTCTATTGTTTACTCTTATAGTCACTTTTAACACTGCTGAACTGTCATTGAACTAACCAGATATGAACTTGCTCATAACTAAGCTGAATGTGTTTTTCTCCCTTCTCTATTTTGAAGAATCTTACTGGAAAAGTCTTGTTAGTGTAAATCAGCAGAGGGTCCTGCCATAAGCAGCTAGGCTTTAATCACTTGATTAGGGGCAGTATCTACAAATTTAGTTTCAACAAAACCAAGTGGCAAGAAACCAGACACTAAGAACTGTAGTATCTTGTGATGAGGCCATGGCAGTGTAAAAACACTACTGAGAATGATTACAGTGACATGAAACACATACAGGCTTCCATTACTGTTGATGTGAAGGTGAACACTGCTTAAGTTCTTCCAACACTGTATCTTGTTATTATGTGCACTGAATGGCAGTGCCATGCAGAGCTGAGAAACAAAAAAGTATCTGAAAACTTCAAACACACAGGAAGCTAGTTAAAGCTTTTGGACAGAGATGCTTTGGGATGCTTTTACAGCAAGGAATTCTTATTTCATTTTATTTAGATATTTATGAGCTTGAAAATGGATATTAGAATGAGAGCTGCATATCAGTCTTAATTATACATAATGTGCACCTACAAACAAAAGGGTAGTCATTTTTTCTGATCAATATTTATTTTTATACCTATTACTATTATTTTGGTTGTGGTAGAATCAAAAGCAATTTCCCACACCCAGATTATTCCCCACACCCTTTATACTAGGGCAAATCTGAAGTAAAAATTGTGAGAAGAGACTTGAGTCCACAGACTCTAAATTTATAATGAGAAATACCTACAGAACACGGTGAACTCAGTAGGTGATTCATTTCCTGT
Organism: Aramus guarauna; assembly: GCA_013400195.1. Classification (NCBI taxonomy): domain Eukaryota; kingdom Metazoa; phylum Chordata; class Aves; order Gruiformes; family Aramidae; genus Aramus; species Aramus guarauna. Next base: position 2,000,050 of record VXBL01009512.1, read on the forward strand.
TGAAGATCATTCCTAAAAGCTCAAGTATCTCCAGAAGGTCACTCCCACCTTCAGAAAACATACACAACAACTTATTTTTAGAGTTCTGTAGAAATGCCTTGCCCACACAGTAAATTGGACATATGTTCTTGGATTTAGCTGCCAATTTTGTGAAAGTTAAAAAATTCTGGGCTTACTGTTTTACTAAATAAAATTTTCCATTTATTTCACTGAAAGCAAAAACCAATTTTGCATAAAACTATTGCTCATGGACCTTGCAATCAGAGCTAAGTCTGCTGTTGACATTCTTATGCTTCTTGTGGGTTGCTGGTCCTCCTACAAGTACATTCCTAACTTTAGATACAGCAGCTGGAATGGATGTGGATTAAGTGCATGCTAACTTGCATTGCTAAATCAGAGTGAAAATGGTAACTCTCTTCCTTTGCACAATATGGATACACTGTTCCTCTATGCAAAACATGGTATTCTCCCTTTGCTGATGAGCTCTAGGAACTCTCTATTGTGTCTCCACAGGAACAGCACAATGCTTGTTAACTTATGAGAGAATCAAATACCCAAACTCCTGTGATCTTTTATCAAATTAATTACTTGCAGTACATTCAATACTAGAAATATGTACAAAATTTCTCATAGTGCACAACTCTGAAGTTGGCATGTATTTTTGTAGGTGAAAGTAGAATCAGGCTGGTTTGTTGTTTGAGGGTTCAGTGATTAATATTGTGTTTGAAACTTAAAATCAGCTCAAATCCCCAATTCAAACATCACTGACAATATTGGTTTGGATAAAATAATCTATATTATTTGCAAATGGCAACGTACAAGCTATTTTAAAATAGAGTATGCTGAACATACACAAAGCTAACTAGAGCTGTGCATCACATACAGGCTGGTACCCAAGTGTGGTGAAACTACAAAAAGAGAACAGAATAAGAATTCTTTAGAAATAATAAGAAATAGGGTAAAAGTGCCAGGAAGAACATTAGAAGTTTCCAAGATGACCCATCTTTTTGCATCTAAAAATAAGACAATAGGCTTTTCCCAGTATTGGTTGGCTGATATTAATGTAGAATTATATACTATCATTCTGATTTCCTGTGGCTTATTTCTAGAAAACCAATTTTTGAAAGCCCAAATCCTTTCAGGACAATATTCACATAAAAATGTAAATGTTAAAAACCATAAAAGAATGCATAAATAAGGTGACTGCCTCTTGACAAGACAGTGCTGGGAAAAAAGGTTGTGCATCCCAATGCTTGTTTCAATTCTTAAAAGAAATTTAAAAAACCACAACACTAACCTGAAATTATTTGTGCATCTTCATGCAAAGATCTCAGCATTCAAGGAGCAATGTATCCATTTCCACACATCGTAAAAATCCACTGAATTATGATTTGTGTTGTAGTATAATTTACATCTGCTGTTCTTCAACTACTAGATTAATTGCTACCATAGATGTATTATTTCCTGCTGTTGTTACACAGCTGTAGGTGCCACATAAGGAATGCTACAGATGAGCATCTTATATATCAAACATTTGAGTGTTAAATGTTAAAAATGTTTAAACTCTCTATAGGTGTATATACACACATGCATGTGTCTGTATGCACCCCAACTGGAGAGCCATGTAGTAAAGAAAGTAGCTCTGAAAAACCTACTTGAAAAAATCCCCAGAAACCTAATATCAGCATGAATAGAACAATTAACTTAAGATGTTAGAGGCCAATGAAATATAATATTGTGTTCTTCTCCGTCTTTGGTATTTGGTTATCACAACACTGTAGCTGGGTCTGTTTAGATTTTTCAGTTGTTTTAGAGGAAGGAAATACAAGAAGCAGAATTTGATCGCTTATTAGTGCAATGCCTAAGGATACAGCTATTTCTGCTTATTCTTTGGACCAGGTAGGTTTGTGAGCTCCATCAGGTCGCTGAATGTCTCTACTGAAGCAATGGAACTCTTGGGATGAAAAATCCAACTGAGTTTGTGAAAAGGCTGGACTAAGGTTTGATCATTTCTGTTAAAGTGAATTCAGACTTGACAAAGAATAAATTTGGGCATTAGCTCAGCCAGCCAATGAGGAGACGTAAATATATTTGGAATTACGTCCATTCATAATATGAAGTTTTCTATATATTTAACAGTTACTTTCATGCAAAGTATGGCAGGGAGAGAATATAAAATAAAGTTGCACTGTAAGAAGATTACACATAGCCATTTGGAGGTGAGGCAAAATACCATCTTGGGATCACTGAAAATATCCATCACAAAGTGAAGAGGCGAGTTAGGGAGTGAAAAAACAGAACAAATTTAGAGATTTTTCTGAATAGGGACACTTAAATCTAGTCCTATTTGTTAAACTTCTGCTGTAAAAGGAAAGTACTTCACTAAAATATGAATTTGCCTGCACATTTAACACTACCATATGGAGGAGCCCTGTGCAGTTCAAGACAGTTTTTAAGTCACATCAGTAAAAACTTTAACTCATAATCATAGAAGAATATGTACTGGGCTAGATTGCCCAATGCACTGTTTCTGACAACAGATTCTGGCTGTAAAAGCAAATATATCAAGCCACAGAACAGGCCATTTGGAGGGGAAATGGAGCTTTTCTTTACTGACACAAAACAAGACCAAAGTTCTTGTGCCATTCCTTTTGCCTTTAGTACAGAAAAGTATGACAAAAATGTTCATTTGCCTTGTCTATCCAGGGATAGCAAATGGCAGGGCTTTTTTTTGACAACTATTCTGTCTATAAAAGCACCAGAATCAATAGAATGCAAAGAAGCCAGTACCCTCCTTCTACACCCTAATCCCACAAAACTGATGTTTGCAGACAGGTCATATTAAAAGAGTAAGTGCACTGTTTCTCCACAGAGGCAGATGTAACACAGAGGATGATATTCTGTAGTTTAATACAGTTTGGGAAATGTGACTGTAGGTGTGTGATTGGTAATCAAAAATACACATTTAAAACACTTGTGAAAATATTTTCTTATTAAAGCCAGCTGATATTATTCCAACAGCTTTGTATTTAAGTGCCTGCAACTAAGAATCCCCTCTTCTCCAATTATGAACAGCATGCTCCACAAAATTCTCACTGTAAATATATGGCCTAGCAACAGTATTATGTACTAAGTAGTCGAAGGTATCTTTATGTACCTTACGTATGAAAACCAATGCAAACTCGGGTTGCAGAACAAGGTCACAGGAAATTGAAAATTAAATGCCAGTATCTCAGTAACAGCTTCCTGAAGTGCATATTAGAAACAGTTTACCAGATATCTTCCCAGAAGGAGGCAAGAAACAAGAACATCTTTCACTTGAACCAATTTCTCCTGCTTATATTGCTTTAATGTCATTTAACTTTCTCTGGATTTTCATTTAATATGTGGTAGGGTTTGGGAGGCGTGTGCAGGTAACTAGTATTTCAGTTATTTACCCCACTTTCAACCCCTAGGAGACTAAAGAACACTCTTCCACGGACTAAAGTTCTTATTTAAAGATGACTTAGATACTTTGGAACTTTACAGTCAGAATTAGGATGGTTTTCAGGCACTAAATGACACAGTAGATGCCTCCTGGGATCCTCCTATCTTGCCTAAGTGAGTTGGACACCTAATTCCCAGAGCCTTTTGGGAGAAACTGTATATTTTATGTACTCAGCTCCTTGTTCTTGGCCAGTCGTTTGCATTTTAAAGCACTTAGAGTTTGGCGATCTGGCCATCAATCTTATAAAGGCAATGGGACATTAGACTGCTAAACCAGTTCTGAAAATGAAAACTGTTAGGAAAAAAATATTCTGTGTTTCAAACTGGATGTTCTAAATAAACATAAATACTTATTACTTGATGTAGCATGCTGGGAGAATGTCTGTGTTGTCTACTATGAATATTACTTGTAGCTCTGCATTGTTCCTTCAGCATGTATCTGTGTCTGCCCAAATGTACTATTAATTCAAAGATGGCAGCGAAGAGAGTAGTTACAGAATCAGCAACAGAGGAGATTTTTCTTTGGTCCTCTCCAGAATTCCACTGTGGTTACACTGAGTTAGAGGTGTAGGAAGAGTTATATCTTTGCACACAACTCATCTCATTTTGCATCTCAACAAATACATAATTGTCATTTTCATCTTTCCCCCTCTTAATTATTTTTCTTACTTAAACTAGGCATAGAAGTTGCATGAAAAATAATGTAAAATAAGTTGAGATACAGTATTTAAAAGTCTATCTAAAAATGAGCTTACACTGGACAGCGTTCTTAACTGGGAAACTATATCCAAGCAGCTGACAGTGACAACAATGTGACTGTGGCCCTGAGACAGAGCCTGTTTGAGTCAAGTGGAAGGACTTCCATTGATTTCACCAGGCTCTGAGTGAGGCACCATCATCTTACTACTATACTCTCTAGAACTAAAAAGCCAGAAGTCCTGCTACAAACCAATAAGCCCATAAAAGTGAAATTACAATGAGCAATAAAATCTTGAAGGACTAGTTTCTCTATTACTTTAATTTATACTCCTGTTAACCAATTTTAAATGCACATTAAAATACCAGGTAATTCTAAAGATGTCAGTATATGGATAATAAAGTCTGCCGAGGCCATGCAATGTAAGTGTTTCAGCCATATCCTATTAGATTTCAGTCATTTATTTCTTCTTTATTTTAAGAAAGCCTACTTTAAGACTAGGAAGAAAAGCCATTTGAAGATGCCCAACTGCTGGATAGGAAAAGCAAAACAGAATCAGAACTCACTCCTGGGAAACAGTCTGGCATGCGATAGTGAATGCATATTCTGTAGCCACAGCCTATGTAGCCTAGTTTGAAAATACAGAAAGGTTGGCTATGTTATCTGAGATGCTTTCTCCTGTCATATGCTATATCCTCTGAGTCACACAGAATAGCTAAATCCTGCAGTTCTAAATTGAGACTAAAGCTAGGAATTAGCCATCATTCCTATCTGCATGTTGTAGAAGGGCAGCTGGCCCTTGATATGGCTTTTGCTGCATCTGATTGAGATTTGAAGGAGCAGCTCCCCTCAGAATGGAGCACCCTGTTCATCCCATACCCATTAGTGCTGTGGTAACACTGGCACGGTCCTGGGTAGAAAAGTTTAGTCCTTCCATTCAGTCCCTTCCCTCCATGTGAAACAAAGGATACAGTATTAAAACATGATATCCTCAAAAAGCACACTGTTCATGCAACTGCAGTGTAAACACTCTACAAGAAAAGGGATAGAGGCTACACTGCACAGCTGTGTAAATAAGTAATTTCACTTCCAGTTAAAGAAGTTGGAAAGAGATGGTTTTAAATAAAACAATTGTAAAAGAAATAAGATTTTGTAAATATTGTTTTGTTTTTAAAGAATCTGCTTCTGATGTCCACATTCAAGGGATGTAGCACTTGACTCAGCAAGCAAATCTCATGGTTTTCTGTGGGACCCATTTTCAGACAAAAGTGATAACCCAGGATTTTCAAAATGGGCAGTGGCTAGCTTTTGTAGGGACTACTTCAGCCAGACTTGCTTTCTAATTATTCTAGTGTAGAAACAAAGTTACACCTGGATTTCAGAGACCTTACTAAACTGAACGTGACCAAGGTATTTCTCATAAGCAAGGAAGAAAGTTCATCTTCTCACCACCTGATTGAAATGTCATTGTTTAAATGCTAGTGCTTTTCAACCTTTGGGTTTGTTTTTAAACTGAAACATAGTGGCTCTGCAGTTGGCTATTACTTGGCCTGCATACATTCATCCTTCTTCCTTACTCACTTCTGAAGTTATAACATAGTATGAGATAATGCCAAAATTTCACTGCAAATAATCATGTAACATTCTTCAGCTCTATTAAAATGAGCCTTTGAACTGGAAAATCTGGTAATGTACATGAAGGAGGTATGCCAAGTTCACAGTGCCCATCCTCTTGCATACTGTTGCTTCTCTGTCAGGGCAGCTGTACCACTTCATTTTAGTCAGCCAGAAGACATGGATTTCTTCAAAGGATGTGTGGAGCATCTTTTTTGTTTTTTTAATCAACAGCACAGGACACTAGGTGGACTAGCCTGATGACACAGGTATCCAAACTGGCTGTTTAATTCTCTCCCAGCCTCCATACAGTTGCCTTGAACTCACCTTATCCATCTTTCTTTACCTAAATCTCATTTAGTATTTGTAAAATGACCTCTTTGTGTAAAGACCTTCATTCTTCACCTAAGCCCCCATAACTGAAGCTCCTAGATATTAAAGACACAGATAAAATAAATTAGGAGGGAGTCATAAAGAAGGCCTAAGGAACCACCTCTGTGTTGGAGTGGAACACGTATCAGCAATGTGTTCTGGTGTCAAGTGAATGACAACCAGTGTGACCTGGTTATTTTGTGCTACATACTTCAATATTTTTCTTTTTTGACCAGATACTGAAAGGCTGTAGGCTGTGATGCTGTCTACATGCACTTGTGAATTATAGCAGTGCCATTTGCACAGCTGTAGTTAACAACCTGCCAGGTTTCCCATTATGATGTTATGCTGTTATTTTCAGGGTTTATGTCCTGACTATAAAGTTGGTGACTACTTGGTCTGGAAACGCTAATGCATTTCTGTACATTTTATAAATACAAAATGAAAAAGTGCCCTAACATAAAACCACATTCTATTCAGAAAAGAAAAAGTGACAATTTAAGGTAATATTTTCAGTAGTATTAAAAAACAATCAATAGCATTCAGGAAGTTTCCTTCTTTGGCCAGAGTCATTAACTATAATGTGATTTACAGCTCCAAGCAGGGTCAGCAGGTAGCCGGAAATGCATTAAGTAGGTGATTGTATTTTATGGTGAGTTTCTTTCTAAGAGATAGTAAATCTCTCAATAACCACAAATAGCATGTGCCCAGAAATGCCATGGTGGGGTGATGTTATACAATAGCTGTATTTTAATGTGTGTAAGTAACAGCAGTAAAACTTCTCCAAATAATAATTCCTCGTACTTATAGGCAGGCAGAGATGGTAAATGGTGAGCATGGATTTTGCCTCTGAGTGAGTTCAATGGATTCATGGTTCAGTGAATTCACAACTGACCTTTTTAGAGAGGTGTTACACGAGCAGGAAATTTTCACTGAGTACAAATGAGTGGCTTCAGACTATCAAGTTGGTAGCAATCCCCTAACTGAAGAGCCTAAGTAATCCTACACATATGGTATTTTCAGAAATAAAGTTCTTGCAGGCTACTGAATAAATACTATGATAAAACAATCCTCTGATTCTGCATTTATAATTTAAATCATAGCAGCCTATGAGGAAGGTACTTGCACACTAGATCATGTATGTAACTTGAAGTAACAGCCTTATTTCCTTTTCTTTTTGACATCTTTCTCCATTACGCAGGGGATGGGATTTGACAGGGAGGATCTTTGTGAGTAACAGTAAAGCTTTCACTGACAACAAAGAACAAGCAGAGTTACTCTGTGTAACCATACACAGAGAAGTGGTATGATCTCATTTCACAGGAGTTTAACCATAGATAAGGGTGTAGCTGCAGTGACCATATTTTCTTCTGTATGAAGTGGAAAATTCTACCCTAATGACACTAAATTATACTAATGAGATATATGAATTGAAAACTGCATGCTCTATTTATATAATGTCCTCAGTGGTGATGGGTTCATCACCAATGTGACAGAAATAATCTAATTGAAGTCCCTATAATATCCTGATGTAAATAGTCTCAGTGAAATAACAGGTGGATTCCTAACTGATAATTGCAAACTGTAATTGTAGTACTCTTAAAATATAATTCTCTTCATCAAAGCATTGTACAAGAGTATTTTTTGAAGTGGGATAAAGACAGGAGGAGCGGTGAGGCAACCTCCTAGTGTCATTACTTCTGTTTCCATGCTATACTGTGATCCCTCCAGTTCTATCTCATCCTATAGAGATTTATGGGAGAAGTACCTAAGCAAACATAAGCTGAAGCACTGTAACCCTTCTCTGATTAAGTCCAATTACATGCTACCACAGAAGAACATTATTAGCACAGAAAAATACTATTCCTTGTTATTCTCAGTGACTTCTTTCTCTACAGGACACTAACTTATTTTACACTATACAATGAAAATCTATAAAGAGGTTTTTTAACATAGGGAGTGATGACTGCTACTATCAATCTTGTACAAAAACACATGCACACGCACACAAAAAAGACTACTGCTACGAGGTAATTAATAGCCAAAGCTCCAAGTCCCCTCCTTACATAACCAACCATGGCAGATGTCATTACTCACTTTCAGTTTGGATTATTAGTTTAGAAAAGTTCCTTGGGTCTCTGAGCAGCCACTAATTCTTCTATCAGGTTTCTTTGTGCTTCAATTCTACTCCTACAAGACATGGATACCATCAAAATGTCTACTGCCAAAGAGTGACAAAGGCTGCTAAGATACTGTGTGAGGAGTAGCCTGTCAAGGCATAAGATAAGCTTGTTGAATATACCAATACATATACTAGCAACACGAACACACAGGAGCCTTGCTGTCTGCCCCTAGAACTGTCCTGAATAATCCTTCGAAGTAAGGATTTACAAGCTTTCAGTTACTAACGACTTAGTCACAGACTACTGTTTCAACTGCTTTTACACTTACCTTGTCAAGAATACAACAAACTCTTTCCTGTATAGACCAGTATCTACACTTGGAATTCCTTCCTTTGCATTTAGGTCAGAGTGAAGAAGCTAAGAAAAGAAAGATTCCTAATAATAGCCTTACCTTTTTATTCCAAACCCCAAACTTTTGATGATGTATCTAAGGTAGTGCGTGCACAGGAATGATCCTTCTTTTTTTCAGCAAAAGCTTAAGAGGATGTGCTCATCATGGAATGATGAATCCTTGAAAGATCACAGAGATGGGCTTGCTGGCTTTTCACTTTTAACAAGTTCAAGGTGGGTTGGGATAATATTTTAAAAAAATAAATTGCATTAAATTTGCAGAAAGAGCAGTTACTTAACCAATAGTAACTGTAGGTCTGTAATGATTGTAGACTCTGCAGTGCGTAGGACTGTAGATGTTTTGGATACTGTTCCCTCTTCTCCTGTCTGAAGAGATAAGTGCTCAAAGGGTAACCACCATCTCTTAAACTTATTCCCAGCTAGAAGTCATCATCCACACAGGTTGTGGTAGCCCTACCAGCTACAGCTGTCATAAAGAATTAGTGTTACTTAATTGTTCTTTCTTCTTATAACCCATACTAGTGTCACTGCAAGGTACACAGCAACCACTTCAGGATAGTGGGAAAGAGGCTTTTCAACTTCTTCAAAAAGTAATTGGGGTACTGCTACCCCTAAAACTGGCATCTAACCTAACAGCAAAGTGTGAGGTACAAAGATCTGCAGATTACTGCCTTGAAGGTCTTCAATATTAGCGCCTTCCTCAAGTAGGAGGAGGATACTGCTTGTGTCCTAGCAGGAGGAACCTGTACGTTCAGTAGGAGCGGTACTAGACAGCTGGTAACACAGCAAGATACAACATGCTATCCAATGCAATGTTTGTTATAAAAGTAAGGCTTGACCTTTGCAGTGCCTGACTGTGGCTAGAAATAGACAGGAAGACAACTTGAATCATTTAGTCCTGTCAGTATAATGGAGCAAACTCCAAGATACATCTGTTACATGTAATTTTTCTTCTGTGGATATTAAATGTAACTTAGGAGGAAAAACACACTCAAGAAAGATAATTAGGCTGTTAAGGGAAAAGGGATCTGAGACCACTTTAGCAGAGAACTGTGGTCCAACCACAAGTCTGGCAAGGTTTAAAATTTTAGATTTTCAGAGTTCTTTACAGTGGTTAGTTCACATTGCTTGCCCTCTAAAATTTATTTATTTGTTTTGTTGAAGGAGTGAAGGAAGCAGAAGCTTAGGGGGGAAAAAAAGTATTCAGAGATCTGTTTGCAAACTGGTTGCAGCTACATGCCATATGTAAGACAGTAACTTACTCTACTCACAAGGCCCTTGTAAAAAGGTCTGCATAGAGGAGTTTTCAAAGGAGCGGGAAGGACCTGAAGACAGCAACTTTTTGAGTTCCATGCTGGTAACAAAAGCACCTGTAAAGGATGATCCCTAATCCTGGGCTCCTTAGTCAAGTGAGAAAGGCACTGTGGGAACCGAATCACAGTGTCACCAGTGTTGTGAAGGGGAGAAGGTCTGTGCGGCAGGCAGGGCTATCCTCTCCTCTTCCCTGGAGGCCTTCCAGGCCTCCAGTCAGACTGCCCTGGAGAACCACTCCGTGTAGTGTCCTGTGGTCCTATACATCTTCCTCTGCATTGACCTCAAGTTTTGTTATAGTGTTCTTTTATTGCTAAACAGAACTAATGAAGAAAGTGATAAAGCGCTGGAGCTATTTTCTTCTGATTAAGAAATATTCTACTTATTACTATCAAGTATAGAGTATCTGCAGACAGGTTCTCTTTGACTCTGCCTATTAAGTATGAGCTTAGACTACCCACCACTGGAACATTAAAAGTACACAGGCCTTAAACAGGGGATGGAAACCAATATGACTAGGTCTAACATAGTCTATCACAGCTTTTATAATGCAGTTTGAACGAGATAATGTGACTAACCTACTTACCCCATCAATCTTCTCTTTTCAGTCCCTTTTCTCCTTTTCGTTCCTCCCTTTTATTCCCTTTAGAAAGGGAGTTTCTAAAAACCTCCCCACTACCCATCACCTTTGCATCTCTGGATAAGACTCCATTCAGAAAGGTGTAGCAGCAGTTTTTCTTCCTGGCTTGAGATTGACCGTAGTTATTCATTCAGGAAACAGTCTCACAGAAATCTTCTCTGGAGATTTCTAGGTAATTCATAGCTAGCTACAAACTAGGAACCAATTAGAAGAAAATTTCCTGTGCATACTGGGAAGCCATTGCAGAAGCTGGATGCAGCTAAAAAAAATTTAGCATGTTGATAATTAATGCAGCCATCCTTGTTGCACCTTCTTCTAAGGGCTAGTCATTAGTAACAGAAATGACCCAACTCAAATTATAGCAAAAAGGGTTATCCTATCAAAGTGGCTTATGCCTTCGAAGTTCATTTTGCACTTCTTACAGAGCAGATAAGAGTTCAGGATTCAGCTTGGTTGGCAACCCCAGAGAAGGATCGCTACCAAAGCATGTAGGACAAAGCCCTTAATCCTGCTTAATTACTAAGTGTTGCTGGACAGACAAGACTGCTGAACCACAGCCAGATGAATTAACACCTTGTGTATTCTCACCTGAAGTAGCTAAGAATGTGCCCCTTACGCAAGCAAGGTGCGCCTAGTGCACATCCTAGAATATCATTAAATTGACACTTTTGTTCAGCAGCCACTTGTAGCATTTTCTTGAATAAACAAATCCCATTTCTCACACATATGTTTTCACAATCAATGTCAACTTTGATTCTTCTACCACTGCTATGATTGCTATTGAAGGAGAACATTACAGATCACCACTCAAACACAGTATCTTGCATTATTTTTCTTTCTATTCATGAAAGCAAGCAGATAAACACTAAAAATTAAAATCAAGTATTAAAATCAAGTAAACTCATAAACCAACTCACAGTCTTTATATTTGTTTAAAACTTTGCATGATCAGAAGTTCACAGACATAGATTGAGATGGATAAACATACTTCTTGCTATAAAGAAGCATGGCATGGTTCACTCAGTGATATCACTGACTTGCCAAGGGACATTTCACCTCCCAGTAAAATGTGAGTATTCACATAACAGGAGCATTGGAGGCTTTGTCAGGAATATCCAACAGTGTTCCCTTCTTCCAAATTAGCAGTGAACTCATCTGTCTCTTGCTATTTAAAAATAATGAATTGTTGATACAATGCATTTGAAAGTGAGACAAGGGTTTTACATTTTAATTCTCCCATGCAACTCCCATGCAAAAAAAAATTTTAAAAAATCTTGTTTCCTTTCTAGTTACATGATTTGTAAACAGTAAGTTTTTGCAGAATCACTGTAGCAAGTAAGAAACCAGGGAAATATTTGGTACAAAATGTATTTCCTTCAAACTGTCTTTAACTGACAAGCAAACCTGAAATATTATACATACTAATCTAAGTTCCAATCAATCAGTGAATGATTTCCAGAATCTGCGCTCTATCACCCTGAAGAAATGAAGTGTTCCAATATATTGCTTTCTAAAAGAAAAATTGCTATTATTGTTCCAATATATAATTATATATGGCTGGTTAATTCTTCAGAGTCACACCAGACAATGATTTTGAAGAGTGTTTGCAGATTTAAAACACTACTGTAGCTCAGACAGCACCACTGTTTTCACTGACAAAATGCACTGATGGTGAGTGATGCTGCAGCCTCCTGAAGTTCTAAAATAAGACTAGAAGAAATTTTATACTTAGTACAGAAGGGAGCGATGCAGGAGTAGCAGTCAGCGGGATTACGTGTTGTATTATTTAGGCAGCCAAAGTGAGTGATCACCCATCTCAATGTACAATAGACCCCTGTGTGATTGGAGGATGGCATAATGCATGAGTTTTTCAGAAAGTTTAAGATCTGTTTGGGTTTGAAGTTTCATATCTATCAGTTTCAGGCCATGGACAAGTCATGGTTCTTACAGTGATCTGTCCGTCAAAGGTTATTTTTGGACATGTACATAAAGAAATGTGTATTTTAAAAGAAATCTTAAAGCCCACATAGGAGGAACTATGGACACTTGAACTGCCTGTGTGGACCATAACAAAAGCACATGGTGAAAGGAAGTTTAAAATCAAGTTTTGGCACTCGGGACTAAGATGTTCAATTGTTTCAGGCTTCTTTTTCCTTGTAAATCATTACCAAATTCATGCATTTCCTCCTTGGAGGCGGTTTGACAAACACTGCCACTGTGTTCCTGTTGAGTCAGTGTAGCTTTGCCAGCTGGTCTATGTTAGGGCATAAATCCCATCAGCATGATCCTTGCAAAAGGCAGGAGCAGCGTTATCAATCTCTCTAGCAGTCTCTTCCTTTTACAGTAAAATAAGTTGTGAAAGGAACTATGAACAATCTCAGGGAAATGGGTAGCCTTTGCTTTGGTGATCTGTAGCCAATAATGAATCATAGTGGATATAGACCTGTATCTGGAATTAAAGTTGTTTTAAAACCTTTATTATAAGGGAGGATAACAACATTATCTGCTCCTTCAGTAAAGTTCAGTCATTATTTGGTAAAGGAGGACTTCCTCCTCCTAGCTAAGATTAGAACTACCACCTTGTAAAGTAACTTTAGACTAGGTATAATTCAATAAGGGTCAGGAAGACAGTGTCCTCCCAGGGCAAGAAACACTTATGCCCTCACATTAACATGTAGTCCAAAGTTTCAGTAACAGGATGGAGTTTTGGCAAGTGAATTCTGTGATCACAAATTAGATTTAACCACTTTTTTATGCTTACCAAAGCCCACTTTTATGATGCTATAAAAAAACCAGGAGCATTAGGAAGAGAATCAAAACAGACACACAAGAGTATCAAAGGTCATGTGCATCTATTTGAAGTAAAAGAAATGGTACTGAATAGTTTGAAATATTATTGCCTTCGCCACCCTGAAAATGCTTGTGCTACTTCAGTGACACATGTTCATAGTAACAGCAAAACTCAGCCAAACAAAAGATATCAAAAAGGTTATTTAAATGTATTTGAACCCATTATGAACTCCTTTGATATTCCACACCAAAAAAGTCTATGTACTGAAAGAATGTAATAATATAGATTATTTGATTATTAGGCAAATCACCATGCATAAAGAAAAGTATTCATTCTTCATCCTTGAATATTCCCTGAAGCTTAATTTGGAACCTAGTTTGCATTCAATTAACATTTTAAAGTACTACTTTCTATTTTGTTTGCCTACATGATTCAAATAATAAGAGTAATTCTTTGCTTTGAGAAAAGTTGAAAGATGGGAGAGTCTTTTACACATCACTAGTATATAGCTGTGATGCACCTTCCTTCTTGTGCTTGACAACTCTGCACCCTCACTTGCAAGGCTTGGCACTAAGAATGACCTGAGACATAGTAACTGTGGTGGAGAAACTGTCAGTCACCATTGCTGTCTTCTCTGTTGAGCAGGGCAAGAAGGGAAGTTGGGAAAGACAGTGTGATGGGTCTTGCACCTCATCTCTGCCTATATCCTCTCCTACCTGTGAGATACACATCAGTGATTGTAAGCCACTGGTGCACAGTGGGAAAAAAAACTGTGTCCAGATGAACATATTACATTAGAAGGGGATTTAAAATACTTTTTCTAAAATCTACCGCCTCATATAGGGAGTCTGGGATTTGGGGAATGTAGTGAAGTATGTTTTGATTTTATGAACTGCTCAAAGACAAACTTGCACAGGATCCACAGCATTTGTTAGGACTTGACTTAAATCCATCCAAACCAGAGTATTAAGCGTGAAAACTTAGAAATGGCATATTCTAACCTAGGCATATTCTGATACACTCCTAAATGCATTCTTACACAACTAAATAAGAAAGAAGTAATAGTTCAAAGAAAGACAGTGACTTGCTTTGAAGTAGGCAAAAAGTATTCACACAGCCAAAGCTGTGACAGACAAACTCTAGCAACTCATCCTGGAGTGTTTTACAATGCTATTACCCCCAATTAGTCATCTCTATGCCTGCGGTTGCTCCCCCAAGCAGCTAAAGAGCTGTATTCATGTCAATCATATTAGCTTAGATGCCAGTTTTGAACTGCAGTGACAGTCTTGGACAAATATTCCTTTCTAATATCTTTGGGGGTGGTAACTTCCAGCCCTGGGACAGGACAAACAGCTGTGGAAAGGAAACATCTTAGCAGATGGCTATAGCTGTTTGCTTCAGTGCACATCAGTCAGTAACTTCAGCTATAGCTCCTCAGACTGCCTTGCAGCTATCACCTCTCAGGTGCTAATTAGCATCTCATGCGAGATCTGATATGTGACTGCTATCATTGCGGATAAACTTAATATGCACTAACATATCCTTTGTGATGTGTTAGTCTGAGATCATAACCATAAAATGCATCCTTGAAATGCTTTAAATATGGTTTTCAAAGACTCCGAAATCTAGCCGCTGCTGAAAAAAATTAGTTGTTTTTCTGTAAAAATTCATGGGATTTCTCTCTTCCGCTGAGGCTTACAGGTTGCAGAGTTGAATTTGAAAGAAACATGACAGTCTGCAAGAAAGGTGCCCCCAAATTACGCTTGCTTTCTTCATGGCTGCTTCAGTGAGGTGTTCATAGTTGTCCTTCTGGACCAATTCTTCAGGATGTGTGCTAGGTTAGTCTGATATGCAACATGTATGAAAAACATTTAATAAAACCTAAGATTTTTAAATTACACTTACCTGGAACAAAGCTTCCCTGGACCACCTCCTTATAAGCCCACCAGCCTTCATGGATTTTTGGTGAATTTTGTTGAGCTAGAAAGAAATAATCAAAGAAACCATAAAATTAAGGCAAGGCATAGGAAATATTCAATTACATAAACTTTGGAAACTCTAAACAAGGTATCATCCTCTACAGAAGAGCCATTCCTCAAGTTCTTAAGTGATGTTTATTCAATTTATTGACTGGTGCTTAGCATCTGTATCTTAGAGGACCTTGTCCCTGATTCTCATACAGTAAAACATACTCAGCTTCTGAAGAGCTGATCACTAAACTTAAAAATTCAGGTAGAAAATGAGGATCTGTAGCACTATTGATGATTTCTGTGCCACCCACAAATTCAGCGCGGGATAAAAATGCAGAGAAAAAGAGTGTGCTCATATACAGTAGTGAATATCTGAGTCCAAGTCAATGGACTGAAAAGCAGTTTTTCCCCTTCCTTTCCCAAGTTCTCCAATAATCTCTCACTCTGTGAAGAAATAACAGAGTGAACCACAGGCAATAGCTGTGTCTATAACCGCTTCTCCTCTCATCCCATGTGCTCCGAGTTCCAAAACTGGAACAGAAATGCATATCCTATAGCTTCACAAAGATTGGCTTATGCTATAATGCTGGGGCAGGAACATAAATTTTTTCTTCTATCTTCTCTGTCTGCAACGTAGCACCCACTACTTATCCCCCACCACAGTCATTCTTGCAGCTAGGCAAGATACTTGCTTCTGTCACACAGATAACGACATGCACCTCTATGACAGTTGCATTTGATAGCACTGTGCAGTTACACAGTGAAAGGTTTCTGTGGCCAACATTCCAAAAGCTGTAACAATGGAAGCCTCAGCTTTGGAGAAGGTTTCCCCCTGATGAGACTGTTGCTTAAATGACTTCTCTAAATTCCTGAAAAGCTAAGAGCAGAAAGGTCTCGATCAGTCGGTTTGTTACTTATAAGGTCATTACTTTTCTTTGTCTTGAAGGAAATCAGAACTGGAGCAAATTTTGTTGTCAAAGTGAAAAATGTGTGTTAATTGGAAGTAATTTCAAAGGGCATACAGACACACAGCCAAACATGCAGCTGATTTTCATGAGATAGCAGATCAGAGCTGATATGCAAATATGTTCTGCCTTCACTTGTATTTTGCTTGATATTTTCGTATTTAGAGCAACTTTCTTTCACTGAGCTATAGAAAGCTCAGCTACCTTGTGTATCTTTTAAATTTTGGGTTGGTTTTGTTTTATAAGATACTTTCAATCTCTTGCACTAGATCCAAGAATTTTTTAACATAAATATGCAGCTACAGAAGATGCTGGTTTTTAGCAGCTTTCTGCTGCAGTTTCATTTCTAGATCACATATTATATACAAAAGACACAATTACCCTGGGAAAAGTTCCAGCCATATAATAAAAACTGTTGTTGTCATTAAAAATTACAAAGAGAATGTGACATTCAGACTAAAAAAGATACAAGATGAGGACCATTACATACTGTTCTATCAGTTACAAAACACTATTTATGATTTAATTGACTGTAAATTGCAGAAACAAAAGTAAAGCTGAAGTTAATTAAACATACTGACAGAAGGACGAACACTCTGCTTTACCAGAAATCCAGATACAGTAGTGGAATGGGGTCTGTGTGGATGCAGATTTCTCCTTGCAGTACTGATGCTCGCTCCATTAATTGAATGGTGACATGTTAATAGTTAAGGACTATTCCACTGTGCACTCTTTACAGTTTGCAGATGACATTATCTTCATTATTTTAGCTTTTATATCATTGCCTAGAGAACTCAAACTGTGTATGGCTTTGTGCTGGACTGCACTATACAAACATTTGGAAAATGGCAAATCCCAACCCACAATCAAAATATCTGCACAGCACAATATTCATAGCCAGTCTGAACTGCAGGTTTTTTGGATCTCAACACTGGTTTATGCAGGTTGCTTTTATGCCTCTCTGCTCCACAACAGAAGTACTTAAAGATTTCAGGGTGCTTCAGCAATAGGAGAGGATACTAAGACATGAGTCCCAAGAAAGCACAGCAATCATTCTTCTACTTAAAATTTCCCTGAAAATTACATCGCATTAAAGTGCATGTTGTAGTAATATACACAGTTAAAGTTGGTTCAGCCAACCAGAGGCAGCTGCATTTCAAAAATCAGTGAAAAAATATCTATGTAGATAGAGGCAAGTTAAGAAGACTTCAGGAAGGATGGGTATTTTCAAATGCAACTGCTTACTGTCAGCATTCATAGAAACATACACAATCAAAAAAATGTATTGCTTTTGCTGACTCTGTGGCCAATCTAAATGATACATGCTGGGTCCACAAGAAAAATATAACCTGTTATTCAGATTTTAAATTAAACCAAAATCAAAAGAGGCTGGGTCTGCAGCTCTGCTTCAGTGTGCTGCACCAACACTTAGTAAAGCTAATTCCAAAAGGAATCTTAGGAAAACTATGATTTTTGTCACATTTTTTCAAAACTGATGCATCAGTATGAAACAGACTGCATAAGATGACAAGAAAGACAGGATTATCAAAGCTTTGTACTAAAGAATTGGATGCCTGTGCAATTGCTTCAGCTATTAGAGAAGAGCATGACCTGGCATCACTCTGCACATTCCATAGATATCAGATCCTTATCTCTTCAATACACATGAAAATGAAACACATAAAAAGGAGAAAAATAAGCAAAATAAAATGTTGTATCATAGCCACATAATATATCTAAGATAGGGCAAGAACCCAGTTCTGGGCTCCCCAGTTCAAGAAAGACAGGGAACTACTGGAGAGAGTCCAGTGGAGGGCTACAGAGACGATTAGGGGACTGGAGCATCTTCTCTTATGAGGAAAGGCTGAGCAAGCTGAGTCTGTTTAGCCTGGAGAAGACTGAGAAGGAATCTTATTAATGCTTATAAATATCTAAAGGGTGGATGTCTAGAGGAAGGGACCAGACTCTTCTTTACGGTGCCAAATGATGGGATAAAGGGCAATGGGCACAAACTGGAACACAGGAAGTTCCATCTGCATATGAGGAAAAACTTTTTCACTTTGAGGGTGACCGAGCACTAGAACAGGTTGCCTAGAAAGGTTGTAGAGTCTCCTTCTCTGGAGATATTCAAAACCCGCCTGGACGTGATCCTGTGCAACATGGTCTAAGTGATCCTGCTCTAGCAGCGGGGTTGGACGAGATGATCTCTAGAGGTCCCTTCCAACCCCTACCAATCTGTGAATCTGTGAAAGAGCAATGCTGGGAGTCCTGCTGATTTATAGAAAACTGAGGCCACTGAGGAAATCATGAGAAAAATCATGTGGTTGTTTTGAGAGAGCAGCTAGGGAGACAATGCCCAGTGCCATGCTCTTTCTTGAACCCCGAAAGCTCAATGTTTTATACCAGTTTTGGCAAAGCATCCTGTAAAATAGTGCAGAGAGTGACTGAACACAGATTTCCACTCTGCTGTGCCTTATGAAATCTAGCTTGGTGCCAAAGATTAACTCTGATGGATCCTACAGTGACTTTGCTTAGAAAGCCAAAACATTTATAAAGCTCTCATTTCTCTGAATTCAGAAGGAGGGGGTCTGGTAAGGCCAGGGAGGAAAGTTTGTCTTCCAAAAACTTCTCCTAAACCATTACTCCAATCTGTGTTACACAAGTGGGTGAGAAGCCTTATTACAGGAGAAAAAAGCTGTTCTCTATTTTTGAAACATAATCAGACCCATACTTGGATTAGTAATGGAACAAGGGAATATAAAATTAGAATGAACAGACATATGGACAATCCTTGCTGGGAATCCTATCTGGGACACTTACACCTGATGCACGTCAACACAGGGTCTCTACAATTGGTGTATCAATGCCCATCTGACAGAATAGCACTGTGCTGGGTAAACAGGTTCAACCTTATGGCTCAGGAATTGTTGCCAAGGAAAAGGATTCTTTGTATGTGTCACCTCATGACACTGAAAATAGCAAAATTCTTTCAGCATCCTTCTCAGTTAAAGTAAAACCATTGTACCTCTCATTGCAATTCTCCTACGTGAGGACTATACAGAGACATATGTGTGCTTGCTTTGTGGATTCTGATACTCCTATGTTCTTATCAGAACACCACCGCTCCTCCATGGCACCTCCTTTTTTTGGCATGACCTGTCACATAAGGTATTTTTGAGGAGGCAAAAAGGTCTAGAAAGCAATTCTGTATTCCTAAAGAGGGTAAAGTATCTTAAAATAATTCTGAGATGCCAGAGACTTCTGCTTTTACCACTAAACCCCAGAGTATGCCTTTTGTTTCCAAGAAATATTGTTGCTTCTGCAAGGCACCAAAATAAACAGGGCCATCTGAACAGATGCTTTGCTGTTAGGAGCAGAATACCTGCACAAGTAGCTCTGCAACAGCAATGTCAGCATCAGCACTGTATTCCACCATTACGAGGGACAGTCCAAAAAGCATTTGTCCACCGTGTAGAGGATATTGAACGACCTCCATTTGCTACAGCATTCTCTTCCTTGGTACTGAAATCACTAGTATCTGAAATTAGAAGCTCTGCTGATATAACACCATTATGTCAGGTCTCTTTCAATGAAGCTGCTGTAAGGGAGACAGGATATTTAGAACTGATATGACACATGTTGCTTTCATTTTGTCAGATTATTGTAGGTATATCTCATTGTGGAGCATAAAATTACAGGCTAAGTTCTGCAAGATGCTGTGTATTTTTGTTTCCTAGTATCTTCCATGTATAGGGAAACAGCATTGTACAGGATCATAAAAATGTACAGTAAATGCAAACAGCAGAAGATGCCAATGCCCTATAAAATTATCAGTTAACTATATCTGGCTGAGAGGTTAAAATAAGTAGGCTTATGTTTCAAAGAGAAGCTGTTGCTCAGTCAGTAAAACTATTTTAAAGTCATCAGATACCAGGTACCATGATGCAGATATTCAAATATCTGCATATAATTTTCAGCGCAGAGGTCTTTATCTTGTTGGAATGCTAATGCTGACGTAATATAAAGTGCTACATTTAATACATAATACCCCTCAGTAAATATGCTTATTTGCAAGATATAAACAAGTAATTCTACAATTACTTATTTACTTTCTATACTTAAATAGAAGATTAAAAGGCTTGTACCTGATGCCATCATTTGTCATTCACATCTAAGCATAAGCCAAGAGTAGAATACTGCCAGATCAGAATTCTCCATTCACTTTACTGCCATTTCACACAGATGAAAAATGCTAGACTGTGGAGAATCAGGCTCACAGCAGTTAGGAAAAAAATCTTTTATATCTGAATTTTATTGATCTGAGCTCTTCTGATTGCTATACTAATCACTCTGCATGCTTATTCCTACTCAACTTACATCCTAAGAGTCTTGCTTGTGATAACCTGGCTAGTACTGCCCTGGCATTAAACACATGATAACGTTTTTATCACTGTTACCTCTTCTGCATAGCTATGAGATTAAAAAGAAAAACAGCTGCAACTATGATCCATATAGTTTCATAAGAAACAGTGTGAAGCATTAATTCATTGCTAATACTTTGATATGAAACTCACAGAAAAATGGCATAGTACTTACTACAAGAAAAGTAAAGCCTCAAATCTGCTATTACAATGGTGAACACTGAAAATTAAAGATATATTGATAAGGTATTAGATGCTGGTGTGATCTTCACTTACATCCACCCTTTCTGTCCACAGACTATTGGCTTTATAGGCCTTATCCTGTTTCTTTCCCGCCTAGCAGAAACTATTGCTTAGCTATGTAATACTATTTGACTTTACAGTCAGAGTTCCACACTTCACTCCGAGTAGCTTCATCACTCTCAAGGTATCTTCTTCAGTAACTGACAAGTAATCCAAGATGGCTGTGCCTTATGCCAGAAGTTAAAATTAGAGGAATTTTCCTGTAGTATTTCAGAAGATCATACATTCTAATCGAAAATTAGCCCGACAGACAACAGTGCAGGATAGTTTTAAAAAAAAAAAAAAAGCTGTGAGAAAAAGTTTAATCTTTTTTGCTAAATTCCTTTTCTAGAATCTTAGGTAATGTACATACTTTGTAGTTATTTTAAATAGTTGTAATTTCTGCACTTTATATGGATCTTTTGCACATTGTAAACCCAAGGATGGGTTGCCTAAACTTTGGAGAGAACAAAGACTTACTCAATCTAAAAAATCAGTTGCAACATCTTCAGTCATACAAGTACCAGCTTTTGGCTCACACCAACAAAAGCCTCTTAAAGCAAATGGAATACACATGTATAAAGTGGACCTGGCAGCAGGGCAACTAAGCAGATGCAATTAGCTGAAGATTCAGCCCTCTATAATTAATGTTCAGTTTGTTTAAAACAAGTCTGTACATAATTGCAGCTATTATTTAAGATGTTTTTATGCAGCCTTTTTATTTTAAAAGAACCTAACAACACACACTTCAAGCACTATATAAAGCATCATTTATAAGTGAATAGTTACAGGACAAGAAAGGTTACCCTACTTATGAATATTACAGCCTACATTGTATGCATCACCATACTATGAGGGAGCAAAAAGAAAACAAAGGATTATAAAGGGATCAATAAATAAAATGCTTTCATCAGCTATGCCAGATTTCTTTTTTTTTATAACATTTTGCTCAGAAAACATGCAAATGCTCTTTCATTAAGTTAATACTTTCCAATTCCATAAATCCTTCTTCCACCATCCCCATGTGTAAAAGCTCTCACTGCTGCTGTGAATTCCAAACAGTATTCAACACAAGCAAAACAGACGTGACCTGCTTTTATCATGTCAGAGGGCAAAAGTAAGGCACTATCATGGGAACTCTGCTATGATACAGAGACTTGACTATTCTGTGTATTTTCTCTTTATTGTAATTTTGTTTCCTGGTAAGATCCCAGTTAAAAACCTAGGCCAAAGGGTGAGATTTCATACATGCTAGTATACATTTCATATGTATGCTGGCATTAGTGACAAACAATATGGCATAACTTTACAACATACCTAACAGCTGCATCTACTGTCTCTATGTAGTTGGCTTTTGATGAGAGCCACTGAGTGTCCAGAGTCACACTGCTTGAAGAACCATAAACTAAGATGTTTAGAAGTACTTAAGGCCACATTAGAATGTACATTGTGATTACAGCACACTCCCACCAGAACTCTGCAAGACTTTGGTAGTATTAGAAGTAACTCAGTTTGCAGGAAGTAAAAGGCATGTATAAGGCTCAGCTCTGTTCGGCAGAGAGAGGATCTTGTGCAGAGACTATTCTCATCTCTGACAGTTAAATATATTTGTGAATGTTTTCACTAAAGAATTCTGTATCTTAGGAGGCGAGGAAAGGAGCAAAGGATAGCCAATCTAAAGGCCACTGCACAGAACTGGCAGGCAGGACTCCAGAGCAACATTTCTTCCTCTGCTATCAATCTTGCAGGTGACTGTGCACTTTTATTTATCTAATGGTAAAAACCGGCTTGTAATACCAGTTACCATCCCATTGTTCAAGAAAGGAAATAGATTTAGTAGAAGGGATCTCATGAAACTGTGCTCATTAGATGCTTGTAAGTTTTGCCTCTACCCAGCTGTACAAATATAAGTAGTTAACAACTTCCTTGCTTTCTGACCTCTGAATACTATCAAAACAGTTTATTTAAACTTATGTGTAAGCAGGAATCCTTCTGTTTATGAAGAATATGAGATGAACATGCTAGGTAACTGCAAGCTGTATAAATACATGGTTTTGGGTGGTTGGTCTCAGCTTGTAATAAGCACTTTTCCATAAAGCAGATATGCCCAATCATGCAACTGTTATTTAAGTTCTAATATAAATGAACAAAACCATGGGTTCTATCTAAAGCTTTTAGTCAGAAAAAGTTAAAGCCATTTTGACTCTTTCCTGAGCACCTAAGTTCACCAATGTAAATGATGGATTGCACTGCAGGGTGAATTACTCTATGTCACTGCACCCAATTTAAGACAAAACTGCATATCGTTCCTAACTCAATTTGTAGAACATCAAATGTCCCTATAAAGCTGCTGCCCTGTTAATGTGACTAATATACATGTACAAGACTTAGACCACGTAATGTAAAAGACAGTACGTTCACCCTCTCCAAGTAGTTTTTGGCTAACATGGCTGGAATACTAAGGCAGTGTTACAGCTAATGCTATTTGCTTCAATTTTTAAAATAATACTTTTTTCATAATTTCTTCTTTGGTAAAATTTCATTTCTGAAATGACTGAGAGACAGGAAGTTCTATATACCTCTCCATGCTGTCTGGCAAAGCTGAGCAGCTTTGTTTGAGATGAAATAATGCTGAATGTTCTACCTACAAATTACTATCAACCGAGGATGCGAGCCTCTGCTTCCTCAGACCCCATACATATATGTGGGAACCACATTCCTTTTGAATGATGTACAGTTCTTTTCCTTCTCTAGCACAAGAGTCAAAATTGCATCAAAGCTGAACTACTGCAAGAAATCAAAGCAATTAAATAAATGCAGGAGAAAAATACATAGCTGTATTGCAGCAATTAGAACATAATACTGATCGCAAGCAGTGTGGGAAATTCAAAGGGCAACGCATGAGACTCAGCACCTTTCATCTCAGTCATTGACGGCACACTTAGAGTTTCATGGGTCCTAAACCACATTAATACAATTTGGTTGTCTCAATGTTTTCCAGAGTCTCTGATAGGAGTGTTAGCATACATAGTAGCCCACTCAGTGTTGTGTTAGATGGGGTAGTTCCTCTCCAATGAGTTGTTTAATCATGTCTAGATATAAAGTCTGAAGAGCTCTATAAAATAAGGCAGTAAGAAGCAGCAAGATATCTTGTGATATTAACTTCAGAATAGCTCTTACTTTACATCGCACTGCATGCCCTCCACTCCCATTAATTTCAATGCGGTTTGGGGAGACGCAGCAACTTCAAAGAAATGGCCTCTATATCCTTGAGCCTTTAAAGTTCAATACATTATTAATGCTGAATTAATAGGGCTTCCTTTAAAAGGAAACCACTAAGTTCCTTTCTCAGAAGCACATATGATATTGACATCTCATCAGGTTTCTGACCCTACTTGCTCTCTGTACTCTCTAAACAGGGAAGTTACCAATGGGTAATAGTACAAACAGTCGGGCACTGTCCTGTTAGCTGCCACAGGCGGATGGTTTTTTTTATTTTCCCAAATCTTTGGCTCCAGGAAAGAAAAATCATTTCTTCAGCAGTCTTCCCATGGGGGAGCTGTGCCTAGAATTTAAGTATTCATCACTGCTTAGGCAAACTCAAGAGGAAAAAATAAAGGTCTGCCAATTAACCTCAAGACTAATGGCATGGCATCAATATTAGGTGCTTGATCCTACAAAATACACAGCAGCCTCAAATCCCACTGAATTCTACAGCATACAAAAAATTGTAGTCCAGAACATGATATTGAAACATTCTAAAGAGCTACATCATATGCAGAGAATTCGTAATGCTTAAGCAATATGATTATGAGCATTTTCCACAATTTTAACAAAGGGACATACCTGAAAAAGAGGAAGAAGGAGGTTGCCTTCAATCTCCTTTGAAAACTCAGCGGAACTATGAATGGCAATCTGTAGGTCTTGTACATACATTACTCTAACTTCAGCCAACACAAAATTATGCACTTTCCTGAGACAGGAAGAGACATTTTCTCCTGGCTAAGGTAGCTACATATAAACAATTGCAACAAACAACACAGTAATTCAAAAGCTAATGGCAAAGGGGAGGCAAAATTATTTTGATTATACTGAATTGGATTCAGGGACCTAGATTTCTAGTCATCCTGGGGTTGACAGTTAGGGCACTAATCCAGATCATCTCACAGCTCACTGGACTACCTAAATCCTCAGCTCTTAAACCTTATGTCCTGGCACTTTCTGAGATCACAAAGTCAAAAAATGTTTTTCTGGCCATATAATAACAGCTTTGCTAGCATCAAGAAGAAATCTAATGTCAGAGGATAAGCCAAGATATGGATCCATTTCAGGCAGTGGCATCATGACAGAAAATTGAACCCATCGTAACGTAGCTTTATTGCAATTGTTTTTCACCATCGCCACTGTAGTTTATCAGTTTCTTAGTGATGGTTGGTTCTTAGTTACTAGACACTTCTTAACAGAATAGGGGGGAAACAAACCCTTTCTAGCTAATTTTTCTGAATTGATAAATAACAGCCTTTCTTCTAGTAAATAACAGTACTTTTCAGTGGTGTTAAAAGATTGTGATGTATTTTTCAGAATAAAGTATTGTTTCAGACTAAAGCAGATCCTGACTTCCTCAAAATGATGTTTCTACATCCTGCAGATTTTCAAAAGAGCCCAGTTTATGCATATTCCCATTAGTATACATGTCAAGTATAGAAGAATATTAAATAGCAATGAACGCATTAAATTCCCTTTAAACTGCCAGAAAGAGTTAGGATCATCTGGTTTATTTCTGTGTGCTACCAAACAATGAGATGCCATGGGCTATCAAAAATTCCAAGGTCCATGTTAACAATACAGGGGTTTTATATATGTTTCCTTCACTCACATTCCTGGAAAAACTGGGGAAAAAGTGTGTGTTGCTGGAGGCAAGAAAAAGGACTAAAGAAGGATATTTACTTCTGATATAGCTGAGGCAAGTTACAGCAACTCCCAAAAAGAAGTGATTCCTAGAGTCCTCAAAAAACAAGCAGAGACTCTGGCCCTGCATCATAAAAAGCTATCCAAGGTTGCAAAATACCATTATACTTACTGACTACGTCATTAATGATCCTCAAATCATGTAATAAAACAAAGTGCACAGCTCAGAATCCCATTAATATTAAACTGGCCACAAGACAAACATAAATATTGTGTATCACCAACATTAAGTTTGCATAGATTTAATTTACATCGCAAGAGGCAGGTTAGGAAAGTAGAGAAGAAAATAATAAAGTAGTCTTGTTGACACCTCAATCCACTAAAGTCCCTGTAACTCAAGGGGACACCTCAATCCGCTAAAGTCTCTGTAACTCAAATGATGAAAAGGCAACCCCTATGAATAAAATGGGGTACATATATTCCACTACTACTTGTTTACCCTAAGTAACCATCAATGTTAAGGTGAACGGTTATCCAAACCTGGAAAAAGTGAAGAAAAGCAGCTTTTTTTTTCAGACTTCTAAAATCAGATATGGGAAATAACTGTGGAAAAGTTGAACTAGCTAGTGCTTGGTGACCCTTAGAGGCTTTGGTTTCACTAGCTAGATCAAAATGCTCATAAATATTTTTTCCATTTGCAGTCCTAGAACTAGCCAGTTCCACTTGTTGGTGTTCACAGGCCATAGAGAAGCTTCTCTTGAAGGAGCAACTGAGAATTTATGCAGTTATACTTGCCTTACCTAATAGGGCCCAGAATCCAAATTCTAGTTTGGGCTATTTAAGCAGTGGAGTAACTGAGGAGCAGCAAGAGGGAAAAAGCATTCTAGTCAGATCAGCTGCCAGGATAAGACAAGACAGATAAGAAAAGAACATGTCTTATTCATTTCAGTTGCCAGCCATGTTGTATTATATCGATATTCCAACTCATTAATTACTGCTTAGATATTACAGTGATGACAGCCATATAAATACCTGAATGTAGAGCTTTTACTGATTTATTTTGTACTATTTTCAAAGACATTCCTAAAAATTTTACTAGTTTGAAACCATTGCTTGTTTATCACACTTGTCAGGTGAAGATGGGGAAGAATTTTTAATTTTATTTAATTTTATTTAATTTTATTTTTTTTAGTTTGTCATGTTCCTGATTTTGACAAGAGACAAATCACCGTCCATACCTCCTGCACAGTTTTTGCTTCCCTGTACTTCTGTGGAATATCCCTCAGCGATTACTTCTATCATCCATCTGTCCATAGCTGTGTTTATCTACTGATCCTGGAAAAAGTCATACCCTTCCCCCTCTCTGGATTGATTCCTGAGACAGCAGTGGTATTCTGGCACTCTGCTGCTATTCTGTTATTCCTATCCCAACCAACAATATTCTTGGCTAGAAATGATGCAGCTCTGTCTACCTTGGGTGACTGTAGAGAGCAGCTTATCCTTCTGAACCTTACTAAATTTCTTGGCTTCTTGGTCCTTGCAAAGGTGTCCCCTATTCATTCTTCTCAGCCACTTCTTTAGCCATTAGTCAAAAGCAGTGATAGCTTCTTTCCTTTCATTTAGTTTTTGAAGTTGAGATGGAAGATATTTCGCACTGGCTGTGATGCCTGTACCTGCTTCATTTCACTGATCTAGAATTTTAATCACTTTCTAAATCATTGGTGCAGAAATTCCAGGTAGAAAAAAACCCAACACCTTCATTTGGGTATCTGTTCATAGCTTGCTCTCCCTGTCTTTGAGAGTTAAGACTTTGGACACAGATAAAAGAAAAATTAAAAAGCCATCAAAGGTAAGAATTTAAAAAATGTATTTAGTTCAAGGGAACTGTATGGAGAAATATGCCACTGTAAAGATTTCATCAGGGATTTCCTAGCTTTCCTTCTTTCATCTGCGTGGTCCTGTTTCTTCCAAGTCAAAATCCACAAAAGTTTCAGGCAGTCTTTTATTCTTGTCTGTAGCAAGAGGTAAGATTTATTTATTTTTTTTTTTAGTGAGGGCAAAACCAATTTGGGACTGGAAATGGAAGTTGTAGATTTTAAATGTATGTTTCCCTGATTATCAGCCTGGCATATATAAATCAGAGACTCCTGGTAGTTTCCAGTGTCCTTTGAAAAACAGACAGCATTGCACCTATTACCCAGGTTTCTTCCATATTTTATTTTATATTTACCTCTATTCTAAAGACTTCTAAGGTCTACTTCTAACCCTTTTTATTGTTCAATGTTCCATCTTTGGCCAAGACATTGACTGAAAAAATAAAAGAAATCCTAGAAGCAGTGACCACCCTGCCTCCTGCACACTCTATGGGGCAGAACTTCTGGAGACAGGCTCATTTCAGTAGCTTAGCCATTAAAACCAGCTGCCTACCAACTATTGTGTGAACTGCTGAATAGGGCAGCAGTACAGAAAAACCTGTTCATCAATAATAATCATTGCCTACATCATTTAGTTTATAAAAATGCTAAACAGTTGCCCATCTATGGATATGTATCGATATTCAGTTTTAAAAACACAACCAGAATGCAACAGGACCAAGTAATACTCCAACAGCAGTAAGTCCAGTACACCAGCTTTCAAAATATCAGAAATGGGGGGAAACGTCCTTGAATTTAGGTCAATTCAGAGAAGCTTTGTTTCTTTCAGTTATGATTCTTGTATTCAATTTTGATGCGTGAGTGCTTCAAAGCACGATTCAGGATAGCTCTGGCAAATTCATTGCTGTGCAGCTGCCTGAAGAACACACAATGTACCCTGGAGGCACAGACATCCCATACCTGATTATCCACAAATAAATGCCTGATGAGTCTTCCACATATGCTACGCACTATAGATGGGAACAGAGAACTGTGGGTTATGCAGACCTATAGATCTATTCCATAAACACAGCATCTAACAAAAATCATGCCCTCAAATCCTGTACCTGCCTCCTTCCCTGTATTTCAGCCTTTGCCACATAAGCTTTTGATTTATGTATGCAGAAAGGGTTGCAGGTACAGATGAAAAACGCATGGCCAACCAGACTGCCCACTTCAAAGCACCTGCAGCCCTGAAAGGAAAGTTACTGACAACTGACCTGTCATTTTCTTTACTATGATTTGCCTGAGTCACATATGGCATATATATCCAAGCAGATATAGACTGCTCCATCTCTCAGCAGGGCATACTACCTACAGTACACAGTACTAGGCTAACTTGGCTCTATGGCTGCAGGATTAGATCTGGTTTGTGTCTGGGTGGTGAGGAGCACAAGTAGATAAGGAATGGGTGGAAAGGCATGCAGAAGTCAGTGACAACAGTGATGGGATAAGTCAGACTCTGTAGGAAGTAAGTTACTTCCAGCCCTTTGATCTTCCCACTAGAACACACTGAATTTTATGCCTAATATCTCAGCTATTCTATAAACTCTAAGTCCACTTGAAAAAACCTCCCAAATGTTAGGCAAACTAGTCAGGAGATTAGCAGTTTTGAAAAAAATATTTGGAATACTGAAATTAATCTGAAGTAACCAAACTTTTTTTATGTCCAAAAAAAATTAAGACAGTTTGACATTAGTCTCATAGACATTAAAATTGTCAGGAGAAACTGACTGAATTCTGCATGTTTTAGTTCTCCCCTTCACATAAATGCCCGCCTAGCTGTTCATGAAACTCTAACCACCAGGGAAATCCAGTGAGGGCTGATGAATAACGCACACAAATCAAAGTCCACTATACCTGGCTGGGTGACGATACAATTATGCAATGAACAATACTACTGATTGTGAACTTGATTTTGAGCCCTGTTAGATGTTTAGGGTCAAAATTGGATGACAAAACTGGATGCATGGAAAGGATGTTACACCATGGTCCTTTATCCAGCTTTCAACTCCATACCAGGCCAGGTTCACTGCAACTCGCGTGCTACAATGCCGGGTTTTCAGCTACACAGGAAACGAGTCGGTACCAGAAGATGCCAACTTATTTTACATTAGTCAGACTGATCCCCACCCTTCCACACATGCTTGGAGATGATCCAGCCACATACCTAAAAGGAATCATGTGTTTTCTTAAATCCTTATGGTACTGTGTACGTGGCATCTGTTTGTTTTTTCCCCAACACAACTTTGTGCCGCAATATGTTGATAAGACTGCTCTTATTTATTTTTTCATACCTTTTGCAGCACCAAAAAGTTGTAGAGGTCATATGCTAGAAACAGTACAAAATACAGATCATATCTCTATTCAAGAACTTGAGAGACCCCATTATTTAGCTGGAGAACAAACAGTTTAACTATGGCTGCACCCACTTCAAACTATTCTACTGACCTTCAGACTTTAGCCCAAATCCTCTCTGTATGTGTCTCCATTTTGCAGTATTTGACTATGTCCTGCCTTCACCTCCTGGTTCTCAAATTAGTATGTGTTTGGTTTTTTTATCATACATAAGAAGCTTGAGTCTATAACTCTTAGTAATGCAAGCAGTCCATGTAACTAGAAGACTTTTCTTGTAGGAGTGAAGATTAATAAGATTTAACGAGACTGACGCAGCATTCTGCAGAACACACCATTTTGATAAATGGTGCTCTCATAGCAGCTTACACTAGCCGCATTCTAGAACATTTAAACTGATAGGAATTATTCTGATGACTTCAAATACACACTGAATATGGTTCCAGAACAAACACAAGTTTTTTGTGACCCATCTGTGTCACAATCTTTCTTTTTGAATAAGGATTTCTTTAACTGTGATTGCCCCAACTGCAACCCAAGGTAGATATGAAGAATGTGGCACTGGACTTGAACTATTGCTACACAGCTCAGATGGTTAGATACGGGGCTATGCCATCAGGGGGTTCACCCCATGGTGACAGAATTTATTTTACAAACACTCACCATTTCTTTTCATTGTTTTCTGCCATTAGAAAGCAGCCTGAGTGCGTGGGAGATGTCAGGACAGTAAACAAAACAACAACCTCTGATATTAAGGAAGTGAGAAAGATCTGTTTACTCCCAAAACCCAGAAGACTGCTCAAACAAAAATAATCAATTTGGGATTCATGCTTTCTTACAATACGCCTTTCCCAATAATTCTCAGTATTTATTCTAGTGGTTGTAGGGCAATATTTATTTTTACAGTCTTTGTAGGGATAACAGCAGACTGGATTTGATTTGAAAGGAGATCTACACCCTTCCCTCTCCCTCACCCCAGCTCGTAGTAAAGGAACACATTTTTATAAAAAAAATAAATACCTTTGGGTAGTATTTAATTAATACAATTGCAAAACCTTTTTGTGAATTTGGCATGAGTAAAATGACACTTTGGCACTATTGGCATTTAGCACACTGTATCTTTATCACATAAGAATGATAACGTTTTCTTTCATTTACTTTTTTGGTAGCTATTTACATCAAAGAGTAAAAACCAACCCTGTGCAGTTTTGTGAACCATCAAGCTACATTACTGAGTATTAAAACAAATAAAAACCCCAAAGACTAGGCATTCCATTTTGGAAATTAAGTCAATAATCTAAAAGTGATCACTAATCACTTTTCATCATACATCTTTCAGGAATTTTCAATACACAATTACAGACTTGTCACAGATCAGAGGCTAAGTACACATTAAAATGATAGGCATTAACCATACTGTTGCTATTAAACACAGCAGTAATCCACAGATAACACTGCTATAATTTGCCTAAGTGTCAAGGTGATCCAGAAGCGTAGCAAATTTTACCTGTCTCAAAAAGCACAACAATTCTGAAATCATGTCACCTCTGATCTCAAGTGCCAATCTTTCTCTTCTCCCCTGAACAATACTCATCCCAGGTTTAAAGAAAATGACAAAGAAATGCTAAAGACAGATTAACTAAGGAAAATATGAAACCCTAAACTCCAAATGCCTGCTTAATAGCACCACTTTCCTTCCATCTGCATTCAGCCATGTTCTTGAATTTAGTGTGGCATCATGTGCACAAGTGCTGTGGTGAAATGGGGTTGACAGTACTAAGTGACACGAGGAACATACACTGGCCTACTTCCTTAAGACAATTCGCACCCTGAACAGGCATTTTGTATTAAAGCTGCTGCTTCATCATCTAACACGCCCTACCTTTCTCCCTGGCACCACTTCCCAAAGAAGTTAAAGTCCTGTCTGCAAACCCAGAGGCTCCATCAATTCATGTGAAGTGAGTGAACAGAAACTAGTACAGTACTAGTCAGGTTAGCGTCACAACTGTAAACACAATTTCAACCATAAATCAACATAAATGAGATCAGAATCCACTTAAAATGCTAACACAGTTATTTGTATTGGGTTTAATTAATGTAATAAAACACTGGCATCATTTACACGGTTTCAACTTTGAGTGTCAACTAGCTGTAAGCTGCCTTGCATCACACAAATCTGCATTAAGAACAATACAAGATTGGGCCTGGAAGCCTCAAGACCCTCAAGGCAGCTTTTTCAATTCTTTGTAGTTTGTCTGGGCAATTATCTCTGCGAAATGCAGTTGAAAGCCCTACTATTCTGATTTGGCAGTGAGCTATGAGTCAACCGTCTTTGACCTACTCAAAAAGAGTTCTACACTCTGAGCAGCAGCATCATCTCTTTATTTCTGTGTAACAATTAGTTGAAAACATTTTGAGATATTTGAGTAAAAGTTACTATAAAAATAGAAAGTACTGTTTAAATAAATTGCATTTCTCTAGGCTTTAAATTAAGAACCACAGTCACTCCTAAGGGATAAAAACATGACATGTTTTACCTCCTACACATGCTTATATCCTTTGATAAAAGGCTAATATAGAAATTCTTTAATAGTGTTCCATGCATGAGAAGAGCTAGATGGTCTAAGATCATCAATACACAGATTAAGAAGCACTTTAGGGGCTGGATGAAGCCAGCCACCTCATTACATATGGCCCACAGTCACGTTAGCGTTATCCTATAGTAACATGACAAAAATAAGATTAATTTTAATGTTTGCTCGTTCCCCTCAAAAAGACACCAAAAAGACCTGTCTGGCATTTAGGAAGGAAAAAGTTTCTGAACTTCAGTCTAAGCCACAGTAGCTAAGAGGACTGCTGTCATTACAAAGCTATGGTATCTCTGGGCATTGCTTCCTTCTGTAGAGATAGCAAAAACTGTCTTTTTAAGGGTCTGATCTTCTTTCTCCTCCACTGCAGTCTAGTCAAATTGCACAATGACTAGATCAACCGAACATGATCTGATCCCAATCCTGCACCTATGACTTATGTAAAAAACTATTGGTTCTTAGGTTAGGTTAGCAGAAATTCAGGTGGGGACAACGCTTGGAATTAGAAAGCTGAGTAAAAGGAGAGGACTTATTTTACTTTATGCATTCCTTAAGATGATTCTTTGAGTATTTTTTTTCCTCAACCAAACACTTGGGACCAAGATAGAAAGAAAGGGCTACTGCTTAGACCCACAGTGCAGAAGAAATGCTCAAAGGCTCATTAATTGAAGCCAACCAGGCAGTGCTGTGAAAGGCCACTTCCACCAGTCTTCCTTGCACTTCAAGGTAAAAGCAGCATGGATTTTTAGCACACGAGTCAACCTCCCAAAATGTTTGATTCCTGAGAGTTCCTGATGGGGTGATATCCCTTTTCTACAAATGTGCAAATGAATGCCAGAGTCAGAGAAAGATATTGTCTACCTTTTATTAGCCAATTTGTAGCACCAGTGTACAATTTTTACAGTACTTAAGACTTATTTGATACACACGAAACATTTCTCCCATTGACCTGTTTTAGCTGCCAGTGCTCAGCACTTCTGCAAATCAGGCCTCAGGGGAAACAAGCAACATACAATTAGTGACCACCCTTGAAAAGTTTGATTAATGTGTGTTGCCAAGCAACACAAATTCTGGCAGAGACAGTGATAAAATTCTATTCTCTAGAGTAGCCTTAAATTCCTTTGTGACTATCTTTTCCTCTTCCTGCAGTCCCCTCCTTTATTCACTGTATCCCACAACGTCTGCAATAAAATGAGAATGTGCTATATTAGTGTCTTTTCCCACACAACTCTTGCACAGGCAATCATACTTCTGGTATTTCTAAAGTGTTAAGATAACTTTAGATTGTGAGTGTGTATGAATTTCTCACTTGCCTTTCCCTTATTCTTATCTTTTAATAAAACTAAAAAAAACAAATTCTGCCAAAGGGCATAATTCTTGTACCTACCAAAGTGATCACAAGGTTAGGTCCTTCCTCTCTTTCCCATACCTAACTGGTTCTCAGACCTAATTTTCTCCTCTCTTTCTCTCTCTGCCTCCCCCATTCCACAGCACCTCATTCAGGCGCAATCTCCTCCGCACCAACTGTCTGCTTGTCTTCCCACCACAGCTCCTAGCACAGCTGTCTTCAACCAGCCAGCCAGTCCCAGTTATAGCAGATACCAAAATCCAGCCCAAAGCACTTAATTTGATAAAGATGTACGCTTTGTAACTTATTTCAAGCTTATCAAGGAAATCTATTTCTCTCAGATGCTAACTCCATTTTTATCATGCTTCTATTTGCAAATATATGTACATGTGTGATGTGGTATACATCTGTGTGCAAATGTGCATAATATTTGCAACCATAATAAATGTGAATGTAATTTATATGAAAGAAAAACAGCAGATCAGATCAAATAACCTGGGAAGAACCCAGTGGACATGAGTGCTTCCTTTAAGAGTGGGTTACTGAAGAGTTTCTGAGAGTAGGAGAGGGGATATGTTTGGGCAAGTAAGTACCCAGACCAGCAGTTGCAGCAGTAAAAAGTCACTTGAGGAAAGGGGCAAGCACTGCACTCAGCAAGGACAGAACCAAGGGCCACAAGTATTGAGCTGAGCTTTTTAGCAAAGGTCCTGAAAGAAAGTAATCCCAATGAGGGGAGACTGAGTGTGAAGCGGTACTTAAGCTCTAAGTTTGTAACACCCATGGACACTTCTTGTTCCAGATCTTTCACATCCTCCTTTCTCTGGCAAAGGATTTTCAGAGCTGTTCCATCCCCCATTGTCCTATACCCTGGATGCAGGGGCAAGCAAGTTTGGGAACTGTTGATCTGCAGCAATAGTCAGGAGCAAAAGCGTTGGAAAAAAGAATATAAAAATAGGCAGTAAAGATAGATCCTTCATCTAAAACCTTCCAGTGATTAGTTAGAGGTTTAGAAATCTCCTGAGCCAGAGGTTCCCCTGTATTAACCTGGGAATAACTGAGAATAATAATAATAATAATGCCTTCTCACACTTGTTTCAAGCTCCCTTAGTACCTGCAGAGTAAAATAAGGCCCACAGCTCTCATCTCTAGGAAGAGACAGCCTGCAGATACTGCAACGCAGATGTAGCAGATCAGTGGAGCTATGCTGACTTACTGTGCACCGTATCATTTAGGTTGGAGTAGCATTCAAAAGCTCCAGTTAGGAGGAGAGCTCCATCCTGTCCAGCAACAGATGAGTATCTACATGCCCTACCCCAGGGAGACAGGCCAGGCTGCCTTCATATGCTTCTAATTGGGCTCTCCTTGAAACTGGTTCTGAATCTGCAACATTTGCAGACTGTAGCTGTTTGTTTACTCCACTGGACTTGAACATGAGAATTACTTTAGTCTATCCCTTGTGAAATGCAGGCCTTGCCAATATACCACAAGATAGAACTCAAAGTCTAACAATAAGGTATAAAACATACCTTCATCCTCCAGGCTCTAAGTATTTGACAGGCTCATCAGTTTCTGTCTATCATAAAATATTTCATCTCAGCTCTCTAGGCTCAATAAATAGAACATTCATAGTTCAGATATCTTTAACTGCCTATAGAAAGTTGCTAGCTCCATCCAGCTTTTTCAGGTGACATTTTGACCTTCCTCTTCTTTTGGGGAAGAAATTAGGGGAAGAAGAGGAAAAAAAGAAGGGGTAGTGCATATCCATCTTCCTCCTTTTTTATCGTGCATCTGAAACAAATTGGTATTTTCCTGGTGGCCACTGGTAGTTAATCTGCTCTCAGGTCAGCCCTTTCTGATACAGCCTTTCCTTGTGCTTTTTTTCACTGTGGTATCTACATGTTATTTTAGACAGCTTGTATAAGTCTCTTCAACAGTGCAGAAATGCTGAGCACCTAAATATGATATGAGATTCATACTGTCATTTACATCATAACTAATCTATGAGAGGGATCATTAAGTTCATCATAAACATCTTTAAAAAAAACTGTTTTGAGGCTGATAAAAGAATAAAAGCAAAGTCCAAGTCTCAAGTTCAAGTGATGTATAAATTTCATCCTGTAAATAACAAGTAGAACATTCTCTTGGGAGCAGTGGGAAATAAAACTGTTGCCCTTCTTCAGGAACAGCTATGTTAGGTAAGGCACAAGGGAAAGGAGGCCACATAAAACACTTGTAATATTTCAACATCACCAGAGTTTAACCTGGGAAGGCTTTTACTGGAAAGCTTTCAACTCTGCCTGCTCTTTGTTACATACTGGATTTTATTCCACAGCTGAAGATCTTCAAAATAACAAAACCATGCAAAGGAAAAGCAGATTGACTTTTTGGCAGGAAGTCAATGTGCAAATACTAATGAAATAATCTCAGTAAGCAGTCAGACTCCTCAAAGGTCAACTGCTACGTAGTGAAGAACTTTAGAGCATTTAAGTTATTAACAATTTTGTCTTCAAGGATTCTGACAGTTTCTGTGCTCTAAGTTAAGGGTTTAAAAAAATAAATCAAGATTTGATGACTGAACAGTCAAGCTCTCTATGACTCTATCTCTGTGATTCTTCAGATAAAAAGATTGCCTTATTCCTATGGAAGCTTCCAACCCAATTCCCATCTATTTACAACCAGAACCAAAAGCAAGTAGGGAAGTGGACTGTCATCAATGCTCTTTCTCCTGTGTTTCTGACAAAGTGCACTACCCAATCTCAGTGCTCTCTTCCATTGCCAGCATCCTCCCTGTTAGTCTATATTCTCATTCTTTTATCTATTCCTCCACTATTCTTTTATTCCACCCCTCATAACAAAATACTCTTTTATCCCCTTTACTGGTCTACTCCTGTCCTTTACCTCTCCTCACTCAGAACTAAGGAATGGGTGCCAGCAATGACAGAAGGTGAAGAGGAGAAGAAGTTTATCCTCGGGAAAGAAAATTAATGACCTCAAACTGCCTAAGCTTTGAAAAACCTTAGGTGAAAGTCACTTGCTGTCCCTGCAGTCTGGTTTTGGTAGAGTGAAAGTTAGTAGTAAAACCTTCAGCAGTTTTGAGTGGGATTAGAAGCAAGACTCCAAGTAGAATTTAGCACATCTTAGGTCTTCCAGTTACTCAGTGAAGTAGTTTCAGTCCTCATTTGTACCACTTGAAATTAGGGACCACTGATAAATTTACTGTCTTGCACCTATATGGCTCAGGATCAGTCCCTACATGCTACTGACCAATATAGTATCAATGGCATGTTGATAATTAACAGAAGGACATATTTTCATTCTTAGGGACACCACTTCTATTATTGGTACATGAAAGAGCCTTTTTTCCCACTCTAGATTGTATTACTTTTCATTTTCTTAAGCTGGGAACTTAAAAAAAATCCCTTATTTTCTTGATGCTACTTTAGATGGCCCCCTCATTTTGCAAATCTCCATAACATTTGCCTCTTGTAAATCACCAGAAAAAAAATGTACATGTAAAGTAGGCAATCTTCTTGCCTATGATCAGAAATTGTATTGGATAATTTTAAACTGGGTTTACTAGGTTCATTTTAGCCTCTTCCAAACAAACAATCTAAATTAAAACAAGCCAGGTTAATTTTGTCTTAAAGTGCCCATACAGCTTTTTTGTAGCCCTTTACTGAAATTGATTTCTTTAAAATCACTTTTTATTTACAGTTTGCTTTTAGAACATGAAATATTCCTAGCTAACAGAAAATCATAAGCGCAAATACAAAATACAGGAGAGATTACTGAATTTCCGTTCCTCACTGGCCCATTTAGACTAGCTCAAACATGGAAAGGTTGAAATATTTCTGTAAAGATGGTAGGGTTAGATCTCATTTCCACTTAATGTACTATCCACTTTTAGCTTCCTTATTTGTAACACAGGTCAACTATGAAATAAATGTGAACTAAATCCTAACCTTCCATGAACCATGGAATCAACAACAACTTAACCTTTCTGATCCAACACTTAATAAAGAACAGAAAAGCTTAAGAGAAACAAGATGGGAGCACCCTATTTCTGGCTATATTGATGTGTTTGGGATTGCTAGTCATATCCCATCAGTTCCAAATCAGAGTAATAAAAAAGCTGAAATGAGAATTCTTATCTGCTAGTTGGATTTCTGCATCTCTCACCACCAATTTGAAACATACAGGAAGTGAATTCCACACTGGCGGAATGCCCTTTCGACTCACACATCAAAGTGCTGCCTCTTCAGACAAAGATAGGTTCAAGTTGAGAAAGCCTAAAAGTAACATCTATATATCTCATCTATTTAAAGAGTGTCATCACTGCAGACAGGACAAAAAGAAGAGCTAAGCATTATAGAGAAAGTGATCTCAAGGAACAGCAAAGGTCCTCAGATGACACGTGTAAATGGCAGTGGGAAATTAAGTGTTACAGATATATAGGTTTAATGTCCTGTATTAAGACATTTATAAAAAAGGGCAGAGCTGTTGACTACGAGACTACCGAAGTGCAAATATAGCAAGTCTAAAAGAAACACAGACTTTTTACCCAATCTGTAAGAAAGTGGCACATACTTGGACTTGGCTAAATTAGAAATATTTCACCAATGTATTTGTAACTCTACTGCTATAGCACCCAAAACACACTGAGAGTGTAAACTGCTCATGAATAGCACAGTAAGTTCCAAGCTTCTAAGTGCTTACTGCAGTAACATGGTCTGTTTCCCAACATCTTTGCAGTCCTTGGAGAGGTGTAGATGCAAATTTAATGAGCAATGCATACCATCTGTTAATATTGCCTTTAAGAGCAACAGAGAAAAAAGCAGCAGTACCAAGAGTGCAAGAGATGGCAGAAGCTTCAAAAAAACGGACCATCAATAATAGGGCTCTCTGTGTATGATTGTTGTAAAAACAAATCCCCAAAAATGAGCAGACTACATGTTTATTTTGCAACTGTTCAAATACTTAAGTCAGTCTTAAACCTGCATTGGAACCATGCAATAAAAATTCACGTTAACAGAGCTAGTGGGCACATTACTTCTGTCCAAAAGCCAAATGCACCACAATGACACATCCTAGGACCTGATCCTGCAGTACCCATGCTCTGGGATAGCTCCTTTCTCTAACAAACTACAACAGATCTTTTGAGTTACGCTGATTTACATAAATACAGGATCTGGCTAATTCTTAGTTTACACTCAAGCCAAGTGGATAAAAACTGCTATCATTCTAATAGAGTAGTATTTCTCACTTACTCAAAGGGGTTATAAATAACTGCTTTGGATGCTAGACAGTGGACAGCAAAGCCTCTGGTCCCTGAAGTGTCTAAACAGAGAAATCCAAGTCTGACAGCACAATACGTTTTCAGCTACTAGCTAGGGCAATTCAGCTTAACCCTGTGAAGCCATTCAGGCTTTACAGGGATACAGAGAAGCTACTTGGTGCCTCTCCACTCAGCAAATGCTTCAATTGTTTGCATTGTGAACCCAATTAGGTAGGAAGGACTTGCTCAGTGGCTGACCTATGTTCTAGCTTAAGATCAGGGTGCTGTTTTCCACCCTATCATGGACCTATCATTTAAACCCAGGTCTCAATCACTTGCAACATGCGGATGAAGCTTCAAAGCCTGTCTGTGAAGCTGCAAACATTAACTCCTTTATGTTGTGAGTTTAATTAGCATTTTGTTCTCACAAATTAGTCTTCTACAAAACATGACCTGAGGATAGGCCTCATGTTTAGCTAGGATCAGGTATTTCTATCACAAATAAGAAAGAGGTCGCTTTTTCCTTTCAGTTTCACAATAACTGTTCTCATTTATAAATTCACCTCAGTAAGTGTGATTGTTGTTTTCACTTAGATGAACTCTGATTTCCTGCAGGATAAGGACTGTATTTCCTAATAGCTAGCAGGACAATAACTTCATCTTTTTCATCTAGTCATATACATTTCAGTCATACCTTAATATTTTCTTCTTCCTCAAGAGAGCTTTGAGAATTTGCCAAAAATCCATATAAATGCTTTGGGTTTACTTCCACAGTCCTAGTTTTATTTGAACACAATATTAAATCTGGAGGGAAAGAATAAGTGGAGGTCCATAGTTTTCATGATGAGTTATCTTTGGCCTACTTTATCCTACATAGCTTTGTGACAAGAACAGATGTAAAAGCTCTCTGCAGTCCTTAATCAAGACATACTATTCCTGAGATAACCAGCAGGCAAAAGAATAAGCCAAGTTACCAGGGTTCAGAAATGGAGATGGTTGCATGAAATAAAGGGTTTATTTTAATCACTAGAATTCCCTGACAGAGTTTTAAGTCAATTATAAAGTTAAAGCCACATTTCCTCACTGTATGTTAGTATAAACATGTAGAATACATTTGTGGTAATTTAATAATCATAAAATTCTATGACATAATGACCCTTTAAATCAGAAATGCATTATTTTTCAATTATTTTAATGGAGTATTAATTTATAGAAATTATAAATACAGTTTAGTCCCCTTTCCCAAGCAGATCAATGCAAGTGCAGTTAAAATGCAAAAGTATACTTTCCTATGACTTTTCCCCATCTTCTGTGATGAACACAAAAGCAAAAAAATTCTGCTTGTTTTCAGGATATAATGAATGATAAGAATCAAAACCACATTCAGAGCGAGACATAATTAGATGACAATTTAAGCATGTTTCCTATTAAAGAGGTAGTCACATTGCAGTTGAAACAAGCACCAAAACCTAGTTGTTTAAAGCTAGACTGTTGTCATTATTTATTCAGTCAAAACCAATGTTTTCTTCTGTACATCATCTAGACGTTGGGTATGTCTACACCAATCTGGCAGGCAGCAGGTACTCAACTCGTTTCACCAAAGGAGATTATTTTTAAAGGAATATATTTTGCTTTCCTCTAGAACTCAAAATCAAAATCTTTAAGTGTACTTTCAGAATGTATGAAGAAATTACAAACACCTGAAAGCCAAAACAATTCCAATTTGCAACCTTAAGCACAGAAGTGGTAAATAGGGCCCAAAACACATCCGTGAGGGGCTCCATCACTTTCCTTGCCTAATATAAAGCTATCCACTCAGATTAAATGCCCCCAGAACTCTCCCTGCCACAAGCACTAACTGATTTCTTCCACATGCTATATCCTCTCCCCTAAGTCCCGTCTTTCCCATACTGTACAGATGGAGACCTGTTAAAACTCTCTTCATGTATCTTGTTTACAGATCCCTGCCAAAACCCAGACCACTACACTGTTGTGGCCACAGTTTCCTCACATCTCAGTAGACAGGTGAACTGTTTCCTCACTCTTTCCTCTTTTTTTTTTTTTTCCTCATTGTTTTTCACCTGGGGAAAACTTCTTGCACCTGCACAGAAATTAAGTACTGAAAGAAAGTACAGAAATTGTATCTAACTATGCTACATCTCTGGGAATAGCCCTGAGCCCTGATACTCCAAATACTGTGCTAGTTTAGAAAACATGATTTCCCAAAAGCTTGAACAGCCATTTTGCTTTTGGCCACATCTTTAAATGTCAGTCACACCCACTTGAGGGAACAATCACCACTGTCAATGGCAGACAGACTGCAGTGAGATAATGGCTATTTTCACTGTTAGCATAGAGACCACCATCTGTAAGAAGGAAGTAAAAGCAAGATTTAATTTCTATTGTTCTTATTTGAGCTTCTACTAACACCAGCTCATATCTAAACATAGTAAAGCTTTCTTCCTCCATGTTCATTTAAAATGATACATACTTTTACTGTGCTATAGTATAATATAGTATAAATAAAAAAGTATGAAGTTAATTTCCATTCAAGAACAGCCAAGATCACTGTCTCAAAGAGCAATAAATAAATAGGATACTGCTAACCCCAAATATCAAGAAAGATAGTTAAAACCATTACAAATCCATATCTCTCAGTAACTTAACAATCTATAGGTTCAGTCAATTTAAAAGATCTAGGAACAGGGGTTTAGTGGATTAGTAACAACAGACCATTAATCTCTGCAGCCTCAATTTTAATCCTGCAATGACCAAAGTGATTAAAAATCATTCTGACCACATGACTAGTAAAGCTCCTAAGCACGGTTCTCTCACATACCTGAATCCCAGCAGCAGAGGTCACAGTATATTCTAATGGGACTATTTACCAAGAGACCTCTGCTTAATACTTAACTAAACTCAGTGCCAACCTTTTTGGCAGAGCAATTCCACTGCACACTACCTCTGTGAACTAAGAGCTGATTTGAAGATTTTATTTTACACTTTATTTCGGTCTGTATTAGCAAAGCTTGCTTTGTTCCCTGGGAAAATATCCAAAACAAACTTGTGGAAAACAAATACTTTTTTTGTTTCTACATAAGATTTTAAATAAACGTGTAGGAATTGATGACTCCCATTCCAAGCAAATGCCAGGAGATTATTTCTGTACAGTTTATATAATATCAGTAAAAGTTATATACAAAACACTTAGGAGTTTTAAAAATAATGCAGTAGTATTAGGTCATATACTCTGGTTTTATACATAAGAATGCTCTATTTCAAAGATTTTAAGTTCTGAAGTATTTGATGACTATAATCAATTCCTAGGTGTCCAGTATGTGGTGATACTATGTGATCAAGACACACTTCATCATTTGGTCCCCCACAACAGTTATTAGGATATCAGTAAAGAAGCCATTGAAAGGAACACCTTTTAAAAAGGATTTAAATTCAAAAAGGATTTCAATTCAACTGTTATTTGCTGTGGTCAGAAATCCGAGTCACAGGTTCTTTCTCAGGAGCATTAAAAGGAAGATGCCAACTACCTCGGCAAATACGCTCTTTTATTACGGCAAAGTAAGTAAGTATTTAAAAACATAAAGACACAGTACACACGGAAGGTCTTAGTTACGTAGAACTAAAAATGGGAGAGTTACAAGCATGAGTTATGAGAGTTACTTGCTGCTGTTTGTGAAGCATCAAGTAGAGCCAAAGCAGGACAAGGGCTGGAGGAGATAAAGGATAAAGTTTGCAGGATCTGTGCCCTTTGGTAGATCTAGCCCAAATACATAAATATGATGTAAATGAATTGCACAATACTTATGTAAACTTTCTTGGCCATGGGAGAAATTTAATGGTAATACTATATATGAAGCCTTACCTCACTTAAAAAGTGAGGAATTTTTCTCCTGATACATAATGAATACACTACC
Source organism: Aramus guarauna (assembly GCA_013400195.1). Lineage (NCBI taxonomy): Eukaryota > Metazoa > Chordata > Aves > Gruiformes > Aramidae > Aramus > Aramus guarauna. The sequence goes on from VXBL01009512.1 coordinate 2,043,452, forward strand.
ACCTTCTCTCAGCAGTAGACAAGACACGTTTGGCTTGTTTTGGTCCCAGACAGAGGGATAGACAGAACCTCAAGAATTTTTACATATCCCTCACAAGTTTCCTACATCAGTCTGACTAAAGTCTGCTTATGCAATCTAGACTATGCCAACTGCTTGCACAAAACCGGCATGAGGTTTCCCAACCACCACTACCAGGTTGGCACCACCTGGTAGAGTGGGTCTTCCCTCATCACACAACATAGCTGTGCCACTGTCCCTCCACCAGTCATGCCACGCAGCCCCACAGCCCAAGTTTGCACACGGGATGTCCTCTTTGTATCAGGACTTGAGGTCTGATCAAAATACAATTAAAATTTGTGCTGGGAAAAAAGGGGAACAGAAATTCACATATGAAAAGCATTGTGTATTATCACTCATCTCTTGTTACTTCACTCTTTAGGTTTTTTGTTTTGTTTACCGTAGTCCAGGGGAAACTGTTTACTGTTGTGAAAAACAGTGTCTGTTTCATTCAGGGCATCCATAAAGTGAGAATTAACAAATTACGATCTGGATTATTTTAATTCTGATCATATAGTTTCTCTTGCTATGTTAGTCATACTAGAAAAGTCCGTATCTTTACCACACAAAGAACTGATACATGATTTTAGCTGGATTAAAAAAACTATTTTCTATACAACTGTATAATCTGATCAGAAATTATGAAAACTTCTGCTTATTTTAGCTGGGCTTTTACAAAGAATTTGTATTATTCATGCATTATACCACTGCTACTCCTTGCTTCAGCAAAGCACTTAAGCACATCGTCAATCTAAGTTGGTTTATACAATTACATATTAAGACTCAGATACAGCAAAACACTTAAGCATGTCTTTTAAGTTTTGCATTTTCTGAATCTGTGTATTAATGTATCACAATAAAATCTAAAGAAGCTCACAAGTATGAAAACATACTTATAGTATCTAATAAAAATAAATCATATTATTTATTACTCTAGTTTGCATCCTGTTCCACAGTGAGCTAAATACCTGTGACTCTAGAGCAAAGGCACAATTACAGACTGGCAAAGATGAATTGTTAACAACTTGGAGAGAGTGCCACGGGGACTACTGAAGATAAAAATTATGCATCTGCAGATAACTTTAAATCCCACTTGCAATTACTAACTGCCACATAGTACCCTCAGGATCATCTGGGCAAACGAGAGGAGACTGTGGAGTCCTTGTAGATTACTTTGTTTTCCACCAGGCACAAAACCATACTGTAACAATAAGATACTGCTTATAAATATGAATGTGAACAAAAAAACCTGTGCCAATAGTGAAGCCAGGTGAATATATCAGAAAAATAAAAAGTGGGAGTTACAGACATCATGGGCAAAATGCCCTGGAGGAAGTATTTCACCCCCAAAATAAATTCACATATGTGTACAGAGCATATCCAACAACCGCATTGGTATGCAAAGGAACCTGCTGGTCTGCTGAGAGAGCAAATTTCAAAGAGAAAATTTAGGGCCAAAACCTCTGGGGTGCCCTTAACGTTCTGGTGTCACCTACATCCGCGCCAAGTGGATGTGAAACACGAGGCAGGCAAAGTGCTGCGCTTTGAGGAACATCCTTGTTCCTCATAGTCACGATAACGACATAAAGAGGCCAACTGAATGAATGTTATTAATTTAAGCAGAATTTAAATAGCACATGTTTATTGAGGAACCTTGTGTGGGTCTGAATTTTACCTTAATATCACACTAACTCCTGGAAACCAATTTAAGTTAAACTCTAATTGATGTAATTCTTAAATATGCCATAATTATACCTCACAGTAACTGTGCTGCTCTGACTATGAAGAGAAAAATACCTTGTAATACACAGGCAGAGAGAAAAGGCGGGATCCAACCTCTGAGAGGACACACCAGGCCCCATTCTGTGACCCTTCACTCGAGGAAGCCACACGAGCTCAAACACTGAGGATAAATCTAGCTGAAGCAAACTGCACAAAGTCAAGAGGCAAGAAAGCAGAAATGACCATGAATTTGCTGTTCAGCTGGGCTTCAAGTTCTAGAGGTTTAAAAACAGATGTTTTCTGTTTCTTGGGGCCAGACCGCCGGGTTTCATCATCCACTGAATTCGCTGAGTGTGCCCAGCTGCAGCCGCGCCCCCTCCAGTCAGAAATCGAAAGGCAGTGTTAGCATGTAGCTCATCAAAACCATTGCCAGGAAGGTGTTTCTAGGAGTCTGCAAGGGCAGGCAGTGCCACAAGGGCAGTCACCTTCCTGTGAGGCACAGCCTCTCAGTCCCCCGAAGTTAGGAGCAGGTGGAAGGAGAGCCATGCAGGTCAGCCACCCTCCTGCCATCGCCAGGCACATCTGTGGTGAGGAAACATGTCCCCAGGGAGGAGGCAGGTCTGCGTTCAAGCTGGTTAGTCCAGTCAGCGAGACGAGGTGAGGAGCAGCAGGGCAGAAGGCTGAGGGGAGGTGAAGGGCCAAGGTTAAAGGCAGCTCAGTGCTGCTGAGGCACCAGCCATAGCTTCTCACCATTCTCTCCACAGCCTGACCCAAGGATCAGAGCTGGCACGGATGAAGCAGCTGGACTCTGGGGTGGGGGACAAGGCCGCAGAGCCTGTGGGCTCATCTCAGGGCCCATCACTGCCTTCCCTCCTCACCCTGGTGCCATGGAGGCCTCGTGCTCCCTCCTTTCAGTGAGGTGATTCAGTGTCGTACCCTGACCAGAAACAAAGTGTCAGAGTAATCCTAGTGCTGCAAGGCCGAAATGAGAGTGAAAATGGACTGTAATTACTTAAATTGCTGCTAGGTGACCTTTCACTTGACATTTTACCACTGTTTCTCTATCTGTGAATGTGTGGCCAACACTGCATGCTCCCTGCAAACCACTCCAAGCTCTGCAACCAAAATTAATCTTTTTTTTTTTTTTTTTTTTTGACTGAATTATGTAAAGCTCTTCTCATTCATACCTTTCATTCTTAGAAAAATCCAGACCACACAATCCCACTCAGAGAAATCTCTTGTCAGTGGCTGTTCACACACTCCTAAGTGGCAGGATTAGGACTAGCACAGGGTCAATCAAACACCTTTTCTTCCCAGCAGCAGCAGCAGCCCTTCCCTTTCGAAACTGCAGCTTCCCATATGGGAAATACCACCCCTTATCTGCAAATGGTATGGCTTTCCACCTATGTATGAACAAACAGCTCGTTCTCCATAAAAAGTACTGTTATCCTTTTCTACCAGCAGGCAGAAATCTTCAGCACTACCTTTTTCCTAAAGAGAGAAAGTTTATTTCCTCTGCCACGATGGCAAACACAAATTAAAGTTCTTTGTAGTGGCCCAAGTATGTCACCTTGCCAAACAAAATTTACCTGTGGCAGCAGCTCCTTCAGTTACTCAGCTGCCATCCTACCAGCCGTACAGCTATCAGGCAGGGTTAGCTGGGAGGGCACGGTCATTCCAACATCACTTCAAACAGTGCAGTTTTCCATAGTCACATGTACCAAAAGACCTTTCTCTTTTACTCATTATCTTTTACTTTTAGTATTAGTAAGGCAAATTCTGTAGGAGTCCTGCTGTGCTAGTCTTTCTACCCATGGCAGAACAGAAAAACTCCATTCTGATGACTATTCTTGAAGCAGAACAGTGCACTATAGGAGTTAACGGTAGGAAAGAACTTAAATTGGAAACAACCCACAAAACTGACAAGAAGATGATTTTTCAAAAACCATGTTTTCCCTCTAAATCCATCTACTCAAACGCTACTTCCAAAAGCTAGAGATGTCAACACATTTAGAGAGGAAAAAAAAAGGATAACGTTGCTTAGCTTCCTCCTCCCTGCATGTGTTTAGAAGCCGATTTGGACCAGTTGGTGCACAACTCTATCTGTTCCATACTTAAAAGCTAGATGACAAAAATACTGTATTCTGGGCTTGATCAAGTTAAGCACTAATGATACAGGGAGGAAGAAAGAATGTTAAAATGAACAGCTAACATGGATAATACCTTATCTGTCTTCACACTTACTTTAGTATCTTGTTAAAAAGTACATTCTAATTAGTTATTTGTGAATTACAGCTCCTGTGATTTTTTTATAGTAGTAATATTACAAAAGATAAAACTGTGGGGCATTTAATACTGATTTTACTACAGAAATACAAATGTTACAGATCCACAAATCTGAACAGTAAATGTTTTCATATGGAAAAATATATCAAACATTGAAAGCATTAGTTTTCTTTAATTCTGACCATTGCTTTCAGTACACTACGTACATGGAAACTGATCACCTTCCATTTTTCAAGAATAAAAAAGAAAATTAAATATTTTAGGGCTGTAATCCCAGACAGGCTGTACCTGGCACTCAACAGGAACACAGAGACCTGCCATCTAAAGCTTTTCTCATTGTCAAGTTTTAAGTTTTTGCAATTTCTAAGGCCTAAATCTCATTAACACTAAAGCCATTTATAACATTCTTGGAGTTCCAAGGTCTTTTAAGGTGGGTGTAAATATAGGTTTCCTTATGCCTTCTTACCTCAACTGTCAACTGCTGAGCACTGCATGAAAACATCTCCCATACTGACAAGTAAGAAGTTGACACGGGTACCCGTGTGCCTACGAAGGACCCAGTATCTGTCTACATCACCAGAAAGGCTACTATATTACACAGACTATAGGTCTAAAATGTTTCAGTCCTCTATTTTTACAAAAATAATAACTTGCTGTTTCATCTTCAAGAAATTCCATTTAAAGGCCCTTGACAGCTTTTTAACCATCAATGGTTAAACAAGGAATAAAATACTCTACTACTTTGAATTCAGCTGTAAACAGGTTGGACTGAAAATTCTCCTAAATGCCAGATAACTATCCTTTTAAAAAGTTTAATTCCTATTAATTTACCATTAACATTTCAATTTATCACAATGGAATTTTTTTTGCTAACTGACATTCTCCTGTGTACGGACAGGCACCTTTGCACTTTCTGATGGATTACAATGGAAATGCAGTCACACTATACAGTGTTGCCTCCAAACAAGTAATTTAAAACTTCATTCCTATTTTGTATTCCTTCTAACATGATGTATAGTTAAGATAAAAAACAAGATAGGAGCAAAATAACACTTATCACAGTATGTCAGTGTTGTCCATAACTAACTGTCATCTGGTTTTGTCTGATGCTTGAGCTGGTAATGAGATAATGATAAAACAGTTTTATATAGTCTTCTATTAACAGCCCAGATGGGCCAACCATCCACTTCAGTCTTTGCCATATTAAGTTTAGCCATAAACAATCAGTAAGGATGAAAACAGCAGCTCCCTCCTCAGCTAAATTACCACCTTTCAACCAAGTAAGAAAGCAATACTTTGACCAGCAGCAACAAATGAGCAAAACAGCCTTTTAGGGTAAGCAGGAATTACTTATTCATTGGTATACAAGGAATATTCATAATGCAAATGGGAAGCCATTTCAATCCTTGCTGAATTTAAAATCTAGCTGTTGTAGACTTAAGAACTGAAACCTTTCCAAGAACACTGAAGGCAAAACTTCTCTATAACATCAGTTGTATCTTAAAGACTTAAGGAATACCCTTAAATTGAGAGTGCTCATTCGAGTTGAGGTTTTATTCCTGGTTTTAGTAATTTTGTCTTGGAGGCTTGGTTATCTAGTTCAATTGCATTAACAATGAGGCAATACAAGAAGGTGAAGAGGTCCCTTTGAAAACTGGGTATCTTCATCACTGAGATTCAGAAAAGAATAGCAGCAATTACTAGTTTCTTTCCATCAGTCTATGGGATGGAAAATAGCTCAACATAATATGTGCAAAACTATTCATAAACTTTCCCTTCTACTACCTTTGCATAAGCTAAAAATATGTGTGTTGTTTTGGCACTTTAACGCCTATCTGGTCACGCTCTAGCTGTAAAACTAACAATAAAAATAGAATGATGAAAAATACAGGACACCAAAAAAAAAAAAAAAAAAGTAAAGCAGACATTTATAGGAGATTACAAGGCTATTTCCATAGAATTTTAAAGCAGAAACATCTTCACACCTTTTGAAAAGGCGGCAACATCTCTGAAGTGAGAAAGCATTCAAGTGCTAAGGAACTGAGAGTCTTTGGATCCAACATATGGCCTCCATCCTGTGTTTGAATGTGAGCAGGAGGATTGAATCCACGTGGATTTTCAGTAACATCAACAAACTCCGTGCAGGCATGAAGGTTTGCCCACACACATGAAGCTGTGGAGATGGGGCAAAGCAGAGAAGAATACTATAATGGATTGGATGCCAAAAGCTGTTAGTTACCAGATGCATCAGGCTGCATGTTATACCTTCCTAAATGCCTAGTGATCACTTCCATATAGATATATATCTGCACTAGGAATAATTCCTTCCCTTAGGATATTACATTTCTTACTTAAAAGTGCCAGAAGAAGCTATTTCTGTGACACTATTTGAGGATAATTAACTTGGTTTCAACATTTTTGTCCAAACATAACAATGGACAATGCACTGTTAGTTACTAATGGACATTAGAGCCTTGATATTCTTCTCTTCTACAAGACTACTTTAGCTTGAATTATCTCAGGTTGTACAATGCTAAGAGAAGAAGAGTTATCAGACCTTACAGACCATCATTCAACAGATAATTCAAGCTTTGGCATAATTTAGAGTTCCTATAGGACAACTCTGTGTTATGCCAGGTAATGAGAGCTCAGAGACTACAGAAGCAGCAAGACATAAAATGAAGTGCAGCCATGCTCCAAATACACCCCTTGCCCTCCATACCTAGAGATACTACCTCAGATGCTTAATACACAATGGAATTCCTTGATACACAGGATTTTTTTAATACCATTTTAGTTGTTTATGAGACACAATTTATGACCCCTGTGTGCTGCCAAATAGGCCAAAGAAGTTACAGCATAAAAGGCATCTATCCTTCATGACTTGAGGATGACGGCAAAGAACGAGAATACTTCCAAATAATAACAGAGCTGTAGGGATTGCATAAATTTCATCCACATTAGTTCCCGCAAGCCAAAACAATAAGTCATATATCAATTCATAGGAAACCACAAAGATGCTGAACATGCAGGTTCTATAAATCATTTTGTTGATGGATTAACAGAAAATGTACATAGAAACCTTCTTAATGCCCATGATAGTAGCATTTACTTATTTAAATGAAGGAACCTGCAAGGGTTTGAAGACAGCATTCTGGGTTTTTTCTTGAAATTGATTGTTAATAACTAGAATCACAAAAAAATGGCTCACTGTTTATACAAATGACTATGCAAGCAAAGGTGGCAGCCATTATGGGATCAACCACATCCCACCTGAGAACACTGAAGCTAAATAATCTTTGGCGGTATTCTTACCCAGGAAGGCAATTTTGGACATCATACCAAGAACTCTTATCCTCTTTCTATACAAACAGTATAAACCCTGTGCCATGATTATCTGCATCTTCAAAGGAACAACAACCGGAGAGGTCTTATTTCAGCATTTCATATACAGGACATCTTCAATTCCACTGCCCTATGTTCCTTCTATGCTGTAGTATCATTAAAAGGAACAAAACCTCAGAAGTCATAATACAAATCATGACTATTTTTCCTCAGAGATTACAACTCAAAGGAATAAATACGCATTGTGACTTAGGAGAGAAAGGGCTTTCATTTCTTTCTAAAGGGTAGAAATTGTTTTCGCAGTTCTTCAATCTGTTCTCATTTCTCATTTGCATCTGCACAAAGAACTGGATTCTCCTTTCAAACAAGCAATTTCAAGTTGCAAAAGCTTTAATTCACTATGCCAAGGAAACAAAAATATTTGGTTTATGAAGTTCACAGATAAATTATTTCCCAAATACAAGGGCCAGTAATTAAGAAAAAAAATATTCTTAAATCTCAGTATCATTTCTTTCTGACAAAGCAATCTATTATACATAGAGTAACTGACTGATAAAAAATGTTAGATATAAAATATTTTGAAAATATATATGCCTCTTTTTAATAGATGAAATTACTTTCCATATACTAAGTCTCACAAAAATTCATGCATATGAGATACCAAAAAGCCCATTGTATAACTTCATTATTTATTTTAATTAAGAAACACAGCATATGTGCTACATTCAGCATAATTTATATTTAAATATCATATAAATACACAGCAAAAGACAATGTGACATAACATTGAACCTGTGTTTAATAAATAAGTTTACTAATAATGACAAACTAACTTAACAGCCTATTCAATTCAGTGAGTGACATCATCCCTTTGAACAGCAGCTCTTAACAGGCCCTAATCCAAATAACCCCTGGAATTAGTAGGAGGGCCATCACAGGTTTAAATAGAAACTGAATCAAGCATTTGCTAACGTTCATGAAAGATCCATGCACAGAAGACCAGTCTTGTATCTTCATTTCTGAAAGAACTGACTTAATAAGAAAGAAAAAAAAAGATGAAAAAAATAACATTACCACATTCCTTAATTCACATCCCTGTAATTTGCAGCCGTGTGCTCAACTAGTGGGTTTTTTTTTAAGTAACATGTTGAATGAATGACCAGTGCTGAAGTGCTAAAAATACGCAGTTTCTGGAATCCAGTGTTGAGGCAAACCTTAACAGGCTTCATTACGCCTTCTCTTATTACGCTGTTATCCAGACATCCCAGCTAGATAATATGCCACAAAACATAATGTAAAAAGGATGACAGAGGAAAGATACAAAGCATTAGTGCCAGTCAGATATCTACAGATCTTAATCCTTTTTACCAAGATGACAAGTACTAAGGATTCCTGAAAAAAAAATAAAAATCCCTAGGAAAANCAAAAAAAAAAATAAAAATCCCAAGAAAAAAAAAAAAAAAAGAAAGAAAAACCCTAAATGCAGGTGCACATCCTCTATATGGTTAAAATCAATTATTTGAAACCACAGCTTTACCATGCAGCAAAAGTATCCCACCATTCACTTATTCACTGTATCCCCCCCAAAAAAAAAAAGGAACAAAAAAAGAGAAAAAACAGAGATGAATATCAGTCTGTTCTTAGTGCTAGAGGGAGATGGAGAGCAAGGAGAGCCCCTGCAGGACTGATCCCACTAGCAGTTTCAGAAGCCTGGGTTCCTATGTCTGAAGATGAGGGAAGGAGGAGGGGACATTAGGAAACACTGGCAGCTAAATGCATGGCATAAGGACCTGCACAGAATGGGACAGCTTCTTTCTGTCTCAGGATATTACTGTCAGAATGGTCAAGACAGCGATGAGCTTCATTTTTCCATTCTCGCTGGGGTACTTTAAGAAGTGCCTAATTTGAAGGGAACTGGACAGGTGGCATGTCACGCTGAGCTAAATAGATAAGTGTGAGATTTAAATGACAAGAGGCAGCAGGTTTTGCTGCTCTAAAGAGTGAGAGAGTGAATTATTCTGATGGTACCAATGGGCACACGTGGAAGGTCAGCCCAGGGTGTGCCAGAGTCACCCGGGTGCCTGGTAGCAGATGGTGCCCAGTCTGTAGGGATAAAAGAAGGGCTGAAGTACCCCACAGGCCAACAGCAGCACTATTTGCTTGGGAATAAAAAAGTTTTAGGGCGGGTGCAGGCAATACAAATTAACATAAATGCTGCCCTCCCAAACGTTCATATCACCCATCCAAGGGTTGTAAGCACAGATCAGTCAGGAGGTGCTGCAGAAAGCGCAGTGGGGACAGTCACTGCCAGGGTGAGATGCTGCAGGGGCTGCTGGCTGGCTGGGAGCTGGCCCAGGCCAATCTCTGCGTGGTCCCAAGGGAGCTTTGGAGCTCCGTTTCACTAAGCGCCTCCAGGCTGGACGCTGAGACGTCCACCAGGACCCCTTAGTCCCGCCTGCAGTGCCTTGCCTGTGTTTCTTGCATTCCCATTTCCGGACTTATGCAATGACTTGAGGGCAGAAGGAGCCTGCAGAGAAGTGGAACAGCAGGAGACGCAGGCAGCCTGGATCCCCATGGGGCTCCCTAAAGTGTCCCAAACTAGAAAACTGGCCGCCTCCCCACTCCCGCCTCCTGCAACATAATTATTCCAGCATGACTGACATGACAAATTAACAAGGCAGCCAGGGCTTCTGCAGTAGAAGGGAGTGTTTTCCCCAAGAATAAATTGTTCCAATCCTTTACGTTAGACACCCGGCCGTGCCTATTCATTAATTGGACAAGCTCTGGTGACAACTGAAATTACCTGACTTCTACATACTGGAGGGGAGAGAGATCTTTGCACGCATAAAATGAGAAGCCAAAAGCTGGAATCCCAGCCACCAAGGAGTTGTTTGGATGGGGCTTTTTTTTTTTTTTTTTTATTAATTTTCAAAGCACGGCCACAGTAAAGCTCCATTTAGAAGCAGAGGCACGTTCTCCAGTGTCATTCCTCCCTTTGCAGATCCTGAACTTGTGGCACCAGAACATGACAACTCCGCCAGTGAACCACAAACCTTTTAAGATCTGCAGATCAGACGAGTTTAAGAACTTCAGGAGCTATGAAATTCTGGGATTACTGCAATGTTCTAATTAATTATCACAATCAAGTACGTTAGGAATTACAAGCATCTGCTTAATCAGTACACTGTGGTTATTTATTTTTGCATTTACAACCAATGTATCATAATTACTACACAGGTTTGGAATTAAGGGGGGGTGGAATGGATGGCTGTTGACTTCTGTCACGACCCACTCACAATACATCGTTCATGTATTTCATTTTTCACCTACTATTTTGATCTGGGTTTAACTGTCCCTCTTGCCTCTTGCTAAGGGGAACTCCCTGGGAACCCTGTATGGTATTTTCCCCCTCTACACCCCCCGCCCTTTCCATGCTAGCTGCATACCTGAAATGCAGACGATGAAATTCGCTTGCAGAAGAAAAAGCACCTCCCAAACAATTTCCATCCTCCGATTCTCATGCCAAGTGCATCCCTCGGCGAAAAAAAATAACAAAGATCAATATCGCAGTTTGAACGATCCCAGCAAATTTCCTTTCGGACTTGCAGACTGTATTCCCCAGATGTGCTGACAACACATGTCCAAGCTCCCTCTCTGCACGGCTCAAGCGAGATCCCTTCCCTTCCTTCGCCCTCCAAAAAAGACCACGAAGCCAACTGCCAGCACCGGGCTCTTCCTCCACGAGTGAGAAAAAAATCCACCGGATTTCCCAACAAGACATAGACAACAAACCCCAACTGATCCGGTCCGGAGAGCCTCTATTCCAGGGCGGCCAGGTGCAAGTTAACCCCAAACTCTGCACGTCTCAGCGGGGCAGTGCCAGCATGCCGGGGAGAGAGAGGCGGCGGAGGGAGGGGGTTTCCTCTCCTGCTGCTACAAAATGAGCGGAAAGAGATTAATACCCGCTGCAACGCATTCANGCGGCGGGGGCTTGCGTACATCGCCGGCCGGCTTCGCTACGAATACCAATATTTTAAAACTTACAGAAACAAGAAAGAAAAGAAAAACAAAGCCAAACTTCTCTTTTGGTGGTAGGAAGGGTAACAAGAGGATACAGCCAAGAGTTAGTGAAGTACTTGCGCTGCAATGCCTATCTAAATTGCATTCCCCAAACCACAATACTTCTGCACAGATTCCCCCA
>VXBL01009512.1:2055131-2081750 GCA_013400195.1 Aramus guarauna
GGTAATCTCTTACTTACCCCCAAATCCTCCTGCTTTTTATTTTTTTCAGCTCATCGGATTTGCCACTCCTGCCTGCAGTCCCAAAAACAAATCGAGGTCAAGCTCCGAGTCGCTTGCTGCAGACACTACCACCACCTTAGCTGTAAGGAGGTACCATAGCTCGTTGGATTTCCCCCCCTCCTCCCCTAATTCCGACTATTTCGCCATTTCCCCGAGTAGGAGACNACCTCCCTCCCGCGCGGCCGCCTTGGCTGTCTGTCTTCAAAGGCACATTCGAGAAGCTGCTGCTCATTTTGTTTAAAATGTGGGTCCAATTTTATCCCCCCCCCGCCACCCCCTCAAAAAAAAAGAGGTGCACCTGGCTCGGGGAGAGGTTGGCTTTCCTTTTTTGCGGAAAGGAAAACTGGGTGCAGAAAGGCAGCGCTGGCAGAGCCAAGGGGCCGCGGGCTGGGGAGCTGCGCGGCGCGGGTAGGTGGGCAGGGGCTGCCCGGGCCGTAGCGCCCTGCGGGGTGGCTCGGTCTGTCATGAAAGAAGGGAGGGAGCAGGGGCTGTGGGCTGGAAACGAGATTCCCGGCTCAGGGCAGGTGTGAAAGGTGATCCTGCAACTGCTTCGACTGCGGATGCCTTCATTGATCACTGTAAGGCAGAGGGAAGGGGGAGGGAGAGAGATGCTTTGGGTTTCAAACTGATATCCTAGCTCTTGGCAGGTATGCGGAGGTCATATTACGAATACTCCAGCGGGGGATGCATGCATAATAGATTGAACATAGGTTGGTTTATAAACAATTTTCCAGCCCAGGGCATGTTTGTAAAATGCACCTTTGTCTAGATTTTAGCAAAATCAGGACGCCTGGATGTCTGAATGGGGAAGGAGAGGATCTTTAAGAGAAGAAGACACCACAGGCTAGGTTGTTATTTTCATCTGTCTGAGAAATGTGTAGGAGTCATAGGTTTCAAGTCATCCTGACGGTATTTAATTGTGGTAGATCAGATTTCTTGAGTGCTTCAAAGCAACTGGATGGGACAACATCATCACTATTTGAAAGGAAGAATTGGACTGCGGGCACTTAGTAGTCAATATGATCCTTGTATTCATTTTGCTAGTTCTCAGGGTAGTGTAAGTGCTCTTTGCACAACAGCAGTCTCTGCTGATGTTTACTCCATCTCTTCTCATGGGGTTATAAAGAGACTCAGGATTTTAACAAACTGATTGCCATCATCTGTCCAGTGAGAACAGTGAGGCTGGGCATGAGACGCAGAATTCCCATATTTTTTGATGAATTTTCATTAAACAGTGGGACTGTGCAGCAAGAGGGATTTCTTTCCTTGATAGCATTGCAGAATGCTGGGTGTCATTTGAATACTTGTGTTTAGGCAATTGAGAATTATCCCTCTTGGGCAAAATGAAATGCATAGGATTTAGGGAACTAGGGCAGCCTGTGGGTGAGCAGGCATTTATCAGGTATGCCATTACTTAGATATGCCTTTGGGCACTGAATGAGTTGTCCAGAAGCACCAAACTAGTATAGATTTTTAAAGAGATTGAAATATAATTTGCATATGGTTCTTGAAAAGTTAAAGAAATAAGGACTACAAGGAGTCCTTCTAAATTATTTCTTTAAGATCATGGTATCAAACAAAGGCTCAAATCAGCAGAAGAAACAATTGTTATTGAACCTGAGACCTTGTTTGTTGAGTGTTCTGTGTTTTCAGAGTCATGCAAAATAACATATGCAATTCTCTTCTTTATGCCTTTTTAAAATCCAAGTGAATATCTCCTACTCTGGTATTATAAAAGGCATGAGTGGCTTCCTCTATCTGTAGTCTAGATGTATTTAAGCACACTTTAGGAAACGCTCAGTAAATGTTTCCATTGATGTTTACTAAACTCCTTTACTGAAATAGATAAATGTTTTCCATAGATTTGACTGTAAATTCTCTTTTGGGCTTTCCCACCTAATTTCTTACAATAACATCCCAATCCAGAACATAATAAACCTTACAAAGAGACCCTTATCTTTTATGTTCATATTTACACAGACATCCTTGTTCCTAAGCTAGTCTCCTTGAAATTATGGCATTACATGTGGGAAAACAAATGTCTCAAGCAAGTGAGATGGCCTGTCATAAAAGAGTGTGTTGTCCATTAAACCAGCAAAGAATTGATTTGGTGACAAGAGAGAATGCCAAATCCTAAGCAGCAAGCTCATGTTTAATTCCTGTTGATGACAGTGAAAGTTTAATATGAGTTTAATGGCAGGGAAAAAATAGGTAGTTGATCTTGGCTGCTAGCAAATAGCCAAAAGTCCCAAATATATTGATTTTTTCAGGCATCTTTTTAGTGTGGTATGTTTATCGTCCTCGTGCAAACCTCATACTTATTTCAGTGGCTTGTGATAAATAAATAGTTTGTGACTCAGACTGAAAAATCTATGAGGGATCAAAGCCAAACTAAAAGTTTTCTTGACCTGGAAAATACAGTAGTGCATTGAGAAAACATGCATTTTTTAAAAAATCTAGATAAATAATAATGAGTTGATTCTGCTGTCATTTACTTGCTGTGATGTTATTTGACTGTCAGTGGCCTTAAAGCTTGAGTTTTGAAGTCATGATGGCCATATTGGCTGCTGCAGCTCCACAGGAAAGCTTAGTTCGATAAAGTTGAATGGATGTCGATACAGGCCCATTCCAAAGCCCACTGAAATCAATGGGGATGTTTCTGCAGACTCTGATGAGTTTTGGATCTGGTTTTCACTGTAGAATTTGGCACAGTGTATTTGATCCCAAGGGAAATGGTTTAATATAGTAGGGTGTATTTGATGTAGAAGCAGAACATAACTCCTCTGTGTACAGTGCTGTAGTTCTAAGCTCAAAAAGAGACAAAAATGCTGGCTGCAGCATAAATTTTTTATTGTATGAGTTTCCATTCAAAACTCCTTTGGTAACTCACTAAAATGAAGGGGGTTGATATTTGCTGCATTTATTTGAGTTCCATTCATATTTATACAGTTAGCTAAACTTCTTAAACTTAATCTTGCCAACCTTTAAGCTGTACTGAATCATTGGACTATTCATGTGCCTAGAGGTAAAAATGACTGCAGAGTAGTTTTAGACACCTTTCTGAAGCATGTTTGTATATTTTAAATGTGAGGATTTTACTATCTAGAAGCTGCGGCTGGGATTTCTGTCAGAGTTTAAGAGTACCTAACATATTAATTACAAGCTGGACACCTAGTTTCTTCAGGCCACATTTACAGAGAAAGACTTTTTGGTTTAGCTATGCAAAGAGAGTTCAAAAAGTACTTACAAGATCCACATGGTTAAATGTTTTTATACCAACATAACACATTCCGATTCAGTAAAGCAGAGTTAAGGTTTGCACCTCCTCAGAGGAGCCAGCATTTTGACTCACTTGACTCAAAATTAGCTTGGATTGCAAAAGATCAGTTGTAGAAATTGTTTTGAACTGGGCAACTTCTGAGCAAAATGGGTTGAACGGTGGCTTACCGTTGTCAATGGAAGAGGTTGCTGCCATTCATCACTGCCGTGCTGCTGAAGGTTCCCACTGATCTGGTACAGCAGCTTGCCTGTGTGCTCCCTAGCTCATTTCTGTCAAAATAAGTCAGATCAGAAAAGGCCTGCTATTGAAGTTGTCTGAAGCTTTTGGCATGCTTCCAGCAATTAAGCTGGCAGAGCTGGAACAGTTCCTGCTCTTACTTATTTTCCCCTGTCCCAGGGGCTGCTGGCCCCATGGCAGGAATGATGGAAGAACTTGTGCGTCAGCTTCTGAATTGCCACTGGGAACAGCCTAGGATGTAAGCATGAACCAAAATCAATGTTAAATCAAAATCAAAAAAAGGGCCAATGCTGAAGTTCACTCAGGTGGAAGAAAGCTCAAGGGCCTCCAAATCCAAATGGGGATTTGAAGACCATCCAAAGCCAGCAGTCTATTAGTGTCCAGCTCAGGGAACTTTACCAACCTATTTGCCAGAACTGGACCCTAACCACTACTGAAATGAAAGTGATTGCTTGGAATAAATTATCATAGTGATAGCACTGAACCTTGCTGTTGTAATTCACATTAATATCACACTTTTCCTCCTTGTCTCAAGTTTATTCTATATTTACACTTATATTCCAGGTGGAACTTACACTAGTAGGTTTTTATTGCAATTAACTGAATTGTTTGTAAAAGACAAAAAGGACCTTTGTGTTTAGACTGTACATACAAATGTCTTTCCATGCAAGTTCCAAGTAACTTCAGATGCAGCAGTAAAATATCACAATAAATTGCAGAAACCTACCAGTAAAAATCTGTGCATTCCATGCAAGCATTTGAAGCTATGAGAAAGAATAATATATATTTCTTTTAAAATAATAAGAAAAAAATGTGTCTACTCTAAGCTTTGATATTTATGCCCTGTATGAGGAACTCTAATCTCAAGGAATAAGTATGGGATTAGGAAAGAATTTATACTCCTGATTGTGCCAACATTGACTATGTGGCTTCTGACAAACTCTCTGTATTTCATTATCTTGCATTTATAAAACGGGCTACAATTCAGCAAGGAATTCAGTAAGACTAGGTTAATAATTTGCAGTAAGAAAGGCAGTATTGACTGTTGCTACTTCAAGAGTAAGAACAGCTCACAAGTGCCCAGCTCCTTTGAGGCTTCTTTGTTCAGAGGCTAAGCAAGCTAGTATTAGACAGCCACTAATAACAGGTGAGTTGCTGAGAATATAACTATAAATACTGAGCGATAATATTGCCATTTAATTTCTAGTGCTCCTGTTCCATGTACTGTTACTGCCATGCTTTCTTGTATTTTCTGAGAGTGTCTTCAGTGCTTATAAATAGTCCTGACCTCACTAAGGAAACTGATAAAAAATTTAACATATTGTAAAAATACAGCCTCTAAGAATCCATCAGTGCAATGGACATTAAGGTAATTCTTTTCTTGTATTGATGGTCTTTATCAAAACTGAGACGGAATTTACATTTTACTGGTAGAGATAATGACACAATTTATTTGAAGTTAAAAACAGCCCCAACAAAGAACAAGAAAAATGACTGGCAGTTAACTATTAAGCCAATCAATGTGTTTTTCCTGTGAGTCAGTCTATTCATTATCATAAAGACTTATTTTCAGTCCAAATCCCTTTTTCATGTCTGAACTCCAGCAAACAGTGTTAAGACATCAAATATTTGTGAAATAACATTCTTCTAATTCAAAAAGACATATGTAAACTGCAGTGATTTAGTTTTTCTGGAAGTGAGAAATTAGTCACAAAAGTGTTTAAAACGTCATGCTATCTTGCAGTTCCTCAATAAACCTCAATAGGTTCTTTGGGAGTCTTGGCAGCTTTGTGCCCACAGAATCGGGTTGTTCTGAGTAGGCATGTAGAGTGGGAAAACTGATTTTTTTGCTAGTATCAAAGTCACCAGATAAAATTGACTTCAGGTGGTGCAGTGATTACAGTCCTTGGAATATTCTTATTTCCCACAGCCAGGGAGTATGTTAGTGAACTTGCCTGTAAAAATAATTAAAAAGATAAAAGACCAGGATTTGGAGGGGATGTTGTTTTCATAACAACTGACTGCAGTGTAGTCCAAGCGTGGTGGATAATGAGAAGGGACATTCTTTTAATCCAGCTTTTGGCTTTGACTCAATTCAGAGACTCTACGGACTGATGTTAAGTTGTGCCAAACTCCTCGTGTTCCAGTGGGGCCATTCTGGCAAAGAGGGGTATTTGGTCTATACCGATGCCTCTTCTGTGTCCCCTTTCATTTAGCTTGGCCTAACAACCACAGATGGGCTGGTTTAGCACACTGCTTCCAATTAGACCTTGCCCCAGAATCCCTGCAAGACCATTTCTGCCACATTCAAGGCAACGTTGCTTGGTAAAAGGGAGACAAAGTTGCTGTCATGTACCTCGGCATGTCACCCTATGTTTCCGGCTATTTCTAAAGCCACTCGCAGTAGCTACAAAGCAGGAAAGAAAACTTCCTGGTTTCTGTTTTTCTGCCTCCATCCTTCTCTCTTGCAAGTTTGAATTAATTAAGAGATCAAAAGCAATATATATTTTTTGACATTGAGGATTCTTTGTCATCTCAATCAAAAAGAAAAGAATACACATCTTGAAAATTACTCTGCTATGGATCTTACTGGTTCCTCATTACAGATTTTGACAGCTACTTGTCACCTGGTGCCTGTTTAATATAATTTCTTATGCCATATAGAGTAATGGTGATTGCAATATCATATTAATATTATGGATGTGTGAGTCAAGACACCTATGCTGTAAATCTTCAGGCTATGCTGCTCTCAGAGTGGATTGAGTTGGGAACTCGTGATCCTGCTAGGATATAATAGGTATCTGCTTGCAGAGCACTTTTGCCATTGTGCTAAGATTTGCCACCAGGGCATTTGGCGGGAAAGAGGTAAACTGAGCATACGTTGTTTCCTGCATGACTGCCCAGTGAGAAGTGAGGGAACTCATTAGAAGTTGTTCTCTCCCGAGCTTTGTGCTTGAACCTAAAGGATGTATGTCTGTGAAAACAGTCAAGTTCCCCGGCTTCTTTGTGTGTGGATATTGTTTAGGCTTGTGCAGATGTGGACAATGAGGTACAATCTTATGACAATTGTTGCCTGTTTCTATTCACTATTTTTCTGTATCACTGCATGAACCATTTTGCTTTTTCTGGGAGATACACTGCTGTATTTTTCTGCAATTATGAATAGCAATTAAGAAGGAAGAGGAAGCACACTTAGTAAGTAGCATCGTTCTTGTCTCTCTAGATTTTTTACATTTTGTAATCAAGGTGTTCTTTAAAAACATCTTTATTCTGCTTCTTTATTCTTTATTCACTTCTCCGGTATTTTTTATGCAAAATTAGTTAATAGGAGATTTCTGAAACCAGAGATTAATATGCTTATCTTAGTATTAGATGTTGTTCCCTGCAACTTCTCACATGTTGCAAATGTCCATAAAGCATCAATTATGAGTCTGAGCTTGTTCCCATTAAAGTGAATGGGAGTTTCACCCTTGATTTTTAACGCGTTTCCTTTGGAATTAAGCCTCAATTCAGCCTTTCACCAGCTGGGTAACTTTCATCACAAAAGTAATTCAGCAAATGGAATTATTCATGTGCTTAAAACAGACCATGCACTCAGTTTTTTTTTGGGGAGGCTTCCAGAGGCACAGTATCTCATACAGCACAACCGCAGTTTATAGTCAACAGACTGCAATAGCCCCAGTGTGAATGGCACTTCCTCGGCTACAGTGTGTTCATTTGCAACGGTTCAGAAGGAAATAACCCTCTCCTAACTCCTGCCTCTAAATCTTCCAAGTTCCAGGAAGAATTACTTATACCGATGCCTGGTTCTAAATTGGTTTCATCTCCCTCAGTTTTCCTCTGTAAAATGGGGATACTCCTCACGAGAATGCAAACATATAACAGTTAATGCTTGCAGTACACTCTGACAATAAATAACATGTAAGTCCTAAGAAAAGCTGTTACTCAAAAAAAAGTCCACAATGGCTGATCTGCAAGTGCTATCAGTAGATTTATGGGACCTGGGAAACTTACGCTTTGTATTTTTCTAGAAAGAGAGTGGAGGAATTGGCATCTAACACAATTCAAAAGGATGAGAACAAGCCCTCAAAAAGAAAATAAGGCTCTTCTGACTTTTAGAAATCTTTATAAACGTCATTTAGTGTCATTTTCAAATACCTTGAAGGGATCATAAAACTTTGCTCATCTCTGATCATTGTACCACTTAGAAGAGGAAAGGTATGAACAGCCATAACCCTGGCACATTTTTAACAATACTCAGGACCAAAGGGGATTGTAAGATGGAAGCTTTGATAACAAAAACATAAAGATGTCATTGTCAACTATCTCAAAATATACACGCTTGTTGTAAATGTCACATAAGCCTACAGCTAAGTGATGGATCAGAATTTCCTGTGTTTTCAAAGTGCTCCTGTTGATGAAGACTTTAACTCCTTCATGAACAAGTTGCGTCCCACAATTTGCTTTCTGTCCTTGTGCTTTGTAACACTAAACCAAAAAAACCTCACTTAATGTCAATCAGTTGCACATACAGGCTAGAATTTCAGTTATACTCTGAATCAGGAAAAAAAAATACTTGGAAAGTGTTTGGAAAAAAACATGCATAATATTGCAAATCACTTTATTAGCAATAGTATGAAATTTTTCCTCTTCATTAAAACAATAAAAGTGGTAATAAGTGATAAACTAAACTGAGTATTAGAGATGTAAGAACAAATTTGTGCCCCAGTAGAAGTCTTCATTCTGCAAAGTATTTAAGCGTATGATTAAAATTAAGGATTTGATCGTAAGCATCTTTGTTCAGCTCAGCATCAATAGAGCACTCTGAAAGTAAAAAGCAAAAGGCCCTATTAATACCATCAGGTACGTCAGGATAGATTTTGACCTCATAGGGCTTGACCTTGTGATCTCTCCCACTTGCTTGTGGCTGCCACCAGGGGAAACTGCTGCTAACCAAGACAGTCATGATTGTGAGTCAGGCCCTTTGGGGAGCTGGAGGTCTCAGAGGTTCAAGTGCTTGAGGATTGCCATCTTCTGGTACAACCAATCCCTGCTACACGCAGCCTCTCGCTGTCCAACACGGAGAACATGCTGCTTGTTTTTCTGTATGATTAGGTGAATCCCATGGGCTAGGGCAGGGAGAGGAAGTAATTTTTTAAAAGTTATCTATCCACACTATTTATGGACTTTGCTATTATTTCTTCATCTCAGTCATCTCTTCTACACTTATCTTCTCCAAAACCAAGAGCCACCAATCTGCTCTTCTTGTATAGTTTGCTCAGATAAATTTGCATACTTTTTGGCAGAACCATTGGGCTTTTATTTGGGTTTAGAGATGTTGATACTATTTATGTACCATACTACTGAACAGAATCAAAATAAGAATTTCTCAGTAGAGTTGCAGGTGCAGAATACATGAACAATGCATTGCCAAAATTTATTAAGTGCATTAGGTGTTTGGAAAGAAACTTCATCACATATTAAAATCTGTAATCCCAGTAAATTAAAAGATAATATGAAAATTACAGGCTGGTGAATAGCCTAACTCAACTGTTAAAAATCTGTTCTACAAATTGCAAGTCATTAATAATTAGTATTACAAAACCTATTACATCTTTGATTGGGGAGAAATGGACTGAGGCTAGTATTACATTATTCAATTAGATTTAATTCCATTTGGTATGTATTTTACTTTATTTCAAGTGCAGTCTGTAAAAAGATCATGGTAGCAACCATCCAAAATGTCAATTAATTTGTGTATAGAGCAAATAGCACACATAATAATTTCATCATATAGTGCAGCTCTGTTGACTGACAGTGGAAGTGCTGTTAGACTCACTATGGTTAATTAGATTGCTTTATGCATTGTAGAGTAGCATTACAGACAATCATTTGTAAATGAGTTTATTAAAATTTCTATATTCATATAGTGAAAGCATGTTAAATTTCTTGAATGTTTATGGTGTCACCTTTGCATATTTTGCCTCTTCTCTATGAAAATGTAAAATGTCACTAGGAAAATGTAAAATGAAGTAAAATCCTAAGTCAAAGCAGTCTATGAGTTAGCAGATGAAGTCAAAAGACCTCACGGATCAGAGGGGCCTGCTAACTGGTAAGGAGGTTACTGAAAGCCTTGTCTTTTTGCAGGATTTTATCTTCTGCTAGCTAACTTGAATTACATACATTCCCAATTTATAAATATTAGTCATATCTATTTGAGCAGCTGAGAAGTTAAATATTTATTTCCCAATTTGTTGCATTTTCCACCACATTTCATTCAATCTGTTAGCACTGCAATAAATCTATCTTTGCGTTTAGTTCCCAGTTTTTCTCATCTGTTTCTTCTGTTTACTGTACGCTCATTAGGAATTCCTTGGTATTACAATCTTGCCAGTTTGTGAATCCCTCTCTTCCTGAAACACTGCTTGCTACCATGAAGAAAGTGGCTTCATAACGTGTGCTTATATGGCAGTATTGCTATGTGAAATACCATATAGAACATAGTCTATATTATTTGCATATTATACAGAAATCACCCATTTTAGAATCTTGATCACTAGACGAGTCCCTTTATCAATATAAACATCAATGCAAAAGTAAACATCGAGGTTAGGAGGGATATCTTTAAGATGTCGAGCAGAGAGTTCTTGAAAATTCTGCCTGCAACTGCTGCCCTGTCTGAGCTGAACAGTTCAGACACATAAAACAAAAAGGAATTGACCAACAAGTTTAAGTTGCATCTATTTGTTTCAGCCATTTTCACATGTGCAAAGAATTGTTATGTAAACTCGCTGGTGAGTTTCCCCCAGAGATCCAGGAGCATGTGTAGCAGTTGGTAATTTATGAATGTAGTCAGGCATTACTTTGAAATCACATTATTATGTGGAAACCTCTGTAACAATTGAACTGAGCTGTAGTGACAAGAATTGGTAAAGAAGGGGACAATTGGAAGACCAAGGCAAGCAGGTAACTTGTTGCTATTCTAGCCACGCATATTAATAGTGCTACCGTAAGTGAAACATTTCTATAGTTAGTATGTTCGGGGTGGGGGGGGCAATAGAGGATTTAGTAACCATAGTAGAAACAGTTTTCAGTGTGATTCATGCATCCAAATCCTTTGGTTCCTGTTCAGCACTCCTGTCTTTCATTTGTCCCACATATTAAATATTTCATGCATGGTGTGGTTCAGCAAACTGCAAAGTCATCCTTGTAGATAGCCTTCTGAAAGAGAATTTCTAACATTTTTATTACTAAATTTGTTTTAAAGAATTGAAACACGTAGCAAATCTTTTGAATTAAGTCCTCTCTTTTGCTAGCTGATAAATGTCTACAATTGTATAGCACAGTACAGCACCAGAGCCTTGACACTCCAAAGTAATTCAAGATAACAGATCTCCGAAGTGGAACAGGAAATTCTAGAATTAACATGCTAATTCCTTACAAATTCCTATTAGCCTAAGAAGGAATGACCAGGAGTTCAAACTCCTGTTGAAATGTCTACAATCAGGGCCATTGTTATTGATTTTTCTGCCCTGAGAAGCAGTTTAGATGTGAGAACAGTGTTCATGACACACCACAAACCAGATCCATTTAGGCACTTAAATCTTACTGGGTAATGGAGCTGGCTTGCTGTGACTACACGCCCATTTTTCACTTAGCATCAAAACTCAGATTTCCGGAAATACTAATCTGAATCAAATGTACCATCCTCCTGCCTTAGACTAGATGGTCTAATAATGTTATGGCACAAGTACATAGATGGGTCCTTTATTATTTTGCATATACAAATGCAGCCTTACACATACAAAATGCACATGGAAAAAAGGGTATTTTTTTACTACTTATCTAAGATATAGTTATAAAATATATATTACTATATATAGAAGTTATATTCACTTTAATGGAGATAAATCTGAATAGATTTATTTTTTTTTTATCGCCAGTTCCTCACCAGATCACTTCATAGACATGCTTTTAGGGATGGTGTAGTATTAAAAGATGTACCTATAAAGTCATATAGTATTTGCGTACTTTAATGTGCTGTGAGACCTAAGACCAATCAGAATAAGAAACTACCAACACATGAAAAACAGATTTCTGTGATGTTCCATGAGCCCAGATCTGATTGTTTACTCATAAAATGGAACATATATGTATTTATATTTAGGTTATCAGAAATCTTCCTCTAAAATTATTGTGCCCTATTAACTCTAGCTATGTGGACACCTGCATCTTAGAAGACAAGTACTCTGTGTGGAAGAAATTTGTTCCCAGAATGCAGCTAGTGAGCTTTGGAAAAGGGAACCCATAGTGAACTGGGACACATGTAAAAGTTTTTTATCTTCATACAGTATGAGGTTAACCTTAATACTCCATCTTACCCTGAAATCTCTTCCAAACACTTCAGGCTTTAATTTTAATCTGAAATACTCATTTATATTTGGGAGGGTGGGAGGGAGGGGGCACTTTCAAAAAGTCGAATATTGCACAGGGACAACTGGAACAACTGGTGTGGAAGTGCCCACATAACAGAAGCTGCAGAAGGGGAGCACCACTACAGTCTCTTCTGGCATGAGAATTAATTGCCTTGTTCTTTAGCAGAATTGTCAGATATGAGCCCTTAGATGCTGCAGGGAGCAAAGCTTTCACATGCATTATATTTGCATCACAAAAATATGTTTCTATGAATAAGCCTTGTAGAATTCATGCCCTTCATTCTTGAATCTGAATCCTGTTTCCTACAGATATTTAAATCACAGTCAATACTAATAGACTTCTAGCAGAGGGTCATCTTTAGAAAGCAATGGCAAATAGGAAGGAAAAGAACTCTGATTTTTTTTCATCAAATAACCCAGCTTTGTAGAACCAACCTGAGTTTTGCTACCATGGCATTTTTGCTCTGCTCATTTGAGGCAGTCCTTTCACCTATGCTTTATTTCTTCTGCCTGCATTGAAGTCTCTCTGGGTGACAGGCTCCAATGTACAAAGTCCAGCACAGTGGAGCCCCACTAGCATTTGACACTACTTTAAGAAATATGGCTTGCACTGCTGAAATTGGAAGTCCCATTGCTTTGACCTGTCTTTCCCTGACAAACGCTTGGTGTATATTCTGTCTTCTGGCAGCATTAGCTCTTACTCATGGACTTTTCCTGTGAAAATAGAGATAAACTGTGTTCGTATGGGCTTCTTTGTATGAACCTCCTGGGGTGTGGGGGTGTGTGTGTGATGGAGACTGGTGTATGCTGAGGCATACATGTGATAATAGGGCACACTCCAATTTGTAAATCATCCATCTATCACCTGGTAGAGGTGTGCTGGCCCCCAATTAGGGGAAATTTATTACCTCCTGCAGATGCTTACCCTCAAATTGACCTCTGTTGTATGTCAGGAGTTATACTCCTTGTTGTTACATACATCTTTGGGGCATGTCATGCAGAGGGGCTGACTCAGCAGCAGTCAGTCTCCTGAAACTTTAAAGTCTGCATGGAGACATGGACTGCCACAACTGAAGGCTAGTCAAAACACTTGCTTCTCTTGGCTGCTTCTGGATCCTTTCTCCAAGATGCTTTTCTTTCACATGTTTATGCTGCCAACTCAGATTCTTCAGGTAGGGTCCTTCCTCACCTTTGAATTCACAATAGTCAAGTTTCATTCATCAGCACAATTCTTCCTGAAAAAAAAAAAAAAAAAAGATCTCTTTCTGGCCACAGCATTGTTATAATATTTCATAAATCATGAGGTATAGTAGTTACACAGCACTTACACTGATATTTGTCAAGAAGTAAACATGACACAGGGATGATGATGAAAATCAAAGACTTGGCAGTTAGAGCACTTCAAAGTCCCCTCCAGCACTTTTGTCAGATTTAGGAACACATCTCATCACAGTGGGCTTCCACCAAAGAGACTGGAAAGCGGTATTGGACACAGCAATGTAGAAAAGGGGATTCTGTGGTAAGGAAAGATAAGGATCCCGGAAAGGCACCATAAAAATGATTACAACTAATGCGTTTCTCTTAGGACGATGAAGAAGGCTAATTAGGTGATTATTCTCATTTCTTCATTTACTTTTCTGTCACCTTTTATCCTTTGTGCCTCATTGCTGCATGACTTTTCCCTTTTCCTTAAAGATGTATAACCCAGATATGGCTTTTTATGGTGCTCCAGAAGATACCAAATAGATTAATTCCCTGCTGCTTTCTTTGAATTTTCCATTGTTTTTTAAGGAATTCTTTAATGTAGAACCTTCCTGGGAATGCCCCATGTTTTCTAGGATTTTCCAAGTCCAAAGCCTTTCTAGAATTTCCCCAGAGCTTTCTAACAATTCCTAGCTGTAGACCTCTTCAAGGGTTTCATTGGTCTAGAATATTTCTAGGAATTTTTGAAGAGTTTTTCAGATATTCCCCAATGGCTTTCCAAGAACTCATGGATCTGGTATCCCTGTCATATATACCTAGAACCCTGCTATGTTACCTAAAACCCCAAGGTGAAATAGAGCTCTACTGAGATGGCTACCTAGAACCTGTCTTGATATCTAGATCCCTTCATATGATTACCTACAGCCTGTCCTGGGACACCTACATTTTGTCATACAGTTTTAGGAACTTTCCAAAATGCAATATGGTGCAATGAATACTAAAAAAAGTCCAAAACATTTCCTATCAAGTACAAGGATGATCACTGTAACTGGTTTCTGGGAGAAAGATTATTAAAAGAGAGAAATTAACTTTTTTCTTTAGTTACTAGTTACTAAAACTGGGGAGGACAAAAGCAAGGAATATTGCCAGAAAGGAGAATCAAATCAATTCAGCACTATGAGATGTCACAGGAGCTGAGTTAAGAGCATCTCCACCATACAGTGAGTATGGAGTTGCTGGCGGTAAATAAAGTACTGAGAACAGGCCTGCAGTCAGAGCAGAACCAGAAGCACATCTGAAAGGGTGAAAATGGCGTAAGTTCAAAACACATAGTCTTTCATTCCCCTGTCACTCAGTATGTGACTTGAATTAAGAGCTTACTCTTCAACCCTAACATTCTCATATTTTATTGAAGATGCAATACTCCCAAGAAGACTGAGTATAGTATCAAGCAATAGAAATAATGCACAAAAGCACAGAAGAGGACTGAGATATATAGACAGAATTGAAGATAAAACACAACCATATTAAAGTCACTGTATTAAAAAAATAAGTAGACCTGATTTTCTTCTGCATCGGAGCTTTCTTATGCCACTTTGTCAGAATAATGGGGCCATGAAGTGTGCATAACTGTAATTACTCCTACTCCAAAGGTCTTTTAAGCTGACAGACTGGTATAAATGGAGCATTGTATAAATGAGAATTGAGTTCAGTGTGGACTAGATTGCATGTTCCTCTGAATTCCAAATGCATTCTAAGATTTTAAGTAAGAAAAGTGGCAGGGATATCTCCCTCTGTGGAAAATATGTGTATTTCAGAGTCAACATTTTGTGTGTGGCTTCACTGTACATGTTTACCCCTCATGCAGGTCTGGTCATCTGTGCAAAGGTGGTGAAAATGCTGCAAAATGATACAGTTAAAATTTTGCACCGACTTTGTTCAGCTATGACTGCAGAAGAGACTTAGACTGTGATATCTCACATAGTATAGATCAATTCAGAGGAATGTCCCAAGATGCTAGAGGAAACTGAGCAAAGAAAGGAGAAAATAGTGTTAACCCTTTTTGTCTTGCAAAAGGTCTATGGCTACCATTCCAACTGATTGATTCAACAGTTGTACTGAGACCAAAGGATGCTTTAATGAGAGATTCTCTCCAAAATTCCTTTCTAGACTGAAAGGCTGGCCTTCTGTGGCAGCAATTCTTAGGTATCAGAAGCATCAAATAGTGTGTGGAGTATGTTCTCTACTTACATAATAAATAGATGGCCAGCCTAGAAAGATGCTTTTAAAATCATAAGATTTCTCTAGGGGTAGGATGAGGTCAGAGGAGCTGGGGATGTAATATAAGTTTGTAACAAGGAAATTGAAAAGCAGGTGAGAGAAACTGCCTTTCAAGATTCTCCTTTATTATTTCCCTTTCTTCACTGAAATTCATATCAGGACAAGACCCACACAACATTTCGACAATCTCGTAAGTCTGCTACAATATAAAATGTACTACTCTGCTCAGGTGAATTGTACCTACTATGTCTGTATAGGTTAATGAAATCTAATCCTCCGCTCTTGATAAAATCCATTAAGCAGTGACCAGCTGCTTCATTTGGAATCCCAGCTCTGCTGTATCTCCCCTTCTCTCCCATCTGTCAGTCAACAAGGTTTCTCAGGGAAGGTTTTCCATTTATTAGGTTGACTTCTGCAGCCCTGCTGCTTTTGGATCACATTGAACAAGAATTGCTGTAAAATACCATAATAAGGAATATCTCTGGGACCTGATTGTCTGTTTTAGATTGTTTTATTCTGGGAGCGGGCTCCCTAGAGTGCATTTGATAAATTTAAGAAGGCTTATACCAATTATATACTATGTTGTTGAGAACTATTTCCTGGCTAGCTAGAGCTCTTGAAGCCTTACCGTCTTTTCAGTCTACATATGTGAATGGCTGACCTGGAGTCTTTAAATGCAAACTTCACTAGGTTTATTATCATGATAAAAACATATCTGGAGATTTGGGGTTACCCAGACTTCTGGCCAAATACAAACTTATATGAGAAGAGTTAACTAGCTCTGATTAGCATTTATGGAATTTTAGCTTGTGAAATGGCTGCTGAGCCAAGATGCACCCACAAAAATGCTGGTTCTGCAAAGCACTTAGTCATGATCTTAAGTTCTTCACTGATTTAGAGCCTGAGGCTAACCAAGTTTTAAATGGAAACATAACCTTGACTGCCACATATCAATTGGTAACTTATATAGGGAAACTTTCATTATTCTATTTTCATTCTGGAAATTCAGTGGAATTAGTCAAAAGAAATAAACCTGCCATCATTGACAGGCCTAGATCATAATCCCTGATTAGAAATGTCTTCCAAGGCATATCTTTTGGTATTAGCCTAATTTTAAAAACGGAGAGTTTGTGCTACTGAGAAATGTATGTTCACAACAACAAAAGTGAAATTGAATCACATCCTGCAAAGAAGTCTGAAATCTGTACAGTCCAATTCTATAGTAGTCCTACCTAGTTAGAAATACATTATGCAGTTGTGCTGTCTCAAAAGGCAATGCTCATGTGCAGAACAGAGACAGATACTCGAGAGTACTTCAGTGAGGAGAAAAAAAAAAGGAAGTGATAAAGAAAATCCAGCCACTGCTTCTCTTTCTGCTGGAGAAATAGAAGAAATAGTGATGCTATGATCTCTGACCTTTTATTAACAAGCTAGTCACTTCCAGAGGACAGTGATTCATTGCTGGCCACCTTATCTGCATTTGAACAGACTCACCCCCAAGGCATTCCTTTGTCATATACTGTAACTACAGATGGCAATAGATTCCCTGTACTAGCGGAAATAGATTTATAAAGTTTAAAGTGCTACTTTATCCTATCTGCAATATGAAAGAACCTTTAATGAGATTTAGAAAATTACGGATAAAGCCTGGTTTGACTTTTGTAATAAAACATACATTGACATCTCTAACTAATGTGTATTTTCGCAGTGTAAGCCTATACAGAAGAAAGGGTGCCTTATTTGAATTATGAATTGATAAAAAGAATATGATACTGTATTTGAAGGTGGTACAAAGGCTGAAATTTTCCATAGGAATAAGAAAGAATAAAATGTCTTTCTTGATCTTGCCCATTGTATTTTGCAAATCAAATTGAGGAAAAATTCCTGCTTTAAACATTGGACAGTGGATGAGAGGTAAGAAACATTCTTTATACAGATGGGTAAATGGTTCCACTCTGATTACCCTTCCAGACAAAGTTTGGTATGCCCTTACTGACCATTATTCTTTGAATTATCCCAGAGAGAAATAATCAAGGGCTGAGACACCATTCATTTAAAAATCTTCTCAGGAAATGCTCAGTATCAATATGCAATCCTTTCAAATATATCCAAAACAAACAATTTTGTCTGTGTGGTTACAGTTTGAAAGGGAACTTTTAATCTTTTAAATATAAGGTGGCTTTCTTTGGGTTTTAAGACATTTATCTAGTTCCTTAAGTTCTGGATCACTTTCATTCCCACCCATGCCTATGTATATTGCTTCAGAATTAAGCGTTGGATATAAACACAAATGCCCGGTGATCCTATCTGGAGCTAATAGCTTTACTATTCCCCAATCCTGATTTTAAAATAATCAGAATGTATGTAAATTATGTAAATTGCATTTCTGTTTCTTCCTTAGCACAGGCTATTTTCCCTTTGTTCCTAGTCACAGCTGGTTAATTGTCACTACACAGTCTGGACAGTTCACTTAAAACTCTCCACACATAATTAGGGTTTCTAGTACAGCCATATTAAATATTTTATCAGACGTAAGTCATACATGCATTCTTTTAATGCTAGTGACCTATGATGCATTTATCATTAGCTGTACCTCAACCGAAGGACCTAGGAATACCTCATAACTTGAAGGTCCAGGTATGCTTGCACACTCTCTTGCTTTCCACTCTATGACCTTGTTTTCATCATGAGAAAACCCTGACACACAAATAGAGCAGGAGCCATGAGTTCTTTCAGAAGTTTTCCAGTTTGCCTATGGGAAGACTATTCTTGTTGTGAAGTGTGCCTCTTTTGTCATTAAGATGTGGTGCCTAGAGAATGGATATGACATATTATCAGCCAGGTTGACAGACCAGCCTCCTTCTCTGCATAGTCCTCTCTCACACTTCACTTTCCTGTAGTTTCTTAACTAGTGGATGCTCAGATTCAAGGGAGCTTGGTAATAAGTAAAAATCTGAAAAAAAACCAAGTTGTGATCATTATATCTTGAATTCAGTACCTGGCCCAGTAATCCAACTACAAGGTCAGTTTGCAGAATTTTACTTTCAACAAAGCTATGAAGGATCGAAATGCAACTACCCTAACATCATTTTTCTTATCCGTGGACCTGTTTGATTTGACAAGCTTAATTTTTATTGTTGTCTATACCTATAAGGCTTTTTAGCATTCCATTTTGATGATTCACATCTTTTCATAATACAACACCGAATTCTTAAATGTAACAGGTAAATTTATGTCATGCAGGTGGCAATCACTCAGTGCAAAGTCCGTTTAAAGTACTAAGAAGTGTACTGGGGAATTTTCCTGATTAAGAGAAAAACTCTGCCATCAGAAAACTGCTGAAAGTAGCTGTTTGCACCCACCCTTTCACCTGCTTCTAATATGCGTGTAAGGAAATAGCTTATGGCTGGAGGACTTCTGCAGGGGACAAGGCACGAGAGCGTGTCATAGTCCTAACAGAGCAATAAGCTGACATTCTTACTGGCAACAGGTAAAGCCAATTCCTTGTAGACAGCCAGGAATGTGGGAGGTGCAGTTTACTCTCTGTTACCACTCTTCTCCAGCTCCAAATGTCTGCCCTGTTTACTTTTCCTCTGTTCTTCTTGTTAAATATATTCCTTTTTGGTTTTGAGTCTATGTTTTGATTTAGTGGTCTCCTTGGGCACCTTCTGCTCTTGTGAGTAATCCTTATTCATAAAAAGCTCAGTTACAGGCAATAGGGCCTTAAATCTAATTTTTTGGCATCTCTACTTGTATTTATGAAGAACTATTCTTGTGAATAAAGTTTTAGCTTGTGGTAAACAATGGTAAATAATGCCAACAGCTACAGTCTGGTTCCAGGTATAACAGCTCAAATGAGCTGAAAACAGCCCTCTGTCAGACACTGTCAGTTTTCTAATGTGGAAAACTACATAATTCTATGATATTTAGAAACATTTCTCCCCCTAGCAGATTATGAATTTTCAAAGTGATGCTTAATTAGTCTTAGTATTTGTTAAAGAACAGTGGAAAGATGTCATGGAATTGCTAAAGAACGATAAACCTGGATATCAGAAACTACCTGGTAGCTGGGAAGCAGATAAAACAAAACCTCCCTGCTTTATCTTTGTACGACAAAATGCTTTCATCCCATTTGCACTGCACAGCCAACATCAATATAGCACTACTCAGGTAACAGGGGACAGTGCAGCTAACAAAGAATGTGGCTGGAAGATCAGGAGTACATATGTTCCTTATTGTTGTTTGAAAAACATTGATTAAAACTGTTGTTTACTGTGACTTGTGACATAATAACAGAAGCACATTGTCATTAGTCTGTAGCCCTTTAACTACAGATAGATAGATAGACAGATATTAGATAATTTGTGTTTTCTACCTCTCCTACTAGTAAGATAGTGGGTTTGATTCTGGTAATTACTGGCTGCCTTCTCTCCATTTTTGGCCTTCTGAAGTCTGCCAAGTTCAGGTGACAAGCAATTGAAGGATGGAACAAGCTATGTCATTATATTAACAATATAGATCATGAAGCTGTCTAGGAGAGAGGAAATATAACAGACAGGTTTGTGGTTTTTTTTTGTTTTGGTGTAATTGTTTCCCACTTCCAAGAAATAGACACAAGAATGAAGCCCCCAAATCTGCCATTTCCTTATAACTTCTAGTGACCCTTCACTGTTCTTTGACCATTAATACCACATTTAAGAAAGGAGTCACTAGCAGGATGATGTGATAGAAAACGAATACCGTCCAGAATTCTTATTTTTTTAAGAATTACTGGATGGTATGATACATCATATTTTAGCACACCCATTTTACTCTGGCCTACCCTTCTTTCCATGCATAGCTTCTGGGCCAGGGTAAATGCTGTTAGGTGCAAGAAAGGGATGGTGCAGCACTGTTGGACAACTGTGGAGCCCTTGCCCTTCTCCTTAGTTCTGCATCTCACTTCAGGTGAACATGCGATGTAAATGAAGGGTCATCTCTCCACAATGATTTTAGAGATGTTCACAGACTGCACATAAGCACTTGACAGGGCTTTGTAGTTTAAGAGGAGCAGCATTACTTCAGCAGTAATTTTAAAAGTTTGTGGATGGGTGTCTTGCGAAGGAGAACAGATTTCATTCCTAACTCTGGTACGGCCTTGCTGTGTGACCTTGGGCAAGCCACTTAACACTTGTGTTCCCCTATTCCCTGCTGTGTGAAATATTGCTGATGCTTATCTAGATTAAAGAAGAGCAGCGAGGCGATGTTCATTAATTATTGTTGGAGAGTGTTCTGAAATCCAATCCAATAAAAGTGCAGGATACAATGCTTTGCCCTTCTCGAATACATTCATTTGAGGAAGGTAAAGCATTGTATCTTCCACTTTTATGTGAAAAGAAAGAAAACTAAAACACCACTTGGAAGCCTCATTTTAATTGGCTTTTTTTCTTTTTTTTTCTTTTTTCCTGTACTGTACCCAAGGCTAAATTCACAGAGGCGTTTATAAAACATGAAAAGATGCAGACAGGCACCTTATGCAATTTGCATAAATAGTCTAGGAATCTGCTCCCAGTAGAGCCAGGCACCTACCACGCTTGGGTGGCTTCATCACTCCCCAGGGAATGCCCACCTACATCCTTAGGAGGCTAATTTTCTCTGGCAGTCTAAGCTGCACGTTCACTATTTGCAATGCTTAAAGATACAAAGCAAATTTTCAAAAAATATTGTGAAGCCATTTTAAAATATAACCCTCCCTGTCATGTAAGGTTTTTGAAATCTTTTGCAATATGAAGTTTTGGGATGAGTCATTATGAAAATTTTGCCTGTATTTCTTTCTGCATATTAGTCCCATTTCATTTCTGAATTGAGTAACTATTAAAGGAGAACACCCTAACTGGCTCCTCAGATGTAGATCCTTTCAGTCCTATGAATGCTGATCACATTGAAGAGCTCTTGGATTCCATGGAAGATGTAGAAACAGTTATTCCTGATGCAGAGGATTTGCCCCTTTGCAGCTGGTCTGATGATGCTGTAACAAGTTTTGGAAGCCCTGGCATGGTGGAGGGAGTAGTTGGGTGATGCTACGCTGGGACTTGATTTAGCATAAGCTGCTGTTAGACGTTTTCAGTTTAGGTGTGTGTTTAACACAACTCCTGCCTACTCAACTGTTTATCAGTTTATATACAAGTCCTGCAGAAGAGACCCAAATCAATAGCTATAAATTCAGATTTGGTTTTCTGTGTACTTTGTGGAGCTATTGTAAGCTTTGTAACCATTCTTCTCGGTATGCATCCCTCAGCTGATATTTTCTTTTGGAAAATGGAATCTTGGCTATCTTCTGCGGCATAAGGACAGAGACATGGCTATTCAGTTTGCCATTTTCTCATCACTAGTGTGAAAACCACTTCAAGAACGAATCAAAATAGCCCCATCTCTGTATTTCAGAAGAAAATATAAAACTTTGATTTATTCTTCATAAAATAGGTAGGTGCCTCCTTTGGATGTGATGGAAGGAAATTTAGATTCTTCAGATATTTTAAGCTTTGAGACAATAGTTTGACAAGCACTTTGTATTTGGAAAAGACAGTGTACCAGTTGCACTGAATGCTATTTTTTTCTGCTCTGCAACATCATAAAGGAAAAAATACAGTCTAATGTCACAGCCTGTGAAATGTAAAACTCTCCCTCCAAAACAGACCAAAGAGAGCGGGACCACCAGTCCTGCGTGGCCTTCTGCACTGTGGGAAATGGGACACTTTTTAATGGAAAAGAAGGTTTTGACAAAACCTGGTGCCACAGCTATTTCTAAGTAACATGGCAATTACAGAGGGTTAATTTTCTGGGCCAGAGTTAAATTCCCCAGGTGCAAACCCATCAGAGGGTCCTGGAGAAAAAGCATTGGGTGGCTGCCCCAAAGCTTTGATTGGGTTCAGGTGGGTCCTGAGTGCTGCACCAACTCAGTGGGTAAAGCAGCAGAAACTGGAGGTGTTTGGGTCTGTATTTTTATTTTTTTAAGCTCTGTTGAAAATGTCCTGTACTGAATATATGATACTTCTTTAAGTTTCTGTCTTTTGGTGTCCTGGTATGGATTTCTACTGCTCTGCTTTTGAATTGCTGAATGGGTAACCAGAAATAATAAGTGATTTAATGGTTGAGGAATGCAAGCTGTTAAGCAGCATGTTTTCACTGGGGGTGGGAAGAGGAACGATGTTATCTAATGCATGGTCTTCTTAACATTTTATTGTTACAGATATTTCAAAAACTAATATTCAGGAGACTGCTATTTTACAATAAATCTGTCTTAGTGGTTACGATGTCCCATTAAATATGGTTTTCTCTGTAAATGTGTATTTTTACATTTTAAAAATGGTAAGCAAAATCTGAGAGTGCATGAATCAAATGGAGAACTCTGAATTCTGGTGTAGCATGTCAGAGAACTGAGTATTTTCTTTGCCATACAGCTGTATGTTGATATATGGTGGATTCTGTGGGAAGGTATTTGTTGGTGCTTGTAGAGTGTGCAATTCGCTGTGGTGTCCTCTGCTTGTTCTCCAGAGAGCTTCTCCTACTTGGACTAGGAAAATAAAAGGACGAAAATCTTGGTGAGGGGACAGGGAGAGAGAGGTTAGATTACAAAGGCTGCAAAGGCTTGTGTAGAAGAGTAAGCAAACTTTGTGTGAGTATATACATGCACATAAATAAAAAGGCTGTTGTGTCTTCCAATCTCATGAAGATAAGAAGAGCTTAACAACAGTTGCACTGCTTCTTTACATCCATTTTTGCCTTGGTTGTTATGGGTTCCTGCTCTGATGTTACATTTTGGCAGTCAGTAAGTGTGTTTTCTCCCCTCCCACAACATGCACACTTTTCTTTTTCCTTTGCAAGATGTGCTGGAAGTACAGTGATTGTTATCATCCTGAATGCTTAGTACTAAATTAGATGCTTTTTTTTCCGGTCGCTGCTCTGAGCAGCAGCTGCCTTGGTTGGATAATAGCTTACTTTGTTTGATAAATTTGGAAGAAAATGAAACAAACCAGGGAAAAATCAATAATTCTCCCTGTAATGGAAGGGATGTGTATCTAGCACAGTTTTTGTCGATACACATACTGAATCATCTTATATACGACCACTTATTAGGTAAATTCCTTCTATTCTTACTCAGAGGTGTAGTTCCAGGTAGCCAAGAAGCGTACCTAGAAAACAGAGTTTAATTTTCCTTACTATGCTAGGGCTCCCCAAAATGGGTGCTGCTGTGACAGGTGTTTGGATACTTGGTCGCAAAGAGGCTTTATTTTTTCTGAAAGTAGTACTACTCCAAATGGCACGGTCTGCACACCTCTAAATTCATTTTGGAAATGTTAGGCATTAAAAGATAAGGGTCATGTCTTATGCTGATTCCTAAAGAAATGGCTGGGTATTTATTTATTTATTTTAAATTCATGTTTTTATATTTGCAGTTCTTTCCTTGCCTCAGATATAGTCAAGATCCTTTGGGAAGGAGTGGGAGAGGATCTTTTGGAAGGAAAAAATTGACAGAAAATGTTAACCTTCTCTGTTGTTCCCTTCCTTCCACAGACGAGGGAACCGAGTTCCCTTGATGTTTTGATTTGCTTCTTCTGAGGCTGACTAAGATAAACAGAGAGGTCAGCGTGGTTTTCTGCTGAACTAATGCTGCGTACCTACAGGAGATGTCTGATGTGTGAACCCAGTGAGTCCACACGAGTGAACTTACGAATTCTAAAACCTTTAAAAAGAGACAGTAAAAATAATAAAAGTATCTTGGCAGATACCAGGGAGGAAAAAGATTATTTAAAAATATACAGGAATCCAAGAGGGGCTAATAATTGTATTAGATATATTAAGCTACGGTGGTGCTTTTCCTTTCCAGAAGAGGTGTCCTGACTTCTGGCATTAGCCTGGACTAGATGCACTGCATTTGAACCATCCCGCATTGACAAGTAGGTGGCTCAGATGGGCTGCTGTCAATAGTCCTATGAAGTTTTTCCTCTGAGTAGTGAATTTTTCTTGCCTTAAAGAAGTAATATGTAGCATCTTTAGCTCAAGTGAAACTTAGTTCTTTAGGAATCTTCAGTGTTGCTGCTCTCCTTCATCTATCTGAGGACCATTCCCTGCAATCTCTTTCTTTTCCAGCTCATTTTATTTAAAATTTATTTTAAAACCTGTTGAAGTGGCAACTTCTCTAACAAATCCTAGAGGCACATCACTTTGACAGAAGCTAGTGCCTACACAAGGATGTGGAGTAAGGACATTTTCTTTGTTGTTTTTGTTGTTTGTTTTTTTTAAACTAAGAAAAAGAAAAAAAAAGAAAAGAAAAAGCCCTGAGATTAACAAGAGATCTTGAAAGAGAAGTGTGCAATCCTTCTCTTTCTCTTGTCCTTTAGTTTTCCTCCTCCATGTTAAGGCTAAACTAATCAAGAGAATAAATCAACAAGACCAATATGATGATTGTCCACCAAGTCATTAAAGAGAGTATATTTTTTTCCAAGCCCTTTTCTCTGTGGGTGTACTTCTGTTTTAATAGTACAAATTTTAAGGACAAATGTTTGTGAGAACTATTGCGGGCTGCCACCTTTAAATCATGGTTAGAGGCTTCTGATCTCTGCAGTATGCACTACAGTGGCTTGTGACACTGCTTTCTATTGTAATATAGCAAGTCATTTAACACATAATAGTCCCTCCAGCGAGCTGGTGGAAAGTCGTCTTTAGCTTACAGTGTTCGGGAACTTGAGGTCTTGACTCTAAATGCAGGGATGATTCCAGTATGCAGAAAGCAATTACCAACCTTGGAACCTGTCCAGAACAGCAAGGCTAACAACGCTCCTCTTTTCAATAGTGCCCTGGTAATACTAATAACCAAAATCTCACTGTTAATATATTTGCCATGAGACATGCATTCTAATAGGCAGTCATAGTCGTATACTTACTTTTCTCAGTTTTCTTTTGAATATGTATGAATACATTTAACGTCAGACAAAGCAGGTCCAACAGTGAATTTGCGAATAGACATGCATTATGGAGACTTATAGAATGCTTGCCTTGGTAAAATTGTAGCAGGTAAATTATGGGTGCTGTGGTGTATAATCTGCACTATTATCATAATTGCTATCTGCATTACCTTTTGAATGGAGATGAAAATATTTTATATAACAGAATTAAATACCAGTGTTGTTTGTACTGTATTTAATACTTTGCTACCTTTGAAGTACATTATGCTGTAAAGAATAATTCAAGTGGAATTTAGATCAGTGATTGCTCGTAAAATGTCTGAGATGAAATGTCTGAAGATTGAGTGTAGCTGCGGCTTCTAGAATACTTTGTGAAAGTAAGACCTTGAAATTGAATACAAGTTCTTTAAAGAACACTGTTAATGAAATAGTAGGATTATTATTACTGTCTATTGCAAAACTGTTTCAAACTAAGACTGTTCTGCTGTCTGGATGTTGTCTGTGATTAGATGATTTATAGTGAATCCTAAAGCTTTGTATGCCATCCTGCTATAAACCGTTTCCTTGTTTGTGTACTGGCGTGGTTTTCAGCTCTGTTGCACTTAGCAGTAATCAAAGGAGATGTCTTTCAGCTTTCTGCTCGTGAAGACCTCTGTGCCTTCAGCTTCACAACAGGCATTTGGTCTTCACAGTTATGGGCGCTAAAATGAAGCATAGTGGGAGATGCAGCTACATGTGTGGGATTTGCAGCTGCTGACCAACAGATCCTGCTGCATTTATCTGACAATTTTTAGAAAACCTTCTCTTGCAGTTACATTTCAGTTTTTTCTAATATCTAACCCAAACGTTAATGTATTTTGATAACACCTCACACACTTTATCTAGGGTTGTGGCCTTTCTGTATGGGCAGACTTGGCCTCCTCTATTGATGTCTTTTCCCTGGAATTTTCACAAGGTGTGCTAACAGCACAGGGGTTCTTGGTGGGCGTGGAAGACTGAGGCAGGATAAAAATGGTAGTAAATGATCATGGAATCTTCAGTGTTTTTACTTGAGGTACAATGCCTGGGGCTGAGTTCTGTCTTTTGCCTTTGTTAGCAAGGTTCTCATGTTCATTTTGCTCCAACTGAAACAGAAAAAAAAAAAAAAAAAAAAAAAAAAAAAAGGTTAAGAATTTAATAA
>VXBL01009512.1:2081758-2144164 GCA_013400195.1 Aramus guarauna
AAAAAAAAAAGATGTTAAGCATTTAATCAGCCACAACTGTCAGGAGATGTTAGATCCAGTTCTGATGTCCTGTGTGCTCCCTCTGACACTGCAAATGTCACTGCCATGGGTTTTAATCATTCATTTGATGCTGTTCTGATGAATACATCTCAAACTGGTCAGATAGAGGATATGGGAGAGAAATGTCTTACCCTCCATGTAACCATCTAGTAAAGATAAGAAAAGATAGATTCATGGAAGCACGTGATAGTGTTGAGATATTGTTGAAGAGCAACACAAACTCTCCTTTGTTCACAGCCGCTCTTCCAGTGCAATCCTGACAGTAAAAGCCAGAGTAGAGAGTATTAAATTCATCTTTTACTCTAAATTCAAACTGGAAAATAACCAGGCACACATGAAATCTGTTTATGTTTTATGGACCTAACTTACAATGCTTCTATGGCTCACAGGGCTATCTAAACTCATACGTTAAGGTCATGAAGCAAGCAAGGAGAATCTCATGCCTGGTTATCTCACCTGTGTCACGTACAGACCTAATGATCCCAATGTTGTGGGCTGACCCAGGCAGGACACCAGGTGCCCCCCAAATCTGTTCTACCACTGCCCTGCTCAACTGGACAGAGGAGAGAAAATATAATGAAAGGCCCATGGGTCGAGATAAGGACAGGGAGAGATCACTCGGCAATTACTGTCACAGGCAAAACAGACTCGACTTGGGGAAATCAGTTTAATTTATTACCAATCAAATCAGAGTAGGATCATGAAAAATAAACCCAAATCTTAAAATATCTTCCCCTGGAAGGTGCCTGGAGCACCTCCCTCCACCTGAGTGTCTGCAGATTTGTTCCTTTTGTATATTCTCACTCCTCTCTTTGGCTGCAGTTCAGCAGGTTTTGGTTGTCCCATACCGTGCCGCCCCCCTCCCCCTTAACTGCGTTATCCCAGAAGCACTACTGCCGTCGGTGATGGGCTCGGCCTTGGCCAGCAGCAGGTCCGTCTTGGAGCCGGCTGGCCTTGGCTCTATCAGACATGGGGGAAGCTTCTAGCAGCTTCTCACAGAACCACCCCTGCAGTCCCTCTGTTACCCAAACCTTGCCACGCAAACCCAGTACACCCACTCCCACTGAAACCATAAATGGTGTTCTTTCGTTAGAGCTATTGAATGGTGAAGGAAAGGGGAATGTTGGTTAAAACATGTACCCTGGCAGCTGGGTACTTCTGGTTTTGTCTCTGGTTACTGAGACAGGGAGGTGGGAAAAGGCCTAGAGGGCCAAAAGCAAAGTGACGTTATGAGCAGCAGGGAAAGGACATCCTGCTGTTATGGTCAGTCATCCCTTTTCTTTCATATACTTAGTAGATGTTGCCCACTGCCTGGAGCTCTTAGGACAAAGAGGTTTGTCTGTCTCACTGTAGTTACGGTCTGTTCTACTAGTAATTGCTGGTGTGTGCTTGTGATAAAGCTCTTTGTAAGCAAACAAAAAGCATGTTACGCTTTGATTCACAGGATATTAAATATTGTGTGGAGTCAAAGATACAATTTGCTGTGTGGCACAGAATGACCTGTCCAACTGCAGCTAGTGACCTTTATCCAAATGAAAAACCTTCTTACAAACATCTGCCTTAAATGAGAAAGATTTCTTGAAAATGTATGTTGAATACTTAAGTCTTGGGAACTGTAATACATTTTGATTAAATAAGAACCGTTCCTGTGAAGTTTTGGGAACATTTCATTACAATATGATAAGCCACAGTAGAACGTGATAGGAATTACCTGACGTCGGTCACTTCTGGATTTCCTTCCCAGTTAATGAGAGTGTGGATGTGGCACACGTATGAACATTGCTGCTTATGTCTGTGAGGATTTACCCGGTTACATACTGAAGGTAACAGGTATATAAATGTTATGCAACAATTGGATTCCTGAGAGCAAGTAAAAAGCTTGAATGGGATATAAACAATTTCTATTAAGGCTGGATCCAAAGCTTGGTTTTCTAATTGAGCTTTGATAGGCACTAGTTCTTGGCACCTACTAATTTGGAAATGTGTACGTGTTGGGGGTTTTTTTGTGTCTGGATAAGTGTGTGTTACAGTAAAGACAGTGGACTATGTCTGTGTGCTTCTAGTACAAATGCAGCTAATCTGTAAAACTGTTAATTGCCTATTATGGAAAGCTTATAATTCTAGATATTTCACTATATTATCTGTTGAAAAATAGACTAAATACCTGGTTTAGCAAGAAATAAAACTTCAAAACTTCACGATGTTTCTTTAAAACTCATTAAGTGATGAAAAAAGTCTACCAGTTAATTTTATTGATGTAAACGTATATGGAAGTAAATTAACTTGAAGATCTGGATGACTTAAATTATCCAAATGTGCATTTAGGGATTTAATATTTTACCTGTAATTTGTTAGGCTATAGTTACACGTGAACTTTTTTGCTAGGCTAAACAGTTCCTGCCTCTTTTGTCCTGGTGGGACTGTATGGATTAATGTAGAGGGCCTTGGAAAAGTGGGTGAGTAGGGTGGATGCTGTTCAAGCTGTTGTAACCAGCCCTGATGGTGAACATCTAACTGTGGTCCCATTCTCTTTGGATCACTGTTTTACAAAGTCATTATGAAATGGGTAATCTAATTCTCATCCTTTACGCTTTTTTTTTTTTTAAAGTGATCACTGTAAACATAGCAGGATGCATTTGGAATGCTTCACACGCTTTTTGTTTAGTGTGCGTTTTTCCTTAGGCTTGTTTTCCTTCTTAAGCAAGATGAATTGTTGAATATATTTGCATGCTGTTGTGCTTCAAATTATGCATTCACAGGGTTTTTTTGTCTGCACACAACTAGTTGGGCATAGATACTCATTTTTAACAAGAAAGTGGCAAGTTTCCAAGCCATTGTTTTATGCTTTTTTTTTTTTTTTTTTTTTTTTTTTTTTTTTTTAAAAAGATCAATCACCCAGGAGGTTAGATAGCTCNTTTTAAAACAAGTGTCATTCTCCCCAAGGAATTACAAACTAAGATGAGGCAGATTGAGGGCAAGCATGTGGTTACAAACAACTTCTGAATAATTTCATTTCAGATACTCAGTGATGACTTTGAAAACTTTGCAGGTAAAACACAAACTTTTCAAGTAAAACAAAATCCATCAGATGAGCAATTCCCTGTGTGTGCATGTTCATTTTGTTTTGTTTTTTTCCTTTTGTTATTGTATCTATTGCAAGGAAGTCTAAAACAATTCTGATACTCCATTCTTGCAGAAAACTTTGACAAAGTTTAATATATTTCAGTTCTTAATTAAGAAAATAAACAAAGTTTAAAGCTCTTGTGCACTGATCTCTCTTGGTTTTGTGAGAGGAGGGTGTAATTTGGAAAGAAGATATAAGAACGTAGGATGAGCCCTAACACAGTAAGTTTCTTGTTTTCCCACCTAGCTTTGAAAGACACTTTGGTAAACTGCCTTTCCAAAGCTCTTTGTCACTGCCGTATAGCTCAGTGGCTTAAGGGTCCCCCGCTTAAATTCCTGTTCTGCCTGATTTTTGGTGGGGATTTGGACTGTGGTCTTTGAATGAGCAATTCATAAACAAAACATCAATGTGCCTCCAGTGGAGCTGTTCCACCCTGGATAATGTAATTAAACTGTTAACTACAGAGCAAGGTGCTGGCTCAGAAGAACATGCGATGTTGGTCTTGCCCATTACAGCTTCCTGATCTACCCTATGCTTCTTAATCTGGAACATCACATATCTTCTGTGGAAGAACTGGCTT
This sequence comes from Aramus guarauna, assembly GCA_013400195.1. NCBI lineage: Eukaryota > Metazoa > Chordata > Aves > Gruiformes > Aramidae > Aramus > Aramus guarauna. The sequence continues at coordinate 2,085,523 of VXBL01009512.1, forward strand.
AAATAAACATTGTCTTGCAATCTTTGTCCAGAGTTAGTCAGCAGGCTCCTGACACTGTTACAGGAACAGCCATGTGGCTGTCAGTAGCTCTACCCCAATTCTGGGGGTTTGCAGATGTAATGGATTCTTTGAAGTCCCTTTCCTAGAGATAACACAGTTCTCCGGATCTCATTTTACACTGCAGGCTTCAGCAGAATGGAACCTGTTGCTAAATTGGCAAATCTTTGGCTAAAGCCTTCCCACAAAGCCATGTGGATCTTATAGCCATTTCTACCAAACCCAGTTGTTGCTCCCACTCTTGATGTCCCACAGCTCCTTTAGGCCAGTATGTCAGATGGTAAGAGATTCTGCTGCTTCTTGTTGACTTCCCACTCCTAAAGCAGGTAATTTTTTTTTTTTTTCTTCCTCTCAGCACATCATGCACCTCTCCTGGATGTGGTAGTGGAGATAAAGCAGTATTCATAATTCATCTCATTGCTTCAAAGAACCAGATATGATCACAGCAGAATAAAAAAAAATGAATGCTAAAACAGAGGCAAAAGGGTGAAATATATTACACTGATGGCATTATGGCAACATAATGAAGAAACTGAAAGGCGCAAAATGAGATCTTATATTTTCCTTAAGTTTAGTAAACCCATTCTTTTGAGCTTTATGGATGTGATGAACATCAATAAGATTGATTAAAAAAGGCTGTAGAATGTTAAAATTATACCATGTTGCTTGCAACTTCAGTATTATTCATGCTTACAATGGGCCATTACCTATACACAGTTCTTTACAGGGGAAAATAATAAATTAATTGTTTTCTCCTGTCTGTTTTTACCTTGCCTAAAGCTTGTCAACAATTTCTCTTTAAGGATTGCTGCAATTTCCATTTGCATAGTAAAATCTGCTGCTTTAGCTTGGCAGAAGCTTTGCCATAAGCCTTGTTTCTTCTGAACAATCGGCTCTGCTTACTTGCAGCGTGCAACCTGCTGCTGTTTGATAGGAGCCGTGGGAAAGCCAGTATAGCAAATGGGAAGGTGTCAAGGGCCAGACCTCTCAGAGCTGGCAGTAGCTTGGGAGGGGCAAGGGCAGTGGAACTAACTGTGTTTCAGCTGAAGCTGCTAGAAACCTTGCTGTTAGGATTATAACTGAAACCAATTCAAGGCCTGTGGCTGCTGTAGGTCATGTGGCACTTCTGTGTTTTGGAGGATGTATGATTATTTAAGCCTTAAACTCCTATTTATGAGTTGCAAAGAGCTTCCACAGAGAATGATTTCCCCTTGACTTGACTGCATACCAGAAAAATGAAATCTGATTTGCCTCAAACATATTTGTTCATCCAAAAGATAAGGAGAAAGACTAGAGATGGTATAGGGTTGATTTGAAGTGAAGTGAAGCTGAGGAGGAATGGTCAGGCTATATTTGTGTTTGTTTAACTTAACAATAGGCTCATACTACTGGGAGGCAAATGTTCAGATGGGGGAAATATAAGGGGATTAAAAAAGAAATTTAATCTTTCATCAATTTCTCTGTGGAGCTGACAATGTTTGGGTAATTAAGCTGTTTACCTACATTTGTGTATCTGCTATTACAGCTGGGTGCTGTCACCCTCACTTTTTTCCACTGTATAATTTACTGCATTAGCAAGTTGCTGAGACTTCACCTGCCTGCAAACACATCCACCCTTGGAATGAGGAGAGAGGGTTTTGCACTCAGTGTACAGGTGCTTTAGGGATCCACTGAAGAAGAAGGATCATTTTGATTCATATAAAACATCTTTTTTAATTATTTGTTCTGAATTGTGGCTGGAAAAGTAGGAGGAATCCTTTCTCCTTTTGAATGAAGGAGTAGTTGGGCAATTGCAGTTCTGTAGGGAAGCCAGCCAAGCTGTTTCTTTGAAATCTGCTCATAGTACTCAGTCTCTGACTAGTATAGACAGCTTATAAACTATGAGAGGAACATATGTGGTATCTTCATCATGTATATGCTTTATGATTTCCTAAGGCTAACTATTGGGTAATATCCTCTCTGGATAGGAGGCTGTGTTGTGCTCCTTTCACTACTGTTTTTGTTGCTCAGAGGAAAGCCAGCCAGACCCCAGCTGGGAGGAGCAGTAGCAGAAGCACCCAGGCAGGGCTTCCTGCAGCTTAGACAGGAGTTTACCCTGTTCCTGACTGTTTGCTTCGGTATTTCCTTAATATTTTTCACTTCATACCATCAACTCTTTCTTCAGTTCTGTTTCACTGAGCCCCTTCTGTTTTGGAGGGGTGGGGTGTTTCAGTTCCATTACCTGACCTTTACTGGCTCCTCCCTACACCTGAGAAAAAGAGCTGATGTTTGTCAGAGTCCATTCATGTACTTTCATTTTTTCTCTTTACAGCACGTCTTCAGGGCAGGAATACTTCACTACCCTGTATGCATAGCACAATGACGGGCCCTTAAATGTGACTCTAATAAGCTTCAATAACAATATTTATTACTACTATTGTCTTCTACTATTGTCTTCATCTTGAACACATGATGTAGTTTGAGTTGAAAAATCAATAAAGAAATTAACCCTTATTGCTCTGAAAACTCAGACATTAATTTCAAAATCTGCTCTTTTCAAAGGAGTCCTCTGCTTTCACTTGAAGAAAGGCCACTTTGAAAATAACAGTCTGAGAGATGGGCACTGTTTTTCCTTTCCTTTTTCTCTAGCAGATACAGAAGCACTCCCTTAGCATGGGCATACCACAGGAAACTTTGACTTTTCTGTTGGCGTTTTAATGGCTTTCACCAACGATACTGAATCCACCATGCCACACACTTGCTTTCATGTGCTCCTGATGCTTTACAGGAAATAGTGCCAAAAATTGCCAGTGAAATTAAACTTTCAGAAGTAGGCATGAAGAAATGAGATTTCTCCTTAGCTCTGAAACCAGACTTGCAAACACCCCATGGCATCTTTATGAATGAAAGAGTATCTAGAAAGCTAGCAAGGCAGTGATGCAAGATGGGCCAATGTATTTACTGATGCTTGGCATAGTAAGAAATGTCTTAAACAGATGTGAACTTTTACTGGGTGGTAAATTCCTTGAATAATCCCAGAGGAACAGTAGTGCTGAGACACCGTACCAGCCTCTGCCCAGGCTGAGGAAGGAGAGGGAAGGAAGCATGAGGCACAGAAGAGTTCATGCAAAACCTGAAAACCAAAATAACCTGTCAAACGTACAGTGAATGTCCTGGGCAAAGGCAAGCCCGAGCCACCCAAATTCCTTTTTATCTCAGTATGATGAGATCCTTGCTAGGTGGCTTTTCAGATATCTCCTGTAGGCTTTAGATGTTATTCCCAGCAGGACTGCTAATGTGATATCCCTCTTAAGAAATGCCAGTTCAGCAGCTCACGGGAGCCCTAGAATGCTTGAAATGTGAACTAAGAGTTGCTGGCGCTGCCTGGTATTGATTCACATTGAAATGGTATCTTTTTTTCCCTTTCTCTTTGGCATTAACTTTATATTAAATAAACAGGGAAATCTGAGTTCTTTTCTATTAAAAACTTGCATGTATTTTTCATGCTGAGGCAAACTTGATTTCAGTGCTTGTTTACCAACCTCAAAATACTTTCTGGTCTGTTTCTATGTAAGTGTTTGTGTTCTACATAATTTTTTTCCCTAACGAATATCTTAAAGAAAACAGTTGAATTATTCATTTTAACAGACTTTGCAAAGCAAGAAACAAAAAGAAAGGAAAACTTCAATGGCGTAAACTGCAAATTTTTAAAAAATTAAATATACTTGTAAATTGCTCTTGACGAAACAAAAGCAAAACCTACCAAGCACACAGTGTCTGAAACTTGAAGCTGAATCAGTTCTTATTTTTAAGGTAAAAAAAAAAAGTTCATAGAATCACAGAATGGTTTGGGTTGGAAAGGACCTCAAAGATCATCTAGTTCCAACCCCCTGCCATGGGCAGGGGCACCCTGTGCTAGACCAGGTTGCCCAAAGCCCCATCCAACCTGGCCTTGAGCACTGCCAGGGATGGGGCATTCGCAACCTCTCTGGGTAACTGAAATTAATGACTTCTAGAACCTGTGAGAAAAGCTGTGTTTTCAACAAGATCAAGTTTTAAGCCATCTGTGATTCAACATGGGCATTACCATGCTGATTTTATTCCTCATATTTTAGCTGGGAGAAATCAATGATATATGTAGTTCTTAAACAACACTATGTGGTAGCATTGTACAGAAGATACTAATTATAAGGTAAAATGATTCTGGTAGACATCGTGCAGGCATGTAAACGGGAGTAATCCTGAGGAAACAGAAGTCTTTATGAACACTTATTTAGATTTATTGCATCTACAAAACACATTAAAGCTCTAAAACCCACCATACCTATAAAACCAAATGAGCAAACAGAAATTGTATACAAAGGTATTTAAAGATGCTGAGGGCCACCTTCCACCCACTTGAAAGAGGAAATATGAGCAAAGAATTGTGTATTCTTTCATGCCATGGTGGTGCTGACACTCATTTGTTTCAGTCTCAGGGAAGGCTTTTATTCCTTCTCAGGCAGTGTATCAATATTTATCCAAGCTTGTGCAACTCACTTTCAGGACAGGAATCCTGTTGCAGCAGGTTTGAGTTTAGATTTTTTTGGTTTGGTTTGTTTTTTTAATACTTTGGGGAAGCTCTTTTGCCTTGACATTGATGAGGACGTGGCTAGGGAGTTGTTCAGCAGCCGATCTGTGCAAAAGCTCAAAAGTTAATTATTTTACCTCCCTTTTAAGAGAGATGATCAAAGCAGTGGACAGGGAACATCGGGAGCAGGGAGTGCACCAGACTGAGGAGGAAATGAATGAGTGCAGACAGAGGCACAAAAAAATTTCCTTTTCTTCCTTCAGTCTGTACAAAGGCTAGGGCAGAATGGGGCTGGAAAGTAGCTCATTTGTAATCTCCGTGTGATGGGAAGCTCTGACTGGTCACTCTGACATGGCCTTGTAACCAGAGGGCCTGACCTGGGATCTCTTATGTCCACATATACCTGAAATCTTCTGTACCAGGATCAAAAAGGAGAGGAGAATCCTGGCTTTTGGGTCTAGTTTGTAAACAATGCTGGTATTATACAGGGATATAATCATCTACTGTGAGCCCTGTTTTCAGTTAGCAGAATGTGGGCTACCATACACTGGTCCTGTTCTACACCAGGCTGAGCACAGGCTGCGTTACATATTCATGTCAGGGTAAAACCTGAACTCTTGAAGGTCCATAGCTTTTGCCATTTCCATCTGGTTGTGGGTTTTAATACCAAAGGTACCACTGTGATCATCTTGTCTGACCTCCTGTGTAACATAGGCTGTAGATTTCATGTAGTAATTCTTGGGACCAGCCAGTAACTTCCATCACAACTTCAGCATAAAAGTAAAACAGATTTCTTAGCTTCTACAAGAGCTATTGCCAGATTTTAACTACAATTATCTTACAGATGAAGGATAAACCTCTTCTTCACAAGGCAATTCTTACCTAACTGTACAAAACCTTTCAAGAACAAACTACATGTGCCATGCTATGCAATTATTGTTAAAAAAAAAAAGAAAAGAAACAAAAACTCCTCCGCTGTTTCTTTTACAAATACCTATTATTTTTTTGGTAACCCTAACCCAATCAAACATCTTTTTTTTGTCTTGTTAAATGGCAGTTCCATCTATGTAGTTAATTCTTTTAGTTCTGGTGACATCTAAGCTTTTTTTATTTCTCTGTGTGATGGACTGGGGAGCTCTTAACTACTGTGTTTGGCAAATATTGCAGACTCTTGGCATTTCTGTTCTCCAGCAGTCTTATTCTCTCAACAATGTGTTGGGTTTTCTTCCTCCTGTTTTGTTTCAGATTACACTTCGCTTCTACACATCTGATGTGGTTTTGTATCTGTTTTGTAGGTGGCAGCTATTTAATTTAGAAGACTGACTTCATCTGACTGCTTTGGAGTCATACAGCTCAGCCAATTACTAGTTATTTCTAACAATGGAGCCAATTACTTTTTTTTTTTTCCTAATAGTGGTGTAATATAGACATTGATAACTACTGTATGCTGTAGTGGCTTTACAATTTAAATTGCGTGTAATTTATTTTCATGTTATTATGAAAAATATTACCTTGTTTCCCTTTACCCCAAACTGTATTCTGATACTTAAAACTCAACTTTATTTTATTAAATACTGGAGTGTTTCAGATGTTTCATACGTTATCCTCCCCAAAAAATAAGTTCTATATAGATTCGGTGTTCTCTCTAACACTCAAATAGTTTACCATATTGTATAGTAACTTCAAAGCATTCTGTTTAAACCAATAATTCCTTTGCATAAATTGCAATCCATGAGTATTTCACCATGAGGAAAATAGACAAGTGGATCTTTAAAAGGGGGGGGTGGGGGGGGAGGGGGAGTATGAACATGGGGTGGAACTAGAAAGAGTAATAAAAAGCTTTTCTGGCTAATGAACATCTGAGATTTTAGAAAAATATTTCTCTTCTCAGAGCAGGGATGTAAGGTTCAAACCTTTGAATGGTTTGTGAACTGAATCTAAAAAAATATGCACTAGGTTAATCACAACATTTCATTGATATATTGACCTTTTAGATTTAGAATAAAGATTAAAAAATCCTATAATTCTGAAGTCTAAACGAAGAAATATTTTATAAATTGTCAAAAAATGACTTTTCAGCAACTTAAAGCTTTTTTTGGTTTTGTGGGTTTTTTTCTGCCAGAAAAGAAAATTCATCAGAACAACAACAAAAGAAAAAAGAACGCAGAACTGTTTCCTCAAAATGATTAGCAAATCAATACTTATTAAGAATTATTTAAAAATTAATGAGCAGCTTTGGTTGAGCTACTTCAGACAATGACTCTGACAAGTCATTTGAGCATTAACTAAGAACTTATTGTCTAGCCTCTCCTTTGGCAATTGGGAAAGAACTGCCTGTGTACCTTAATCTCGGATATTTTTGTAGTGTTTTGATATTGTCTGCTACAATGCATGTGTAGTTCTTTCTCTAACCAAATCATTTATGTAGTCAGTCACTTAAATACTATAAAATACCAGATGATAACTTTACAGAATCAATATAATATTGCATGGGGAATTGCTTCAGCCAGGAAGAATTTCTCTTGAGGAGGGAACATTGCTAGAGGAGTTTTTGATGCCTTTTTTTCCTGCAACAGTATATGGCGCTCAATTTAGCGTAGGAATCAGCTCATCAAATCACTTGGTAAGGCAGGTGCATATGTGCTGCTGAGTAGAAGCTCTTGTCATTCTTTTCTTCCTTTATCCTCTTGAAGAGAAGCAGAAAGGAATTTCTTGGTTTCCCAGGAGCGTTGCAGCTGATGCCAATGCAACAAGCCTTGTTATTAGTTCGAATGCTCATCATGTTCTCTCTGTGTCTCTCACATGCGTAGAGGAATCACAACAATCTGAAATGAAATGTTTAGAACATCTAGTGTCTGGTATGCAATTATTTATTTTTACACTGCATTCCTACCATACATTTCAATCATGCTTCAACATTTTACTGATTCAGAGGTAATGCGTGTCTGAGAAGCTGAAAGCTATAAATTTTATGTTAATTGACAATATAACATCTGAATTTAGAAATACCTGGCATGAATAAAATGTAAAACAGGATGATTATGTGTGATTAAATAGTTGACTTTTATATTGTATATTAGTCATGCCATCATCCAATTAAAAGGATAATGGAAACAATAGTGATTTTTAATTTTTAAACCAGTGTGGGCTGCATTAAGGGGATTATGGAGCTTTATGAAGTAGTTTGCATAATGTAATGATCAAGAATAGAGTCTGAGTCAAAGCTGAGCTGCACATGGCAAATTAGGCAACTTTTAATTTCTCCTTGAGATAACTTCGGACTACAAATTTTGATTATGAAATTTAATGGAAGTGTCTCCACTTATGAAGAGGTTATGAAGAGGTTTGCAGAACAAGGTTGTCATTCGTGCTCTTTTTCAAGACTACTTTTCAGAGCAGGCTTTGGCATGAAAGTATGGAGGTCAGGATGGCTGTCTGGGTTCTGTGCTTTACTAGAACGAACTTTACTCTTTCTTCAACCGAGGCTGATTTAGATAATTGTGGATACTCTATGCCAATAGCTGCCACTATATTTTATCCACTGAAGCCTGTTCTGTGCAATCTGTTGCTTATTACCATTAGTGAGCCTTGTTCTTGTAATTAACCTAATGATCCTCTTCATTTCATCTGATTAACTGCAACATGGGTAAAAAATACACTAATGTGGCCTCAGATACCATTGACAAAGATCAAAGGAGTTGGATGTGGCTGTTTGCCTACGTGACCAAATAGCACAGGGCACATTCCAATGAAATTTGAAGCACCCTGGGAAAGGTGCTCCATTTCCCCCCCCATCTCATTCAAAACTGGCAATTCAGTATCTTCAACTTCTGCTCTTCCTAAAGAATAGAGTACTTTGGATATTTGATTGTTATTTCAGTGGAGCTGACACTTTTATAGTAAGGCTTTTTGGTCTTGCTTATGTGAAAGTCTCAGCCCTCGCATTAATCTTGTCAAAGGCAAAATGTTTTTTATGTTGCATAAAATAGCTGCACATCTGTTGTTTTTAATAATGTTTGCACATTCAGAACTCCTTTTAAAAAAATCATTTTCTAATCCAACATTTTATACATCCTTATTGTTCTGTAATTCTTTAAAGTTTGTTTGAATTGACTGACAGTTTTATTCTGAAATTTCCTGATCGTCATATTGTGTCACAGGGATCACAAATGAAACTGACTGACAAAAAATAGATTTATACCGGTATGTTAATTACCTAGACTAAAGGATTGCAGTGCTCGGTCATATCATGAGAGGAAAAACAAGCCTCTTCTTTTTTAACAGGAAATCCCTTCATGCAACAATAGATTTATAGCGTATCTGCTCTAAATTCATGACTCAGAGTTTCAGTGGTTTAACGCTAAGATGATCACTCTGGGCATACCTGGCTGTAGGAATGTCTGAATTAGTACTCCTGGAAGGTGATGATTGAAATGGTTTCCTGAAGTTGCAAGGGAGATGTTTGCAAAGCAGTCCTAATGATATGTAAAAGTAATTGAAATGTAAAGCTGTTTTTCTTGATTTCCTATTGCATTTGATGGCATCTTTCCTCCTTCATTATTATATGTGAGTATAAGCTAGAAAAAAGAGAATGGGGTACCATATCAGTCTGTGTGAATTTTGTCTGAAGCTGAGACTGTATATACAGTGTAGAAATGCTAGTTCCATAAAGAAGGTACAAACTGCTGGAGCTTATCTGTACCAACAGATGCAAAAATAGACTAATGCCATTTTTCCACAAAGCTCTGTTGGATGGCAGGGTGCATTTTACAGAGCCCTGGCTTGCAGAGCAGTGATGCCACCTCCTTCCCTGACTTCCCTGGGCTCATCAGCACTTGATTGCTGTAACTTGGAGATGGTGAAGGACAGAGACACGAGGATGAATGTCCTCTGTGACTTGTTTGCAGCTCAGTCTGAAAACTTTTAAGTAGCCACAGTATTTTAAAGCATAAAAGTGAACTATTCAGTGTTACAGGGAAGAAATTGAACGTGCTTGAGTGTGGCCTGCTATGGCTATAGAAAGCAGGTGAGGAATGAATTGCAGCCTAAAAATAAAACGATGCCTGAACGTGATAAGAGCCATGTTAAAGGAAGAAATTTGCAGAACAAACTGTGCACAAATTTGGTGCACATGGAACTCAAGTTTGGCTGCAGCAGCTCTGGCAAAGCACAAAGTTGCTGCAGTGAGTTGGCAACATAAGCTTTTGTGGGAAAATTGGGGAAAATCAAACGGGTAGGGATATGAGGATGTAAATGGATGCAGCCTTGAGGAGAAGGGAAGGAGTCTGTCATGCTCTTGCAGCACCATTTATAAGCTAGTCTCAGATTAGCTGTATAGTAGTTGGTTCACAGCTTACTAAACCATATGTATTTTTTTGGAGAGACCACGATCCCCGAGAGGGATTTGGGGCTCAGCTCAAGTCACCAAGCCAACCTAAAGCAATGCCTGGAGGGAAGCTGTGCTGCAAAGCAAGACAGGAGGGATTTAAAATCATAGAATCATTTAGCTTGGAAAAGACCTTTAAGATCATCTTGTCATCCTTCCTGGTGCTGTGGGAGGATGCTGTTTCTGAGTCTTATTTACTATGTCTTTCTCAGCAGGCGTGAGACTTCTTTATATTTAAGGGCTTATTTTCTACTTTATTTTTTGTATTTTGTAGTAAAATGTGGCTTTAGAGGCTGGTAGCTTTTTCTTCTCTTTTGGTCTATTTAAAGGAAAGAAGGATGGGAAGAGCAAGCCTGCTTCAAAGCTTTAGTTGAGTTATACCATCAGTCAGCCCTGGAAATGAACCTCTTTGGTGCTGCAGTGGAAGAGAACCAGATATGTGAACTCATATTCCAATATTCATTACTTCTGAAAATATGTTTGTTTAAAGAGACTGCTTTAGAGCCACAACAAAGATTTTGGTTCCCAAAATGGTATTGCTTGGGAGTTTCTTCTCCCAAACAGTGAATGAATTAGCTGCTTTTTGAGTGATGGATATCCTATAAAGTTTGTTTCATTACTGTTGTGATTTGCACTCCTCTGTCTTAGCCAGACATGGGCTGTAGTTTTACACTTTCCCTTTAATCTGGTTCCAGTCTGCAATCACTTTGAGTGAAGAATCAGGGACACCAGGGCTTCTAGACAATTCTGAATAGCTGTTGACCTGATTTGCCTCATGCTTGGAAAAATCGGAAATCACCCAGGGCACCAAGAATTTCTTCAAATCAGTGATTTCAAAGTTACGCCAAGTGCAAGTGACTTCAGAGCAAATGGGACTTGACCACTCATACATGCAGTTTTCAGGATGATGTGTGAGTATAGGATCTCCAACACCGATCCCTTCTGTTCCCATAGCTGATAGAACAGTGGTCATCCCCAACACTTCTCTCCATACCATATAGCCCCGTAGCAGGGCAGCAGGTGGTACGTGAGCTGCAGGGGAATTGAGCAGGGTAGGATCTTAGAAACAATCATGTTGGAGGCACAGCAAATGGCTGGCTTCCCACAATGAAACATTTGGGTAATCCATTGCCATCTGTCTTTATTTTGCAAACCCACTCAATTGGCCAACACATTCAAAATATCACTGCAACTTATTTCTCAGAGAATCTTTTTTTATTTTTTTTAAAGCCTGATAAAATTACCTACACATTTTTTCCAATTCATATTGTAAAAGATTTCTTTACATTCATGTAACTATAAGGCTTGGTAAAATAGCCTTTTCTTGGACCAAAAAATCTATTTCTGTGGGAAGTGTAGATGCATGGTACCTGTCAAATGCTGTAATTTTATTAGGTACTCGAGTAAACTATGATAATGAACTGGTTCAGCCAAGTAGGCTGAAAGGCAATGACTCAAGACTGGCATATTCATCTGGGGAAGGGTGGTCTAGCACTTAGAGGCAGCGGTACTAGTGTTTGTGCTCAGCTATCTTCTTCCTTCCCTTGCCTACAAGATGCAATAATTGCTCATGTCTGTAGCTGATAGCTATGACATTATTGGAATAGTTATGCCCCCAATCTGCTTGGGTTTTGTGGGGCAAATCCAGAATGGATGGTAGTAGCAAGTCAAATGACTCTCACAATAGAGCTGTCTGCCATTAATTTTGGCTCATCTGACAACCTTCTGTCTTAGAGGGTATTTCTAAAGAATTAACAAGGGCAAGGATGATAAAGGAATATGCTATTAGAGAATTTGTCATCTTTAAAGTTTCTTGAAAGATAGGCAATTTTAAAAGGTCATTTACTCCAAAGTAAATGTCTTTCCCTTGTTCTTGCTTAGCATTCTTCATGCTTACAGCTTGACTGGCTGCTTTGCATCTCAGTGCACCAATGCATTTAAAAATAACGTTAACTGTTCTCTGCATCTTATTTTGGGTTCTTTTGCTGTAATTGCTTTTGAATGAGAAAGAATTCAGTGAAACAAGTGAAAGACTTTTGTGGCAGTGTAAATATCTTTGCTGTTAAGGTCCTAGAAAATTCCGAGTTCTGTTGTTGTATGTTGTCTATACTGGGCACTGTTTCTCTTTCTACTCCCATTTCCTAATAAGCCAAGCTCTAACCCTCATGCCTCTGATTTTATTTATTTATTACTTCATTTAACATCTTCAAGAGGAAGTACTCTAAGGAAAGCTGGACTAGCATATAAAGGAGAAACTGTTTTGGGGCGTTTCCTGGAAATCACATCACCTAATCATTAGTTTTCATAGTCTTTTGCTCTCCTGCATCAGTTATGTACCTTAGCATAAAACTGTTGTTTCCTTCACAGGAGTGCTGGCAGCTATTTTTAAATGAGTCTGTGATTATTCTCATGTTCCTTCCAGCCACCTCCCATTAGTTCAATTACATTTAATATATGCTCAGATTTAACACTTTAGAATGTAAATTAAGTTACTTCTCTCAATAGTGAATTTAATTTTCTTCGTGCTTTACTGCAGTGTACAAACAGCCTTCCTCAGGCAGCACCCTCTCCAATATCAACTTTGGACCCATCTTAAACTCCGTGTTGACTTCTCTTCTAATGCTTCAAGTGAATTTATCTAACCCACATTGGTAATGAACCAAACTTATATTTCTAAGGAGGAGAGGAAGATAACTGATAGCAACCTTAAAAAATTTGCTGTTCTACACCTAATGGTGATACAAGGTTAAGATCTGATGCCTTTAAACATTCTAGGAATAAGGTGAAATGCTGAATGAATCTCCTGAAAAGCAAGGTAATCCTCCCACTTCCGTGGTGTCTGGGGACCATGTCTATATCTTTAGAATTTGCAAGCTGCTGGACATTTAAATCTCTCACTCCAACAGCTTTGAATTCCGCTTCTCTTGAGTCTCAGTGGAGTATCATTCAGAAAGAGGGAAAACAGTGAACTATGAAAGGGAATAAACTTTGGAAAGTTAATCTTTAAAGATTATCACTTCTAGAACAGTGGACTTAAAAATGTTTTGCAGTTAGGTTTGGTACCACAGCTTAAATGGAAAGAAAGCAGAACTGTCTCCACATAGCAGTTTTCTTATACCACACCGATGAGCAACAGCTTTATGAAGGTGTAGAGCTGCAGGCACTGCTTGCCAGATGTGTGTGCTAGTGGCAACCTGTGCTCCTATGGCTGTGAGGCACCATGCATGCATTTATGGGCCTGTATCTGCTAGGACGAGTGTACGTTTTTCAGCACTTCGGTAGATTCTGAGCTTGATTATGAATGAACCGCAGCACCTGATCCAGTTGTGCCAGTTGTCAGACCTGTATGTGGCTGCCTTGGAATGCAGGACATATTCCAGTAGGTAAAAACAAGTAGACTATGAAAAAAAAAAAAAATTAAACCACCCAAAAACCCCCACCAAACCAAACCCCCACATCAGAAACCTGGTGCAGACTCTAATGCTGTTCAAATATGCAATGAAAAGCTTACTCGTACATCCCTTTTAAACAGCTAGGGAAATTAATGCCCTAGCCTGAGGCCTCTGTGTTAATGACCCCTAGCTATGCAGTGATGAAAGGTTTTGTACATCAACTTGTTCCCTACTGCTGAATTTCTTTGTGGAGCTATATCCTTTTATGCTGGGTTCTTTAAAACTTCAATTTATAAATGTATCAAACATGGGCACTCTCCTTTTTCATTCTTCTCTCTTTGCATTGAAATGTGATCGTATTAGAGTAGATGTTTGCTGGGGAGGCAGTCTCCTTTTCAGAGCAATGTTTATGGTGTCTTAATTGGTCTGCCTGGTGTGCTCTGCAGATTAGGCTAGTCCCCATACATACAAAATTATAAAGCAGATTTAAAAGAAGGATGCTATCATGATTTTTTTTCCAGCTGCCTATGATTCAGTAAATGTCTTCCTCCTCCCCCTGCTTTGCATCCATGATGTATCCATAGGAAAAACCTGCATGCCTCTGACCGATATTTCTGAGAAGGCACTAACTTTACCCAAAAGACCCTAAGCCCATTTGCTTTTCCAGTACGAAGCCCTTGTGTTGACACAAGGGTCTGGCTTCTGAACTGCTGTTCTGTGTTCTCTCTGGCTGCTTCTATCCTTTCAATTTTATGTCGTTATCTTAGCAATTCCAGGCCAGGTCCAAGAACAGTGGGATTGCTGGGTTTGCAAGGTGTGCTAATCAAAATTAGGCATCTAAAGGCACCTATGCTCCATGTGATTGAAGAAGGCAAGCATCCCCTGTGGATCTCAGTGTCTTTGTGTTTGCTTGAAGTATTCTTGGTCTAGATAATTAAGCATCTCAGGCTACATAAGCTCAAATCTTGTGGACTTTTATAGATGAAGATGCTTCAGACTTTATCCTGTGTACTGTATCCATTTATCAGTGTAATCGTTGACACAATAAGAACCCATTTACAAGTAAGCTTGAATATAGGCCAGAGGAGACTGAACTGAAGCATGAGAACATTTATAGATTCTAAGGCCAGGAAAGACCATTCAGATCAGCTAGTCTGACCTCCTACAATTTGAGTAATTCATGTTTATTTTGACCTCATGTTTTTGCCCAGTAAGAATGACAGCTCTCTTTGTCCTTTGCATCAGCTGTAGGATAGCTATTAACCTCTTCAACTGCTATTATGTGTAAGTTACTGGATTATTTTGTTATACGTTAGAGTGCTGTGGAAGGCTGCGTGTAACCTTGGGATATGCTGGCATCTCTCATTCTAACAGAAATGTGCTAGCTACAGAGAGTATCTGGTGAGGGGGATTTCGGGGCATTTCTCATCAACTTGTACTAAATGAGCTCATCGGTTTAAATTAATCATGGCACAAGTACTAGTACAAATCTTACGGGTGGGAAGTCATCTTCTACTTAATTTACAATTCTTAACCATGGTATGAAGATGGATTTAATTCTGAACCAGATTATGATTGTTCTTAACACCTTTTTAGTTGCAGTCATTCCTGTTGGAATGGACAGTGGTAATTTTAAATGTAAAGTGCTCCGCTTATTGCATATGAACACAGCTGAATTGATTTTAAGAGTATTTGTGGGATGTTTTCTAAAGCACTGTAGGAACACTAATTAATTTCTGATTATCAAAGTTGTACTTTTGAACACCATTTATTTTGTCTGATCAACCTACGAGTATATTTACTGTATTTGTGGGGGAGTGTAACAGCGAGAGGATGGCACTTGTGTTACTTTAAATGGAATTACTGATCACCTGCCTTGTTTATTAGGATTCTAGCCAAGTGAATAATATTAAAACTGGGCTAATAAAGGGCTTTTTCATATCTTTGATAGTCTGCTTTAGTAGCTTATTTACACTTAGTTTGCTTGCATGAGAATCATATGATACTATTCAGACTCCTCAATCCTAGAAAATACAATATATTGATTTACCAACTGAAGTTAGAGACTCAAAAACATGCTTTAATAAGGCCAGTTGTCTTTGCATGTTAACAAAATGAACATGATAGGCAAAACAATCAGCAGTTAATCATTGTTAATACCTCCGCCATTCATACGGGTAGCATTAATAGATGTATTTGGAATAGAGCTCATGTCAAAAATTTCATATTCATTCAGAAGTGATTGTAGAATTAAAGCACAATGCTATAGGACTATATTCTAGCATATCTATATTCAAGCTACAATACCATACTTTCATAGAGGAAACATAAATAACTGAATCGATTGCTCTTTGGTTTAAAGTGGGGTTTGGTTGGTTGGGTTTTTTGGTTTGTTTTTTTTTGTTGTTGTTTTGTTGGTGGGGGGGGTGTTGGTGGTGGGGTTTTTTTGTTGTGTTTTTTTTTTTTTTAGCATGATTCAGTTGAGAGATGGAGCAGGGAGAGTTGTACACGAAAAATTGCCTGTTTATTGCAATATTGTTGGTATGGGACTGTAAATGAGAGCTAGTCAATGGCTGGACAAAACAGCATCTATGTCCTGTGCACATACTCAAGGATGTGTGTTCGTTCCTGCAGCTTTGCCTGCTCCTATGTCACCTTTGCCCTGAGTTGCTCATTAGCTCTATGCAATTAGCTATGAGGGTTTGATGAATACTGTCAAGCCCCACCCACCTGTGACAGCAGATGAGACTCCTGTTTTGATATTCCTTCTTTTCTTCATCTGCTGAGAATCAAATAATGCTGCTCTTTAAATCTGTGTCTTCTCGACAGCTTTAAAATTATATGTATATATCTTTATGAGGGATGTGTGAATTTATATCACAGTTGTTTCAGGCTGCTGGCAGACTCAAGTAGCAATCGGTTTACATTTTGACAGGAATATACAGATGCTAGGTATTTCATGATGCTTATATTAAATCAGAGTTTCTGGAGAACAAGCGACCAGCAACTTCAGCCCATTTCAGCTGCTGACTTGTAGTTCTGTTACTGCTTGGTCTGTTTACTCTTGAACAGGAGAAGAGTCTGGCGGCTGCATTTGCAGAAACCTGTAAAGGATGCGTTCTGCTTAGGGTGTGTCTTGTGCATTGCTTCCTGCTCCAGCTCCCAGGAGTTGATGCTATTGATTATATTTTAAATAAATAAATAGTTGTCATTTTAATCACAACTGCATTCAGGGATCTATGAAGAGGTGGTTTTGACATTTTTCAAACCTCAATGTTTAATTAAAAGACACTTGAAAACAAATAAAGAATTGGGGATGACATTTTACATGAGGTTTTACCTGAGCTCTGTAATTCCTGATGAGCAGGATTAGAAGGCAGGCTTTATGAAACTGCTATGTGGGATGTGGATGAAATGTTATACTATTTTATGGCTCCAAGACACCTGTAAGAATAAGTCATAGCAGAAACTAACAGAATAATCAATATTATAAGCAAGAACTCTGGACAGTACAATGTAAGTTTAAAAAGTGACAGGCATTGCTAAAATATTTTGAATGGATTTCATTTTCAAAGCTAACCCTGATACACCCCAGCGCTCTGCATGATCAATACCATAAATTAATATGCAAAACTGCCAGAAAAATGACAGATGAATCTATAACAGCTGTGAGCTGATGGTGTTGCTGCAGCCTAAAAGTGTGAGCTTTTCTGGCAGTTCTATATGGACATCTCTGCTGTAGTTTTAGGGTAATTCTACTCCTAGGGTAAGTACTATGTAATTTGTGACACTGTGGGTTTCAATTAGGCTTCATCAACATTAAGGTGGTATTTGATGAAAATGAAGGGGTTTAGTGTTGTCCATAGAGGTCACATAAAGTGAATCTATCAAACTATAATTGGAAAAGAAATGAACTCTTAAATAATTCTGTGTGGCATCCTCAATTATTTTTAATAGAGGATTTTTTCAAGCTAATTCATTTGAGAAAATAAAGTGGCCTTGATTTTAAAAATCTTTTAATAGCGAGAGACTTTCTGTGAAGTTTCAAAGAGATGCAAGAGCACAAACCGTTACAGCTGCTTACCCCCCAGCATAGGCCAAAGGATGTTTTGCTTATAAGTGATATAAAATGAGAGGTTGCCATGTGGTGATTTCAGTGTTTTAAAAGTAGTGAGTCTAGAGTATAAATTCTGACACCTCTGAAGCAAAAAAATGCAGTTTTGCTAATCGTAGTTCATTAAGGTTGACAAGATGCCTATAGCATGTTTTCATTTTTGCTATATTCTCCCCTTTTGCCCCAAATGACTGACTGCAAGGCAAACCTGGCTGAGGTTAATATGTGCTTAATATAATGATCATGACAGAATTACCGCAACATTGACAGGTACCGCAGCCCACATCATGTTCTATGGGTTTTTTGATAATGGCCTTTTATACTGATGAATTAATAAATTATGATGTGAAATAATGGACTCTTACTTGAGTCTGGTTTACTGTGCTGAAGCAAATGAGGAGTCTGTTACTATATGTGAGGACAGATCCCTGATTTCAAATGGCTGCAGAAACATTGACATCAGTGGAGTGAAATCAGGCAATTCCCATCGATGTCAAGACCAAGTTAAGATGGATAGCTATAAATCTTGATTGTGTTCATGGGTCAGAAAAATCCCAACTCTATTTCCATGAAACTGAGGAAGAGGGATGCTCAATGAATTGCTAAAATGAAAATATGGCAAAACAGAAACTTGATTCTAGTTATTTTTTACAGTTAAAGGGATAAAACTGGACTACCTTTCTCTGCTTTAGGAGAAAACGTTCAGTTGCAAAGCGGATTTCCAATAGCTAACACAAGGCCAGAGCAAAGCAAGGACTGACATGCTGCTGATACACAAGCTCTGACTTGTGGCTGGATTCTGCTATACATGTGCCTGAGCTCTACTTTTCACAATAAATATTATTCTAGTGGTCTCGCCTTTCTTGCCACCAGATATTTAGAAATGCAATAGATCAGTCCCTGAAGTGAGAGGAAGCAGACTGCAGCAACAAACTTGATGGCCAATTTAGTAGAGCTTGTTTTAGATGAGAGATCCCTTGTGTGGGAATTCTGTCAAATCTAACTTTAATCTTATTTAAAGTCTTCCTCTCATGAAGAACCTACTGCCCTTTTCAGCTAGGTGTGCCAATGACTAAGTAATATGTCATCAAATATGCTCAGAAACTTTCAGCATTTAACCTGCACTTATTAAAATCTAGGAAAATGTAAAAAGAAACTATAAAATGTGCTCTTCAGCTTCAAGTGTTTACATTATTATAGTCTTGGTGTTTTTTTTCAGTTACGTTTTTTGTGGCTCCATCACTTGTAGCTTGAAATGAGGGATAGGTTTCTGATTTAACCCTCCTGCAACAAATATGATAATTAAAAATGCAATTATACTGTTTAATGTCTGTGGACCTTTTAACAACTGTGCATTTTAATCTGTTCTCTTATGGTAGTCTACATATCGCTATGTTTAGTACAATCAAGGGAACATATTAACATAGCCAGGGTGAGGGAACACATTTACTCTGTACTGTCACAATGTCTGTTGTAATTCAGAAAAGATTATCTTAAAAACCACAACTGCACATCTGGTTTTTTCCTATCAGTCTTTGAGGCCTGATTATTCTTCAATTTATACTAATGTCCATTAACAGTAACACTGTTGAACTCAGTTGAGCTCTAGTGGAGTAAAAATGGTGTAGGATAAAAATAGCTGGTGTTTAGAAATAATAGGAAAACTAAAATTCTTATATTTATTTAAAAATAAAATACATGTTGACTTGAAAAAAGGTCCTGGAGATTAAGTCAATAGAAAAATTTTTTTCATTGCTGCCAATTGTTGCCATGTACAAACAAACATAGAAATGTGGTTTTTATTGGTAACATGGTCCAGTATCACCAGTTATAATAATATGTGGGAATTCTTTCTATTAATGAGTGTTTCCTAATAGGAGATACTTCATTTGGGCTACCTTTCCCTTCCTGTGCTATATGCAGGTGCAATGTTGTGGATCTTTTGTTCAATACGGTACTGGGTGATCCATGCACCGTTCAGCCAAGGAGCAGTGCCTGGCTGTACTTCTGTACTCATTGAGGAAAATGTCCTTTTTCTACTCAGAAAACCAGCACACCCAGACTTCATTTCTGCATCTAATGATATCTGCCTGCCTCGTGACCATCTGATCCTGTGTGTCAGGCAAGCGCTTTCTCCTTGTCCCTCCTGTATTCATTTTACTTTCCTTGTGTTTGCCTCCACTGCTGGGATGGCTGTATGTGCTTAGAGAAATAGTGAATTGAATTTAGGCTGCAAAGGCAGGACGATGCCTGGCCAAAACTGTCTTTTCTACCTGGTACTCTGAAGGGATGAGAGGGTCCCTTGCTGGTTTTAATTCCTTTCCTCACCAGGACTTTGAGGGCTGCCCAAAACAACTCTGTGCTGGGGACCAGGTGACCTTGAATCCTTAATCGGATGCGTGCAGGTGGATGCTTGCATTAATACTGGCAGAAAATTTCCTGGACTCCTGTTGTTAGTAAAACACAAGGCCACAGTACTAACTGCTGGTACAAGCAGGGTGCTTGGATTTGTTTGTGGCTATGTGGTAAATATGCTGTAGTTTTACCTTCATACAGTTGATATCTCATAGTATTGTTTGTGCCTATTGTTGTGTGGAGTTTATGTAACTGAATTTAAGTCTTCAGGAGCTTCTGCTTTTTAGGTGGCTGCAAAATGACTTTCTAAAAACTCCTTGAAAAGTTACATTGAAGCCCTTATTTACTGGGATTTTCACATTCCAGTGCTGATTGTTCTGCAAAAAAAAAAAAAAAAAAGGTTTATTTCAGCTTTTTGGGAGTACCTCTTCTGCATTTATTGGTTCAAACAATAAATAAAAAATATTTTTATCTTATTTTGTAAAAGTACATGTACATTAAATCACTTCCTTGCTGAAAACCATATTTGAAACCATGTAAGTGGTTTTCTCCAATGCCGTTTTATTCATGAGGGTTAAAATCTGGCAATCCATAATCACATCGAAAAGCAATCCAGCTCAGTTGTCATGGAGACAGCTGGGATGTTAGTCATCTGGATTATTATTTAAAACACCAAACCACTTCCTTGTGTGCTTCCTCCTTCCTCTTCCCTGATCCCGAGATCCCATCAGGCTCTGAAAGGGCAACATGCTCTTGAAAGCAAATTGCCTTTTTTAATATTCCTTCCTGTTGAAGGAATTTTTAAGCCAGGGTGCACATCATCCCTTAGCTCTGGCCTTACCTGTCCGTGACCTCAGGAGTTCATTCTGTAGGATGCTGTGGATCTCAATCTACACATTCATCAGCGGTAGCCAAGGGTGCTCAGCACTTTGGCATTTCAGGTCGACTCGTGTGTCTACATCAGCCTTCCAGTTACAGTGAGGAATGGTTACACACTTATAGACTGTTGCAGTAGTATAGATTGACCTTTTTTGCACAAAACCTGAATATTTGGGGATATATTAGGCTTTATGTGCAAGGAGTGTACTTTTTTTTTTTTTTTCTCCTGGCTACCTGTTACCAGCTGAACTGAAGACCGTGGGATGGGCTTTACTTAATGTGATAAGGTTAAATGTTTAATGAGATCTGTAATTAAGTTGTCATTAGCTCTTATTTGGTACCCTTAGGCAAACTTAATTTAAAGCTTGAATTATCAAGACTGCTTATGGTTGACAACAAACGGTAATCTTATATTAAAAAAAAAAAAGAATCATCAGTCCCAAAGTATGACAGATGTTTTCTATGCATAATAGTGCATGAGGTGTTGACAAGTTTAAAAAAAAAAAAAAAAAAAAAGACCAAAACAAACAACTCCCAAAAGTTTATTTGGAGTTCCTGTCCTTGAAAGATACAATGCAATCTTTCCTTATTTATTAATTCCACTCCACTTTGCCCTCTCTGCCATTATGCAGGCTCCAACAAAGAAGGTGACCCCCAAGTATTCAAAACAAGTCTGGAGTAATATACTAATAAAAATTCATGTGGTGTTTAAAAAAAATAAAAAAGGAAAGCTCAAATCTTTGTTCAAGGGCCATTAAAATGTACAGATCATTCTGCAATACTTTCATTAGCAAGCTCCTTGCTTGAAAAAGGCCTGCCTATTGTGTGATGAATCCCCCACAGTATTATTGACTGACTTGTCCTCTCCAAAGGTAAAAGTTAAAAATAATTAAACAAAAAAGTAGCATGGTAGAAGAATGATAGCAGTTAAGTTCCATATGCAGTCTAGCATATAATATGCATTAGCTTTTGGCAAACTCCATTTGACCCCATATCATTTGGCCATTCAAAATCATTGAAGGGGTCCATAACTCATACTACAAGTAAATGAAAATGCTAGCAAAGGTCTATATCAGTTTACAATATAATACTCGAGCCCTAAAGACAACTCATTTAAGGCTACCATGAAGAAGTAAAAGGCAACAAAAGATAGAGGCAAGTGTGAACTTAAGGACTGGAATAATTTATTATGCCTGAAAACCCTTGTGCAAGAAATGATCATTTCAAAGGGGACACTTACATTCTAGCAGATCTTTTCTCAGCTTTAGGGACTAAGGGACTAATGTTGCTTAGGAACAACCTGCATATTTAAACACTGTTTTAAACTAAAATACCACAATTCAGTTAATGAATGCCAAGCTCTGAAACTCTAATTTCTGGACTACTACCTTGTCTAAAGGCTGTCTTGGCTTGCAAGTGTATGAAAACACACAAGAGCAAGTTCTCAGCTGTTGAAACAATCCATAAGTTTATTCCTGTCTTGTCTTCCAGTGAAAACTTTCCAACTAGTGTCATACTCTGTGCATTTTAAGTACCATGCATTCTTTCAAGGCTATGTAAGTAATTCGGTAAAGTGAACTGTCACAATTTGGTTCTGTGTCTCTGCAACTCAAGAGTGTCTTCACTGTAGATAGTAAGCATTCCTGCCTTTGAATCTAATGATCCTCGGCTTTATTCTTCACATTGTTCAAAGTCAATGATGAAGATCTGCACTGTGCTCAGTGAACTGCTGTGACTTCTACTGGAGTGCTGGAAGGCTGAGAAATTGCTGCTCGGTCTGGATGGATGACGGGCTGTGAGGATGCATATAACCATGGCTATGCCTTTGGTGTAGCACCTTGGGGCTATAGGGCTGAGATCTTCTGAGTCATATAAAACCTATTTTAATAAGGTTTGTGATCATTTTCCCAGTGAAGTCCATAGGGGTCTGCTCCTACCTGACAGCCACATGGATCTCTATGGGTGCTGCTGCTCAAAAGATAGCAAGATGGAATGCTACAGGTGATGCGACTACTTGGCCCATAACATCATCCTCCTCAAGCAGTCTGTGCCTGATATTGTATTATAGCTCTCACTGAATAAAGTGTCTTTTCAGGGGTGCTTATGTCTCTGGCAGGTATTTCCTACATATTCAGTCCTTTTCCATGTCAGAACTGAAAAGGATCTTTGCATCCATGAGGAGGGGTTTCAGTTTTCAGTTGGATTTGCCTGAATGCACAAACACTTTACCAGCTCATTTATTTTCTGTGTTCTATTAAAGGTTTTCTAATTATTCAATAAATGTATTAAAAAAGAAAGGAAGAAGAGAAATCTAGAAGATAAAGGGCTTAGAATCAGCTCAAAGAAAAACAGTCACTTGTGATAAATGTAAGGTAGTTTGTAATTGATCACAATATTGAAGAATTTTACCTCCATTAGCTTTATGGTCTCCTGTTACGTGCTTTCCAATCTTAAGTAAAACTAGATCCATGTGAGCCTTTTGTAAATAAGATCAATCAGGGTTCCTTTAGAGATTACCAAGATGATGAAGACATTTTTTCCAAGTATTGCTCTGCAGCCCTACCCGTATGTTTATCTGGAACTTAAGTCTCTGCTTTTTTGCAATGACAGCAGAGAGGAAAAACAGACTCTCTGGCTTTACCTTATGTAAAGGAACTGCACAGTAGAATTTGATGAGCTCTGTGTCTTAAGGTGAACACGAGAGAACTTTGTAGGGGATGAAGTCTGAGATCTGGCCAGCCTTTGGTAAGTCCATGGTTATGAGATTAGTATCAAAGGACATGATTCACCTAAAATGCAGACAGAGGTTTACTTTTTGGATTACAATTTTTTGTGTGTAGCTTTCTGCTTTCATCTATGAAAGGGATGAGTTTTCTTTTCCCATTTCTATTCTTGCTTTTGTGGCTAAGTTTATGCTTCCTGCTTACAGTGAGCACAGGTTTCAAACATCATCCTTAGTGCTTATTGCTATTATCCATCAATACAGTGGCACACAATTCCACTGATTTTAATATAATTGAAGCAAATTAATACCTAAAATCTGAACATTAGCATTAGTTGAAATGGGAATAAAATTACTCCCATCTCACGTTTAAATTACTGCTTCTTTTCATAAATTTTAAAACAGCTGAGTCTGAATTCCTACCTGCGTTTTGGGGGAAAAAATTTATTACCACTATTTTTTAAGAGGGACTTATGCAGAATTCTATCAGGGCCTGTAGTTATGCTAAAGATAAAGTGCAACAAAAAGGCTGACTGCTGCACCAGAAGCATACAGTGGAGACATTACAGCATAATTTCCTAATACATAACTGTGCATCCCCAAAGGGTGGAACACAGATTTTCACTTTCAAATGGTGTGAACGTATTGAACTGGAAAGACAAATCATAGCTTTGACTCATTGAAATAAGTAAATTTTATGTCAGGTTTAGTAGGGTTACTTGTTTTATTGTTCTTGCATAAAAACCTCTAAACTGTTTGATGCTGTAAGTATTTTACCTTTTTTCCAACTTTCCCTACTGGACTTGTCATGGTGGTTTGGCTTGAAATTATTTTTTCTTTAGTAGAGGGCCATTTTTCTAATCTTTTATAGTGAAAAATAACAACCAAAACTCTCATTTTGGACTGATCCTTGCTGAGTCTCATAGCCTGATGTTCATGCAGTCAGCAGCAATCCACAAATCTGAGGCTCATACCATATACAAAAATAAGGCAGTTCTCAGTTTGTCTCCTAATTCCAGTCAAAGTAAAAGCTGTTGAAATCGTCAAACTATCTTTAGATTTCGTTGCCCCAATTCTGTGTCTATATAGGAACCTCCTGAGGATTTCAGAGCTTTGGGGAACCCCCATTGCACTGCTGCTCTGTGAAGGGGTCAGGGTTGCTATCAGTCCGTGTTTACGGATTTGGAAACTGAAGGCAAGAAAAGTTGTGGCTTAATTGAATCCAGCTTTTCCTACTCGGGCAAAATGGCTTGGCTGCCTGTGCCGAACGTTCGTAACTTGTCCATATTCAACAAGAAAAATGTTTCTGCACGACTCTGCTTCTCCTCTGCTGTTTGGTATTTCACTTCTGTCACGTTCGTGGCTCTGACCTGGAAGGGAAGGCTCTTTCTGCAACAAAAAGCTTTATGTCTGGCTACTTATATTGATTTGGAAAGTTACAGTGGGTGAGCATATTAGAAGAACTGCCCTTCTAGAAAAATGCATTTGGTGGATTTACTCTGGTTTCATCCTGTCATGACCTGGTTGATTAAGCAGGTGATACTCCAGACTTTTACCTGCAGTAAGGAGCTGTACAGTCCGTTGAGGGCTGCGTTTTGATTGTGAGAATATCCTGCTCTGGCAGCACACGTTGCACAGGCAGTACTTGTAGTCCAAGTGTGGGGGACCCTACGGAATTTGACATTGTAGTCTTGCAGTTTGGAGAGATGCTCTCCTGTTTCTGTCATTTAATAACTTTTCTCTAAGTAACTTAATCTCTCTGCTTACAAAACTGTTTCAGAAAGCAAGAAATGCAAATGAGTGTTGCTGACACAGACTGGCTCTTAATTTGAATTAATGCTTAAAAATAATGGTGTGTTTTATCTCTGCTCAACCTAACTGAACCATGTTTGATTTTTTTTTCGCCCCCCCCCACCCCCCCCCAAGTGTAAAGGGTACACAAACTTTACTGAATGGTGGTAGAAGGCATCACATTGGAGCAGATGATTCTTGGAGTGAGGATTAGAGTCCTTGCATGTGAGAACTGCTAGCACGGCATTAACATTAAAATTTAATGGTTGATGTGCATGTGTGCACTGAAGGGAATAGGCTGACTTCTTAATTTGGGATAGCGAATGCTGTTAACTTTCTTCATGTTTATGAAAATTAAACTTTAATTATGAGGCATTTGTTTTGAAGTTAATTTCTTTCTCTTTGCTTTGCCTTTGTGCTCAGGTTGAGAACTGGAGAGTGAGATTACGTAAATTGTTTAATTTAATTAGTAGTCTCATGGTAAATGTTCTGCAGAGCACTAGTGACTGACCTGTGCCCTGACATTATTGAACTATAAAGCAAATACCCATGAGAAGAAAGTATGGCAAATTAGCAAATTTTCTAGTAAAAGCTGAAAATTAAACTCTCCTCTCATATATTGGTGTCTATGCAAATCCTGGTACTACTATAACTCTGAGAATCCATTACTTGAAGAGGTGAAAAACAGTTTATTTCAAACTCCTCATTGAACCGACAGGATGAAGTTTTCCGCTCACTTTTCCCCTCTCCCCCCAGCCCTTTCCATCCTAATCCTTTGCGGGACAGAGCTGTACCTCTGTCCTTCTGAGATGAACAGAGGGTGCTTTGCATTACGTATTACTGCAGCATGAGGTAACTGGAAAGGGGAGGGAGGCAGCTACGGCCACCGCCCCGGCTGTGGCAGTTGACTTAAAGGAGCATTTTTGTGAATGGGGATTTGCTGCTCTGAGCAGATTGCCAGGTCTGTATCCTCTTCTGGCGTTAGGACTCAGATTTAACAAACTGCAGTTGAAAACTGCATCAGTTTTATACACACTGAGTATCTTGAGGATAGGCTTGAGGAACCATGTTTCACAGTTTAACTGTTTGAACTTGACCTAAAAAGGCTGGGAAGTGACTGTAGAGCTGGCCTCTGAGACCTTCTACTATGGTTTAACCTAGCTTGATTTCATACTTGTTTATTCCAAAGGCTGGGTAAGAAAACACCTCTTATGACTCTATTGGAATAATTGTAACTATTAAAGTATAGGCAAAATTTTGCGGGTGGTGATGAGAATTTAAACCACTTCAATGTAGTGTCAATTCATTACCAATCATTGCTTGCTTATTTTTTAAACTCTATATGTGGAGCCTAAGAGAAGTCATGGTGTAGATGGAAGTTTTAATGTGGATCAAACTGGAATTACAATTGCATTATGTAATTTACCTTTAGTTGCTAATAATTAATTTCTTTAATTTTATGAGAAGTTATTAGCAGCTTGTAAAGGAAATCTAAACTATTTTAGATGAAGAGTGCTAGAGCTTTATGTGTGAATATATGACTCTCTTAAAATGTTTTGAATGCTGTCATCCATCTAGGAAGACTAAGCCATCTGCCACATTGATTGTGACAGAAACCTGTGATAATTTAATTTCCTAAAAAGATTAGACTCTAATGAATTTTTATCCATATTGAAAGCTGAATGTTAAAGAGCAGAAAGTGTATCGCTGCTTACCAGCATTTCATGAGCTGGATTTCTTAAACCCAGAAATGTTTTACTTCTCTGATGATAGCCATTGTTTGGCATTTGGGTTTTGGTGGGCATTTTTTTGTTTGTGTGTCTTTGAGAATTTCTAGTACCTCAGAGCTATCTTGCTATCTCTTTCAAGGCTGCTGCCATGCTGGAGATAACAGTGCTGATGGACAGACTAAGGAAGAATTTCATATGTCTTAATGACACACTAAATGACAGTAAAAAATATTGCAACATTGCTGCATAATCTCTCACAAACATTTTTACAAATCTAATTGCATGATTTTTTTTAAACTTTGAAACCTTAATCTCTGAAACTTTATATATCTTAGATTCCATTATGAAAGTGTGCCGTGATATAGTTTAAAGACTTCCCAGCTTCCTACAAAGTGATCTTAGAGTTCCTCCTCCTCTAAAAGTATGGTTTCTAAAGACATCGCCTTTTATTTACATCAACTTCTTCATTGCATCATCAAAAAGCAAAATGCGTATTATAGCTTGAAAGCAGCATACAATCCACTGATCAGAGAGAGGAATGAAACGGGGCTTTTGAACAGCTTTGCCAAGAAGGTGCAATGAGGCTTCTTAGAATTATCATTAGGTGCCAGCTTCATCTTGCTCTGAATTCTTCAAAGCAGCAGGACTGTTGTTTCATTAAAAGAATATATCTGCTTTTAAAGTAAGAGATTGTTAATTAAATGAAGTTTGCTGCCAAATATTGATAATATTTGAAGTGCAAAGTCAGGACTTGTCAAACAGCTTGCTGTGCTATTTCTGGATCCTGAAGGCCTTCTACCAAGCTGGACAGACCGTGGCAGTGCCCGCTTCCTGCAAGCGGGCTGGGCTTGGAGCTGTGCTCCGGCTGGGAGGTTGAAGGTAAATCATTAAATCCATTGAGTCCAGTGTGCATCTGCTGAGACCGCTGATGCTGGAGAGTGAGGGATACCAGCTGGCTCCATGACCAGAAGTCAGCTAATTTCATATCAGTGCTTCTCTGAGTTGGTAATGGAAATGCTGAGGTTTACCTACAGGAGCTCCTGTGCCATTACGACACAATTGTCACATAAAAGTGCTAGAGTGGTTTTTTTCTTGTGTGGTTTTTTTGAGTTTGTTTTTGGTTTTAGTTTTATTTTAATGGCAAACATTTAGGTCAGCAGGTGGACAGACATGGTACAATGTGTTGGGTTTTTTCTGAAGCTGACAGTACATATTTAGCCTAAAAGTTGAACTTGAAAACAAAACGCCGTCCAGTCTTTAGTTCCTGAAGCTCTAAAAATTGAATAATCCTGGCAGTGTGTGGGAATCGCCCTGCACCAGACCAGAATATTAGCTTGGCTCTTTCAACTAGATTAGAAAGCCAGAGTTAACAAACCTCCCTAGAAGCAAATAGCTGAGGTAATGATCACGATTTACAATCGGGATTCTTAGGACTTCAGGGAAAAACAGGATAGGAGGGGGGGAAATATGTCTGAGGGCAGGAGCTGGCAGTTGTCTAGGCAAGCTTTAACTTCGTATGGCTTATCCAATTAAATCCTGTGACTCCTTGGCTCGTCTGCAATACCTCGCAGGTGGGCTTAATGTACTAAACAGCCCGTGAGCAAAGCGGAGAGAGCTCGTGGTACTAACGGTGTAAAACAGCTCCCAGCAGAGTGGGGAACTGGAGACAATATCTCCTCTACATGATGCAGTTGTATAGCCTCAAACAGTACACTTCGGGAGCACGCTGCACAGTAACTGAATTAAAGCCCTTAAGCAAACCAGGCAGAAAATATAAATTAGCTGAGAAGGCACATATATCTGAAAAATCAATTTAAATCCTGCAAGGCCCTTGCCAGCAGGACCACACTCTCAGACTTTTCAGATACAACAGAAATGTTCAACACAAATGTATTTTTAAGTGCTAGTACTAAATAACAGACCTCTGAACCAGTGATCTGGAGTCTGCTAAATTATTCTCTATCTCAATAAGGCACAACAGAAATGTTCATAACTGGGCAGTGTAAATGACTGTGAGTTGATTGCCATCTCAGCCCCTTTGGAAATCAAGTTCTGCAAGTCTTCACATAGTATGGCAAGATAATATTACGTCTTTGCTGATGTTTTGCATTAGCTGCCATCTGCA
Source organism: Aramus guarauna (assembly GCA_013400195.1). Classification (NCBI taxonomy): domain Eukaryota; kingdom Metazoa; phylum Chordata; class Aves; order Gruiformes; family Aramidae; genus Aramus; species Aramus guarauna. The sequence continues at coordinate 2,114,623 of VXBL01009512.1, forward strand.
CCGTTGCTGAAAGCATTTGTGCCTTTTCAGTAGGGTGTAATTCAAGGCATGAGGGAGAGGGATGCCAGCAGTTACAGGACGTCACTTTCCTTCTGCACGGTGCAGTGAGGAGCGTTTGCTTCCTCATCTCTTGGCAAATGCCGAACTATAGAAATCATTGCAATAGTTGTTAATCATTGAAAATCAGACATGCCTCAAGCAAGAGTTTAACTGAATGCAGAGCTCACTTTATCAGATTTAAACCCTGATGTCTGTGTTTTCAAAGTTCCAGTAAATTGCCCTTTCAGTTGGTATTTGTACACGTTCATAGCACGAGCTAATAACTGGGAGGAGATGGGCTGGAAGGAAGGGATTTCCAGGGTTAGCCCAGGGGAAGCTATCCATACCCCTCAGGCTTGCGCTCTGTGTGCACTGAGCTCCCGTCAGCCTCTGGAAGGGTACGTATACTGCATCTTCCATCCTTATTCAAACACATCCCAATTAGGACCTGACCTTTCTTGTTACTTTTGCACATTTCTGGGTGAGTTCATTTATTAGACTTAGTTTACCGAGTTTATTAGCATGCAGGGAGAAAAATAACACCCTAGAGAAGAGATATCTGAAGTCAATATTACAAAGAAGTCTTCCATTATGAAAGCAAATGGAGTAATGGAAGAAAATATACTGAGGTGACAGTTTCCATTGCTACATATCATGTGAACTAACGTCTAGCTATAAAATTAAGGGTTTCTTTTACAACCACTTCTGCACAAGTACCATTTTGCTCAGTTTCCTTACTCCTTGCAAATAATCTTTCTGCATGTGGCATCCTCTTTCACACGATAGCCATGTGAAAGATTGCTAGGTGACACTATAATGGTTATAGAAGCCAAGCAATCAGCAGCGGATGACACCTTCCAGTTCTGTGGACAGAAAGTCCTCACCCACACTAATGACAAAAAGAGAAAAGGAAAGAAAAAAGAAAAAGAACTTCCACAAGTTTCTAACAATAAGACTTTGGGATTCTCAGCATTAAAAAAGAAGTTTGGAACTGATTTAATTATTGAGCTTTTCATTGGGTAAAGATAGAAAGTGAAAATACAATGAACTTCAGCAATCCACCAGGAATACTATGAAATAAAACAAGTAATGACTTGCACTTTTCTGATTTGAATAATATTTTGATTTCCCACTTGCTTTTCACACCCACCTCCATATTAATTGCTAATATCTACTGACCCGGATCCTTCAGAAAATATCTAACAAATGTGTTATAAACCACCTACAATTTCTGCTGGTAGTGATTTGTTGGGCTGGATGTTCTTCTCCATGAATTAAAGTGAATAGCTTGTTATGTGGAATGTCAGTCCAAATATAGGTGATCAGGCGTCTCCATACTTACATACAGGCACTCCAGTGCCTATCCAAAGTGAGAATGCAGTGACCCTGTTAGCAATATAGGGAGTGGTAGGTGTCTGGAGGTATCAAATCAGATAATCTTTGGAAAAGCTATTTAAAATTAAACAATTGTTAAAATAAAACATTGGCCAGAATAAAACATCAGGGCTCCTGTTTCTGAACAAAATGGCTTTGAGACCATTAGAAGACCTAGGAGGTAATTATTTTTAGTAAGAAGGAAACAACAGATATTTATGGAAACCGTATTTTTCCAAAAAAAATCTTTTTTCTTTACTGGTTCATACTTTCTCTTAGATCTCAGGACAATGTAATTTTTGAGGTCCTAAAATTAAAGGAAGTGCAATTATAACAATGGTGAACAGAGACATGATGATGATGTAGTATTCATACTGCAAGAAAAGCACCTATTTCTGGAAGGCTTTCACTGCAACTTAGTAAACACTTTTAAATGGCAAACTATTGCAACATGATGATCCTGCATATACGAAAGTCCTGTCTATCCTTTTCTGTTTTAACTGGTTGGGGGAGGTGGGGGGAGGGAAATGACATGGGACAACAGACGGATGGTGATAAGCAGGGCGACAGCCTTTCCTTAGACTTTGATGGTAATTTCATAAGCATCTTAAAATGCAGACTCGAAGCTGTGTTTTCTTACACAGGTCTCTTCGATCTTCTTTTTAATATCCACCCAGCATTTGAATTTCATGCACAACTGTACGTGCCAGCAACAAACAGCTGTAAAAGTGTCATTACATTATATTATCAACTCTCTTTCGAGAAGCTGTTTTATTTATGGCATTTTATAAACTGTTATTTCAAGAGAATGGCAGTAAATCTACAATAGCATCATCTAATCTGAACAGTCTCCTTGGCATGGCAGTGAGGGAGACAGACTTTCACTCCTTGTCTCCCTGTTTCCTTTTAATGGTGAGTAATACTGTGCAGCATGGTGCTGAGAGGGTGACAGCACCATTACCCTGACACCCTCCACCAGTCAAGAGTTTGCAGAACACTACCTGTGGTCTTTATACTTGGCACTCTCAACGCATTTATTTTTAGCTTTATATCATCATTTTATGCCAACTGAACAAATAAACAAATCTTTAAAAAATCTTCATAGTTCCCTGCTGCCAACCTGGAATAATGCTGGAATCGATGTGAAGAATTGCCTCGACATCCCTCTGTGCATTAAATTGAGGGTAAAGCATGCGCTCCTCTGAGGTGGCAAGTGAAGAGAGGTGGGAAAGGAAAGGCAAGGCAGGTGGAGAATCTCTCTTGCTCCTCTGAGTAGCCGGGTTTCTCCCCTTATATCTTGTTCATGGTGTCCCCTCTCCTGTCCCACCTTGAACAGCCCTGCTCAAGGGGGTGGGGGGTGCTCAGGTTTCCCCTGCCCCCAGTAGATCATGTTGTATTCCTTGAGAAAAATAAGGCCCATATTCTTCATACTTCCAAGTAGCTGAACATGAGTACAAATCATGTTTACCAATTCATCTTAAATCATCTTATAAAACATTACAGGTGATTTCTTACTAGTTTTATTTAATGTCCAGATAAATCTTTTTATTATGTTGTGTGAATTTTCAGGAAATAGTCACTGATCCAATTCAATATTGTCTGGTTTTAGTGATTCTATCTGGCTATTTTAGATAAAATCCGAATCTTCTGTTTTATTCAACCTTGCAGGAACATGCATCACTTACTGAAGATTAACCTGTGCCCTGGTTAGACACTGTTTCTAGGAATATGTGGGTCATGGTAAAAAGCCTCCCAGTTTTAATAACATTTAAAAAATAGGTGTAAACTGCAACAGTTGTACTGATGCTTTGCTGTCCGATCTGGTAAGACAGAGAATAGTATGTATCTGCATCTGTGCTTGGCTAACGGGAAAGATGAGAGTTGCAGGTGCTAGTTACCAAAGCTGGCACTTGAGCTGCGGCTGCGGCGTGCAGACCTGAACATCCGTCGCCCAGTCCCAAGTACGAGCTGAGGTGTGGTGGGCTCCAACCAGCACCTTCTCTGACCCTCACGGAGCGATGGGTATTAGCCACTGATAAGGGTAGAGGCAGGATTTGAACAGTGTTATCTTTTCCTATTTTTGACTGAATAATTAGAATGATGGTGACTGGTTTATTTTCAGTCTTTCTTTCAGGTAACTGTACTCGAGGGAATTTTGACTTTTCTTTGGAATTTGGCAAAGTGTCTATTCTTCACATAAAATAATTAAAAAACCTGAACATTCTCTTATATAAAAGAGAAAACTAGTCCATCCTATGGGAATAGCCCTTTTCTTTTTTGTTTTTGCATAAATAGGCAAAACACTGTGAACAATGGCTGAGCATGATATATTTTGTTTCAAGAGATCTGGAGTGCCCACAGCTATACTTGACTTCACCAGAAATTCTGTGTGTTCGCTTCTTCTGAAAATTAAACCCTTTGTTCTTTTCCTAGAGCAATGACAATCTGTGTCTCAAAGGTAAAATCACACTGTACCATAAGCCACGATTGTAACAATATGCTTGTGTTTTTGCAAAGAAGTTTGCAAGTTAAAAAGAAAAAAAAAGGAAAAAGAATTGAATTTTTAAAACCTGGTTTTGATTTTAAAGAATAAAATTTTTAAATCTGAGGCTTTTTTTCTTTTCCAGTCAGTATTCCTAAGGGGATGTTTTTCATGCTCTTCTGTCCTAATAGAGCTGGAGTAAAACATGCATTGCATTTGTGTTTTAATGGTGATCGGAAAGCATGGGAGCTGCTTCATGGAGCAGAGTTGCAGGAAATGAGAAATGGGCAGTTCTTCTCTTTTTCAGGTGCTTTTCCTTGTTCTCCCTTGTTATTATTTAAGAACGGGGGGGGGAATCAGCAAGCCTGATGCTAGATTTCACAAACATAAATTTAGACACCTAAATAAATGTTTTGATTTTTCAGGTGTTCTATGTTTTTTAGAAGTTTCTCAACTTCTCTAAAAGCAAGTTGCATTCATTTAAGTGTCTAATGTTCGGCGGGGAAGAAGATATTTTCCTCAGAGATGTTATGTGGTGTATTCACAATGACATTTTCACAGTGAACAGTCTGTCCTCTGTGCATATGTATGGGAAGCACATCTGTTCACAAGGAATTATTTCCTGGAAAGCAACATTCATCCTCTGAGTCTTGCTTACCTCTAAAACTCCCCCTAGGTATCCTTTTCTGGAAGCTGTGGATGGCAAAAGTGCCTCTCTTAGGCTGTCACTTCGTGGTAAAGGTGGTTGTGTTTGTATCACATTTTAAATAGGTAAGGGTGAGAAGACCAAATCAATGTGTGTTTCAAATGATGTCTCGGTTTATCTATAAGACCAACGCATATGTTTCTGCTTATCTTTGCGGAGAGTTTCTCTTTAGTGTTGACAGTGTTTTCCTGATCTGGTATGCCTAAAGTACAAACACCTCTTAATTAATTAATAATTGCATAATTATTTCACGTTTACAGTCAATCTAAGGAGCTAGCGCAGGAGATTATTTGGTGTTTCTTTTATTTAAGTCTTATGAACTGACAATGTCAAGAGTGGAAGCAGAGCAAAGACTGAACCCCATGCTAAGAGCAATAGATAGAGTCAGGGAAGAACTAGATGTTGGCAAGATTTATGGGACTGGGAAGGTCACCAAAAGAGGTAGTTCTACTAGTGCCCAGATACCATACTGGACCCACTGGCCGTGTGGGATGTCTTGATGGATATGTTGCAATTACTCTTAAAATAGTAGAATTCAATAATTTTATTAAACCCTTCACATTGGTTACAAATAGTAATTACTGTTGCTAAAATAATTAGCAGCATTTAGGTGAACTCTAATGGTACTCTCAATATAAGACTTGGTCTCTACTAGTCTTTTCTAGGGTAAATGTAATGGCTTTTAATGTAATCTGTAAACTGAATGAATTGAATGTTTCTGCAGAGGTCTGGTAGAATGAATGAACGTTTCAGAATAATCAGAGTGGTATGTTAATTGCTTGATAGTTACATTAAACTGAATGGCAAAGTGGATGGTATTCAAAAGAATAAGCTGAAAATATTCTTCTGACTCCAAGATGGCATGTCAATTTAAGTTTTTTAAAGGCTTTCTAATTTAAATAATTATCTGTTAAATTTTACTATCTATTGTCTTATAAAATCAAAGTAATGAACTTAATAGCAGAGAACATATTTGAAAACATCTTTGTTGGACCTGGCTGAAAATTTTAACAACTGTTTTTGATCAAAACCAGCAATTTCATCAAATAAAAATATTTTCAGGAAGCATTTTGATTTTTCAGCAGAATAAAGTCAAAATAATACCTTTAGAATTTCTTGCTTTCATGTTATGCTTTTTGAGATTAACCAAGAAATTGTTCAGATAACTTAATTCCAGTTCAGGTTTTTCATACTGATTTGATACTTTGAAATGACTGGATTACCTGTGGAATACAGATTTTTATCTTATGACTAAGTCTAATCTTATTAATCAAAGTAGCACAATATTTTATTTTGCTTCTTGGTGAAATAACCAGTCTATTTGACTAGAATTGAAGAGTTTCATTTTGAGTATTTTGTTTGAAAAATAAGCAAACTTCCTTACATGTTCAGGATTATTGCTTAGTAGTATTTTATGATTTTTTTTTTCAATATGATAAGTGAAAGATTAAATTTTGTTAACTTTATTTAAAGAAAGAAAAAAATCTTGTTTTTCGTATCTGTTACAGCAAATGGGTTTATTTGCAAAAAAATACAAAGAAGCAAAGAACTTAAAGCAAATATTTGCCATTTTCTGAGGAGAAAAATGTTAATTATGGAAGTAAAATTATTCACACCAGAAACATGATTGAAGTGTTATGTTTTGCAATCATGATAGAGCTCATAATTGTGATTGTGCACTGCATCACAGGGGATAAGTAAAAGCACCATAGGCTTTGTTGAATTGTGTAAAAATGTTACAAAAGGAGAAATCATTAAGAACTAAAGTGAGATAAAGCTGTTCTCAGAGCCAAAGCAGAAGCAGATTCCATTGTTCTTTGAGAATGACTTGCATAGAGATGACTTTACAAGTCGATCCAGGCTGCTCTATAGCGCTTCACTGATGCAACTGATAAGCAGTAAATTTAAGTAATTAAAGTTCTTAAGATCTGCAGGACTTGCTATCTTGCAGATAACAGATAGGACCATTGCATAAGGTTATTTTGCTCTTGCAGGACAGCCCAGAAGCATTATCATGACTGGCCATGTAGCTACTGCACTTTGTAATTTAGGTACTCAATATGGTATTTTTATCAGAGTTCCTCATTAAATTTTGTCTCCAAACTCTGACGTTTCTTCTCTTTGTAGAATTAATGGGTTTCCCCTTGGTTTTTTGTCTGTGCTGCTACTGATCAGGTTTTTGAGGACTCCCCTTTCCCTTGAGGTACAAACCTCAGAATTTTGTTTTCCACAAGTGGTCATAACATCCTAGAACAATTATAAAGTATTTTAATCTTCATTTTGCTCCACTAATGCTGTTTACAATGGTTCGCAAATGCTGCAGAAATATTTTTTAAAGGGTACGTACTGGGTAATATACTCAACCCTACAGAATCACTAATATGGGAAATAACGTGGTAGTTATTACTTACTCATTAGTATAAACTAAGTGCTGTGCCAGCCCAGCAGGTAGGCTGCACAACTGTAGTGTCCACTCAAACTCAAATTCCAGACGAAAGACAGTGCCTTTCCTCTTCCGAGTCCCTTTGTACACCTGTTGTCTATGCTTTTTACTCCAGTTGTGTGTTTTACTTGTCCCCAGTGCCCTGGAAGGAGAGGCAAGGAGAGAGGGAAAGGCAGCTAGGGGCTCTGTTAATCTCTCTAAAGAACAGGTCCTGGAGATTGCTGCCGGCTGTTTGGGACTGCGTAGCCTGATTTGCAAATGACTCCAAGGTTCTAGGTATCCATCTACTACTAGTTTTAAAAAGTCTAACAGTAAATTATGGGGCTTACTCTTCTTTCCTGTCTGACATTTGATTGCTACCATTAAAATTAAGCCAATAACCTCATGAATTGTGTCCATTTTCTTGCTTTCAGTCCAGGAAGGCAGATATGTAATATGTTTTTGGTACAAAAGAAAATTCGGTGTGCAACGCTTTGGCTGGGCCATTACCATCATTTGTTCATGCTACTTCAGCTGATGATTTTACCAATGTCTTTCTGGAGTAGAAAGTTTTTCTAGACTGCAATTAATAACAAAATCATTGGGTATCCCAAACTGATGAGGATGAAGTCACTCAAGTGGTAGGCAGATGCTTCACCAGCATCTCCTTTGTTGTCATTCTCTCTTTCTCTTTTTCTGTCTTTCCATTTTGCTGTTGTTTGAGGCAACTTTTAAACACTGCCTTGTGAAACTCAGTTCTGTCGGTTCATGTGATGTTTCTTGAACTTTTCAGATTATGTCAAGTCTGTGGAGCTTGTGCCTAGTGGGACTTGTGTGGAATTTGGGGCTCATCTAGTCTTTGCAGAGCAAAGCCAGTATTAAAACAAAGCTGCCAGGCTTTATCCAGTGGTACTGCTTTGTTGTGAACCTCAGTTAGGCAACTCTAAAAGATGATGCTTGTGAAGGGAAAAGAGAGCACTCAAACAGCAAAAGAAAACCTGGCATTGCAACCACAAATATGTTGTGACAATCATAAATGTCATTTGGTAATTCTCTGTAGGGGCTTGAAACCAATTTTCATCCCATTTATTCTTTTCACTTACCCTCTTTCACTGTACCTCATCACCACAGCATCAAACACAGAACAAAGTTAATCAGCAAGAGATTTGCCTTTTTTATGAATGAAAATGCAATGATGAATCTTAGGAAATTTCCCCCTCTCCTAATTGTGATAATTGGAATCTAAAAAACATTAAAGCATAGCTCTGACATTGAAAGCTGTAGTTTGTGCTTCAAGTTTCAGATTGATTCTTTTTTCCCCGACTCTTTACATTATTTCTTACAGTAGATCATTCCTGATTTCCATGTTCAAGCACATTCAGCTTTGCAAAGTTTAGGTTTGGACTTTGGTTGAGAACTCTTTAAACATTTCTAGGTTCTTGCTGATAGCTGGACGATCCAAAACCTAAGTGAAAGAGTTTGCATACTACTGCTCTTAATGGATCCAGACCTGACAGGCATGCAAGGTAATTTCTCTGGTTTTAATCTATAAGAAAATCAAGTTGCCCTTGATAGTAATCATCAAGTCATCAGTGTTTCAGCATCATTAGAATTATCTTATTTGTTGTTTTAATGGGAGTGCCTGTGTTAAAGCATGTTTTGCTGCTGGCCAGAAGAATTTAAATCTACGTACTTGGTGCCTCAAGGCATCAAAATTGTACTGCTGTGTTGTGAATGAGCTGGACTCGGTGCTGCTGCAGTGAGGTAGATTTGGCCTCATTGGGAATGACTGTTGATGCACCCCCTAAGTAAGCAATCAATAGTATTGATCTTGCTCGGTGAATTGTGCGCTGCTCGTGAGGCAGTGGCACATGCTGCAGACTAATAGGAGAATGAGCCGGCTCACCAAGCTGCTGCTGACTTGAATTATGAGAATTAGAAGTGACTGATGTTGCGAAAGCTAAAGAATTAGCTACTACCCAGGTTAGTGCGGCTTAATCAGTGACTAAAGATGATGCACATACTTGCCTCTGCAGGAGCTGTCCTGTGTGTGCTTGCATGTGGACATGTCGCCTCTGAGATAACCGGTATCTTTTAAACTTTTGCACCTCAAGAGTGGCAGTGTGAGCTGAGTTGCTCTATGATAGCTGCAGTCTTGCACAAACAAAACATAATAGAAGCTGACAAACTTTCTCAGGTAAACTGAATTTTCTAATAGCTTTTAGTTGCCTTAATTACTTTCCATGGGCACAAGGAGAGCTTAAGTATAAATATTGATGTTATGAATGAAACATGAGACTCTCTTATCAGTGTAGTGTCTTCAAGCTCACTTAGAGTCCTCTTCTGGTGGAATGATTGATGGAATGTCTTGTTCACAACTGGACTGAAAACAAAAATTGTAGATAAGAAATAGCATAATTTTTAAAAGCATTTTGGTCTTGCTACATTGATAGCCATAGTTGAGCACATTTTAAATGTCTTTAAAATACTCTAGTAACAGTTGACACACAATCTTACTTGCAGACATTGGAAAAACTTCATATATTGGTGAATTTTTCCTTTTCTGTTTCCTCATCCTGCTTCAGAATCCATTTTCATTTCTATAGAAATGTGCTATTTATTGCAAACCTTTTGCTGGATAATTGAAACAATTTCCTGATAAGAAACTTCTAGTCACCTCTAATTCCTATGCAAGAACAAGGAAGATATCTTTATACTTAAATACAGATAGACCTTTAGAACAACAACTGACAATTATTCTTACTCATTTGTGCATACAGTTTATATCTGACAGTATCTAACTGCTTTCACTGCTCAGATAATACAGGATGCTGACAGGGGCTGCAAACATTTGCCAAACCGATGCGAGCGTTTTCTGCAAAAGCCTATTGATGTTCTGGCATTAACCTTGGCAAAAAGTGACTTGTCCCATAACTGCCTCCTATATTCTGTCCACTGGAGCAGGAATAGTCTGGGATTGAAGTATATAAGTAACATCAATAGTCTGAACAGAAGAAAAATATATAGGAGGTTTTTTTCCCAAATGGCTAAGGATTAAAGCTGCAATACCTAAAATTCTCTGCTGAGACATCTTAGGAGACTCTTTCTAGGGAGTGTATATGGCTCTCAGAAGAGTAAGGGTATCTCATCAGTCAATCTTAAAATTCCTGGTCATGGGTTACCTCCTCAGAACATGTCACCATAATACTGGAGACAATTTATCTGCTGAATCCTATCGTAGAGGAGTGTGGTCTTGTCTAATGGGTGGAGATCCTATGGAGTATCTTCCTTATGGGATTTGGTGGAGTGATTCAGTACGGACAGCCAGCTCCTACACCTCCTCCCCAGATGATGAGGTCTTTTTCACCATTATTTATTTTCTATGGAGAATATTTTCCTTTTCCTAGGCATAAATTTTTTTCCAACAGCACCTAGCTCCCAAAATCTAAATCTTACATGATCCATTCATTCATATTTGACCAGGAATTATAAAAGCTGCATCACACATTTTTCACTGAAAATAAGAAGTGTGACAATAGGATAGTTATATTTTCAAAGACTTCTGCATGTATTGTCATCCATGTTTACCTCAAGTTTAAATACTGATATGCACATTTGCGTCTGTATGTGAATGTCCCTGAACGCTTGGTTTTTTTGAACAGCTTTCTCTTCTATGCTAATGTAAAGCTGTGAAAAATCAGTTCTTTGGAGTTAAAGCAGTATTGCTAGAAAGAATTATCGTCACTGGCTTTCATGTACTCAGGAACCAAATGTAATATCTTTAACCAGTCATAGCAGAAAGCGTTAAATAAGGTGAGAGATGTTTTATTTCACATTAACTATTTTTTAAGTGAAAATCAAACTAAGGAACAGCTAGTCAATAGAGTACATAAACTCTATAGGATAGATCATGGGTCTCTTGCTAAACAATTTCATATACCATATGTTGTCTTATTTGACAAGTGAGAGCATGGCATCATGTCTGATACTTTTTACTAAACGTGATGCATCTGCTTTAACTGAAGTTTCATGGTCACATTCTGAAGCCTTTACATAGACATTATTTTATGTATGTTTATGTGTTTAAAGCCCCAGCAAAAATTTGAAAAATCCATTTTTTCAGGCTCCTAATAAATACAGCATTGTTCAAGTACTACAGTGTTTTGAATTTTTATGATAGATTATGTATTGTTACAACTACACGTTGAGGTTTTTTTAGAAACAACTCTTTTATATTAAAATGCAGAATAATTCAAGGTTGTTTCCTACAAATGTGAAGCAGAAAACAATTTATACAGATGACAGTTAAGTAGAGGTACCTGTAACTGTAGGAACAGCCTTTTTGTCTTTTATGGAGGGCTGTATTGGCAGGATAATAACTAACAGAATCCCTCCTGATATTGGATTGAGGAAAATCAGAAATGTAAAAATGAGACTTGGTGCTGTGTTCCTTTTGAAAAGGTGTCTGCACCTCTCCCTTGATTCTGCATTTTTCTTACAACTTCCAGGCTTTCGTTTAAAAATAGCTTTCTCCTCCTTCCCTGCCAGGAAGTTATCAGCTATCCTTGTATAAATCTGTGCTGACACATGTTAATTCAACCTTGCTGAGAACTGTCTACTTCTAAATTGCAGTGGCAGCAAATCCATAAACTGTAGAATTTACTGAGGGTCACATCAGTATTAAGATGCATCAGCACAGCAATTGCCAACCCTGATCCTGCAAATGCCCATGCTTACAGGCAACCAGCTGAAGCTCTGGAGAAGTTATGAGGTTCTTCTAAGGACAGAGCTTCAACACTAGTCCTCCAAGAATATGAGCATATTTATTCAGTGAGAATAAAGATCTGGTGGGAGCTGAGCTCATTAGAGCTTAATTCAGCTGCCAGGTCGTATAAGAACCACATTGAAAGGCTTAGGGTCAATTTTGGAAGTGTGCAATATTATTTAGAACCCTGTGCAAGCATTGGTGTCTTTGGTCCTGTGCGTAGTAGCTCTGTTTGTGTGTCAGGTCACAAATAAGCCCATGTTGGGAGTAGAAATATCCACTAGAGGCATGTAGATGAGTACATAAATGAGCATAGATGATCACACGGATGAACAAATCACACAAATGACCTCTTGGCTGCCCGTGGGTGCAAAGAAAACAGATTTTAATAGCTAGCTAATGAAGCTTTTAACCTAAGCACAAGAAAGCTCTGGTTTATTTGCTACCTTTCCTGGGCTGGGCGAGGTTACACATGGAGAATTAAAAGAAGCTCCTACCCCTCAGACTGAACAACAGATTACAGATACCTTAGGTCAGGCTGGGAACAAGTGGATAGTGGACAAAGAAAGGAAGCAAGGAGACAACACTGGTCAGCCTGACATGGGCACTAGCTACCAAACTCACCATGGTTTGGAGGTTTTTGGGGGTTTTTTTGAGGTGATTTTGTCTGTGGCTGCTGTACAGAGCCAGTCTAGGAAAGTATTAGGAAAATCCTGTATCCAGGAAGATGTACAATAGGTGGACATGTGCATGTGTCTGTTTGCAGGTCAGAGTTATGCAATGTGCTTTTAAAGGAGAAAAATCTATTTTTATTTCTTTCTATTGTACATTGGCTATAAAGATAATCTTTCTTGCATAGCATTTACTTATATAACAGTGGTCCTTTATCAAGCAGAAATAGAATAGGATTCTTTTCCTCCTTCATCCCTTGGCCTTAGATGGGCTTTTTCATATCCTTTAAGAGTCTGTCACAGATTTTCACCAACGATGCTGAAATAAAGGCTAAACATTTATTGCAAGTAACACTTGGATTTGTCCTTCTTCCTTTCTGGAGGGAAAAAAAAAAAAATCCCATACTTAATGCCCTCATTTGCTATCCTGTGAGGAAGAAAGAGTATTCTTTCTCAGTGGTAATGGTCCAGCCAGGGGAATGTCATTTAGCACCAAGGGATGTCAACATCACAGAGCATTTGCTAATTTCATCAAGATTAATATAATCCTTGGCACTAGGTCCTAAATCATTGGTGACAGCTCATGGCAAAATGGGAAATATCACAGGGACCAATGACACTTGCTACAGCTTTCCCTTCAGCAATAACACTTCTGACGTATTTATCTTAATTAGCAGCAGGAGAAAAAGAAAGAAAGAGAGACAGAGAAAAATTCAATTGAGTTTGAGCAAGATCATAATTAAGAATGTGCACTGTACAATTCCAAATGTAGATTTCTGACAGAAAAAGAAACACAATTCACTTAAATGAAAGTCAAAAAATGTAATTAAGTTTAATGGCATATTTTTTTATCATTTTTCCTTTTTTAAGCATCAGCTCTAAATTCAGCTCTATGTAAGTCATTCCAAAAGGTTCACATTCCGTTAGAGTAAAACCTTCCTAGCAATGGGGGGGAGTAGTGTCATTGCTGACAGATGAAAGCTGAATCATTCAAGTTGAATGCCTTTACAAATAAAAATTAAATGGATGGAATGAAATATAAAATATAATTTTTCTAGATTATTTGATTATTATCCCATTGTTTTATGGGTTGTTGAATTCTTTCCAGCAGTAAATACCAGCAGTGTGCTGAGTAACTGAGCAACACCTGTCTGTGCGTCCCCATGTTTACTGGTAGATACTTATGAAAGTGAAAAGTGAAACAGACTCAAATATTTTTTTTTTGTTAGCAATATGCCTGCTTTATAATCCACTAGATTATCATGAATAGTTTATAAACATCTATAACTTTAAATTATTGAAATTTAAAATAGGAATCACACTGCTTTCATCTTATAAGACAAACATAAGTTGTCCTATTTTGCTCTTCAAAATTTCTATGTGAATTTTCTCATAAACAGATTAGTGCTCTAGAATAACTGAGATTTTTTGTGTTTGTTTGGTGGTGGTTTGAGGGTTTTTTGTCCTGTTAAAGAAAGGGAACAGCACAGAAAGTGTTGGAAGGAGCAAGAAAGCTACTGGAAAGGAGAGGCTAGTAAAGAGCTGGATGGACAGTTAGGGAGGAGGAGGTTCTGCACCAAATTACTGGAAAATGTTTTGCGCCTTTATAGAGACAAGAGTGGATGACATCCAATAGCTCAGAACATATAAGATAAAATGGTTGTGAAAAGCAGCTACCAAAGGACTCACTATAATAACGGACTTATAAAAACTCCTTTCAGGTACAAGTTTTTGAATTGCTTAGTCTGCCAAATGCCTATGCAAAATTAGGTACAGCTTCATTACATAGGTACTGATGGGGATTGTTTAAGGGTACTGCATGCACAAAAAGCATATTTACATGTGTTAGAGGTAGCTTGCATATATCACATAGTAATTACTTGCCTAAAGTATGAAAAAATCTGCACTCTATAGGAAAACTGAAAGTTAGTTGAAGGCCAACTTAGTGTGTAGCGTTGCTGCTCATACCAATCTTTCTGTTCCCTGCCTAACTGGATTGCTTCTGGGACGTGAGCAATATTAAAGTCATTTTTTTTTCCCCTGCTGTCAACTGTATCAGGTGCATTTTCCCCTTATTGACAAGTATCTAATAAGCTCAGATCTGCTCACTTTCATCTTTCGGAGATACGGTACTTATGTTGAAGGCCATTTGGTCTTACAGATAGATTTCCCCTTTTGTTACATACTTGGGAAGCGTTAATACCCTGACCAGCTTTACCGTGGAAGGCAGATATTCATTATTACAGTGCACCTGACAGGTTCTGCAGCAAGCAGCTGCTCTTGTATCTCATGTATGCATGTAGCAATAATCTTTATGAAAAGCAAACTTTCCCTGGGAAAAGAATGCATTTGAGAATTAAATGGTCAACAATCTAAGTTAACTATTACTGATAAGTGAACTGTGGATATTTAAAAAATCCAAAACAAACAAAAAAATCCAGGAAAAGACCCAACCCAAAGCTTGCAGAAATACTTGGTTGCAGGGTTCTGTATCATGACTTGTTCTTAATCCCTCCTGAAGACGTGCAGCAGCAGGAAGCATGCCACGGCTGCACGGAAAGCCGTGGTGGTCCTGCAGTTGCGGAGGCAGCTGACCTTTTCTGGAGAACTCTCACCTTTTGCTGTGAGGGTGTGAACAGCTGGCTGGATCCCACTAAAACTAATTCAAAATCTAGTCTTCAACCAATTCTGGAGCTTCGGTCCCTTTCAACCTGAGTTGTTCTCTGAACTGATCCATTTAAATTACATAGCTGCAATCCAGCAAAATGCATGGTCTAATTATGAGAAAGTTCTGACCAGACTGGGATTTTCGTTAAGGCTAAATGAGCTGCAGTGGATCGCAGCGCGTGGAGCGGCGGTGTATGGCCCTGCTGCTTTGCTCAAATGCAGTTTCTGCTAGTAGTTGCAAATCCGGGACCTGTCCTCTGCAGCACGTGTCTCCACGCTGCAGGTGTGGGGAATCGGATGCATCCCTGGTGTGTTGGACCCTCCCTGCAGTTCTGTACCTGCACAGCAACACAGAGAGGGGTACCTCTGACCTGCTGCTTTGCAATGCACTAGAATTGGCTATTCAGAAAATAATCTAGCTTCATTTTGGTGTATATCTCTGTTAGAAATACTGGGCAAATGTGAAAGGAAAGCATAGATGTTTGTGTGTATTCTTCCTGAAATATTTTTGGTTCTGCAGTTTGGCATTTCTTTGCCATTTCATTTGAGAGTTATTGTTCCTCTTTCATTACACTTGAGATTAATGTTCTCCTGCTGCTTACCCAAGTGACTGTTTTGATATCTGTCAGCTTGAGATTAACATACAAAAAATTTCTGCCATCTAGCATTTAGTCTCTTGAAAAAAAATAAAAACTTCAACAAGTGTAACAGGACTTAAATTTTTCAGTGGCTTTATCTCTTTGACCAGAATAAACTCACATAACCTAATAGCTATGATTAACATCTATTTCTTTACTAGAATGTGCTTCCATTAATCACTGCAATTTTCTTTCTGTTGTGTTTCTCAATTTAGGCTCTTTTTCTTTTCCATTGTTGTTGAGCGAGATCTGATTTTAGTTAAACACCTGTTCAGTACTTTATCAGTAAAATTAGCTTTCCTTTAAAATGGTAATAAGGTCTTTAAGCCAAGTTCTGCAAATATCTAAAAGACAACTGTATTGTCTTCTGTGCTTTCAGTGAAGTTTGCAGTAAAATATTTGCTCTCCTTTTTGAACAGTTTGTGTTTTGGTAGATTTGGTTGCACCAGGATATTTCCTCCCCCTCCCTCCCGCCCCAATCCAGAAGTAGATGCAAGACTTGATGAGTGAAAAATAACTTATGTGGCCCAAAAATAATTAGAAAGAGCCTTTAAAATGAGAAAGCTTGCTGATTACATTTAAATTTTTTGCAAAATATTTGTGATTTTAGAGAGAGACAGAGAAGTAACAAAATTATTCTTACATATTAAAGAATATAAATTCAGAAGGCCACAAGTACGTTTTACAGTCCAGGGAATATATAGTGTCAGGCACAGCCTTGCCCATTTCTTAATTGCCCCCCTTTACAGTTATTAGAGCCCGCTGTACTCTGTGTTCACGGCACACATTTGCCATCACGGAACTGTCACAGAATGCAGCATTTGCTACTTGTTCCCCGGAGACTTACCTTACTCCATATTATCCACTTAGTCTGGAACTGGCTCATCAGCAGTTACCTTTTCAAATATAAAATCTGACACAACTGGAAATTATTTGAACCAGTCTCCTCCGTTATTGCATTAACATCTCAATTTTCTGTATGTTATTGCACTCTGTAACAGTTTTCTTATTTCTGAAACTATTGTGGTTTATTTCGTATCTCTTTATTCTGGTTTTATTTTACTTTAATGAGTAGTGCGATACTTGGTTTTAATTTCTGTATGAAGCTCAGTATTTCTAATTATCAAATTATTACAGTGATTCAAGAAGAACAAAAAATTGATACCATATTTCAGTATGATTTACTGTGAGATCTAATGAGAAATTTGAGTGCTCTCATACTCACTAAGACCCTAATTCAGGAAAATAGTGAAAGGAGTGTAGAACCACATGACATAGTTCTTGACAACTGTGGGTCTGCTAACTGATCCTGACCCAACTTAAAATATTTGGATTTCTGTTTCCCTTCAAGACAGACACTTTGAAGATTTCTTCTGTAAAACACTTCTGGGTCTGAACTGGAATGGCTATGGAAGAGTAGCTGCCTATTGCCATGATAATGTTTTGAATTAGAGACTTGCTATGAAAGTAGTGGAACTCTGGTGAACGTGCAATATGGAGCTTAATGCACCCTATATGGTCACAAATAAATATTGACAAGTTCTTTTTAAAAGGTACCCGTAATCTGCTGGAGGCTCCACACTACACCTTTCTCTCTGGGAGATTACTGTGCAACACGGGGTGCGGATAACTTTGTACCTAAGTACAGAGACCATTGCTCAGTTCCATCTGGAGGCTTTGCCTTGGCTAAGTCGATCCATACTGCTTGATTATTCTGTAGTTTTCCATAAAAAAGGTACAATCTGATTTGAAGGAGAGAAGGAGGGGGAGAAATCAGCCTGGCTTTAGTAAATGTAGGTTGTGTGCTGGCGGAGGAGGGACGTGAAGCAAGCCTTCGGGCTGCTGCCTCCAGCGATGCCCCACAAGCACTGTGGTGAAGGGCTCAGGTGGAAATTAAGGGTGCTGTGGGTCCTGTGCTGGTCCTTTGCACAGGGGTGAATTTTTCCTCTGGCATGGACAGGGACTACAACAGCTGCTATAAACATATTTCTTATTCAGCTTCTGGTCTCTTCATGCCTCACAGGTACTCCACGGGGAGCTTCCTATGCTGTCTGCTCTGAGAAGTGAAAGGTTTTGTGCATATATTCAGTTAATTCTGAAGTCTCAGATGTCATCTCCTCAGCCCATTTCCATAATTACTTATGTGGAACCAAATCATGCAGCCATCATGGAAATGGTAAAAAGGTAGGAGTTAAGAAGAAAATTAACAAAAATAAAAGCAAAACCTCACATACTCCCCGCCTTCCAAACTGTGGCCCTGATCCCTTGCCTGTGGGAACCCATGCAAAGATCATGCCAGAAGTCATGACTTCTACTTGAATAAGATAAGAGTATATGTTTTCCAGCATACTCTAATTAGCTGTGGTCTTTACAGCATTCTTAACTTATTTATCTGAGAATCTACTGACCTCCCCTTCAGTCAGGTTATTGGATTTATGTGGGGTTTTTTATTTATAAGAGATACTTTCCTGGGTTTTAATATTTAAATAGTCATTCTCGGCTCGCTGAAATTGTTCCACTTCTTGCTCCCTCCCAGTTTATTTATCCTTTTCATGTGGGCTGAATGCTGAGGTCTCTTGTGATTTGCAGCAAATTTCCCATCCAGCTCCGTGACTGATTCCAGTCTTACCAGTGTGTTTATTGCTTTGGTGTCTGGTGGCAACTGTACAGCAGATACGTGATTTTCAAAGGGACCTTACTGGACGCTATATGCTTCAGCACCCTCTCCTCTCTTTCATTTCAGGATGCTTTGGGGTTTTGTTTTCATTCAAGAGTTAGTGATTAACCATACTTCAGTCCTATCTCTTTGAGAACCAACCCTTTTTTTTTTTTTTTTTTTTTCCTCCTGATTGATGGGCTGAGTAGTACATAGCAAGTGTCTTAATTTTGGCCTCTTTGAAGTCATTAAAGTTACAGAAATTAATTATCATATGTGCATAAAGTTGCCTTAACCAAATTGCATTTCTTGCTGGGAAGATTACTGAGCAGATATCATTCTATTACTGTCATTGTACTGTAAGGGCAAACGTTTGTATTCTGTTATCTCTCCTAAACTTAGAAGTCTATAGTCTTGTTTTATTAAGTATCTCACGCACATATTTATAGTTTCCTCCAGCTCTGGCTTCCTTCATATCAAGCACTTCTCTGCAGGGAGTGAAGAAAATACTTCTAAGCCTGTAATGTTCATCTTTCTCTGACATGCCTGGTTGTGATATATTAATTATTTTTAAATAACATTCATTAAAAGTGTGCTTGTCCCTTCAAGACTTTAAAATCAATGTCAGAGAAAATGAAAGCCTTTGTTTCAAATTCTCTTTCTGATTATCTTCTCTCTAATTGACTTTTGCTCCTTTCCAGTCAAGTTTTAATTTCCTCATGTGGCTATATGAGGCTGTCTGTTTCTATTTTTCTTTCTTCTGCCTGGCTTTGCATTTCTGGCCAACTATTGTCTAACTGATTAATTTTCATCACCTACTAAGTACTGTGCAGAATGAAGACCCTAAGATATGCCTATGGACAAGTCACAGTCAAGGTGTGCTTTGCTTTTCGAGGTGCTCAGTACTTCCACAAACACCAGTTGGTACAGAGGCAGGTCGAGATTTATTTTCAAGTTTTCTTATTTCAGAGTCACTGCTGATGTACACTGCTGTAGTCTGTGGAGAGACAGTCTTCCTATTTTTGAGCAATCTTTGACAGACAATTTTTAATTTTATGTGATTTTTTTTAAAATTATATATGTAATTCTAGAGGGTTTTACTAGTTTCAACTATAAACCCCAGAAAAGTTCAGCTCCCCATTGAAGTGAAGCATGTGTATGAAACTGTTTAGTTAACTGTGAAGGTACCAAGACATAGTTTAGGCATATTAAAACTTTATCATGTCTGTACGGACAAGAATTTGATGACCCAGTGCCATTTAACAGACTGTCTCCCAGAATTTTTTCCTGGGTTTTAGGTTATGTTAATAGTCTGATAGACATTCAAAATTACTGTATGTTGTGATGGGGAAAAAAAAAAAAAAGAAAACAACTCCAAAACCCCAAACCAAAACCATATCATGCAAATAAATACTTCATCAATATATTGTAAAAATAAGCTTCATAGATACATCTGATAAGTTTACCTTTTTTAATTACCTTAGTTATCAGCATGCTTTGCCTTCTTGTAAGGGAAGAAAAATAGAACCACCTGCAGACTTCTGCAGTGCTGTCTCTCAGATAAATCATCTTCAAACAAAAGCTTGTACTTAACGCAGCGTCTCCTGCTCGTGGCTGTCAGGCCACGGCAGACATCCCTGCTAATGCTGACCTGCATGACAACATCCCTCTGCAGTTCATTAGCTAATAGCATGAAAGCAGACCCAGGCACAGTTTGAGTATGAAGCCAGCAGACAACTGAACTGGGCGCTGTGATCCCTTTGCCATCTGGTAGAAGTGAACTCAGCTTTCTCCTCCCTCAAGGAATGCTCTAGCGCATCTCCTGTTACAGTATTTTGCCTACTGGAGAAAAGCACTGTTGATTGAATTGAATGTTTAAAAAAAAAATCATGGCCACATCTGAAAGTGTTACAAGAAGGAACATATTTGTAAGGATGGAGAGAACTTACCATGATATAGTCAAAGCACAAGTAAACTGAGGGAAAAGACTGTGCCAGAGAATGAATTAAATCTTTATTGTTGGTAAATATTGGCTTCAAGTACAGTACAGGATGCAACATCTCCTAGGCAGATTTTTTTTTTTTAATACTTTCCTCAACATGAGAAGGAGCTATTGTATTCCGCAATACATCAAATATATGTTTGCCAGTGGACTTTATTAACTTATTAAATCAGGAAGATGAAATAGCCACTTTGTTCTATTTAATTTAAAACAATAAAACTAAATAATAAAATTGTGGCTTCATAATGTAGTCTCATGTTAGATAACAAAGTCTTTTATTCAATATTAGAATTTCTTTCAGTGGTATTGTAGTTTTGTTTACATCCATATGTTTAAGTATGTGACATTATGTAAGGGTCTATATGTTTGACAGCATGTGCCATATAATTAAATGTGAAAAACTTTTGTTGATGCAACTAACAAGGTTATGAATTTAAATGTACACAAATCTATGAACTGAATTTTTTTTAATAGAAAAAACCACCACCACCACCCTTCTTTTCCTAATTATTTAGACTGTATATATCATGTGGAGGTGAGTATGATAACTTTGATGAGAACATCAAGTTTTTATTTTCATAGATTTATACAGTTTAAAGCCCTACCTGCCCTCTTGTGTACTACAGCCATAGACCTTTCCAGGCAATTTCTGTATTGGGCTAATGTTGCCCATGTTGGGGCAATGTAAATTTATAAATACAAGTTCATAAATTTAATGCAATACTGAGTAGCCTCTTGAGCATGTCACTATAAACTATTGTTGAAAACTGAATTTAAAGAATGGGATGTCAGTAGGAGTGATAGATTTTGAAGCAGAGGATTTAAAAATCTATCTTCTAACTAACCAAGGTTTCTCAGTTAGCAGGTTACTTCGCAGTTGTCCATGACAGAATTTCTTGCACGTACCTACTAATTCTCATTTCTTGAATTCAGGTTAAACCCAACAGGAGCTCTGGATGCTCTTGCCCTGTCAAGGAGGTGCTCAGCCTTGCAGGTGCAACTCTAAGCTCAGAATCTTGGATTGTAAATAAGGAGGAACTTGTCAAATATGTCATTTTAAAGTGTGAGTGTGTGTGTTAGTCTCAACTCTGTGACAGATTTAGAATAGCAATTTTTTGAAGTGGCAAAAGCTTTTTAGATCACCATCAGTAATGGTATGTCTATTTGAACTGCGAGTTCAATGTCTTCAGTCAGTTTGTGAAACAACTGTTATGCTATTTTAAATATTTCTGTGTTGTTTATTTTTGTATTTGATATAAGTGTCTTGAAAATAGACATGCTCTGTTTTGTAATAAACTTTTCTGCTGAGCGTGGTTAGAGGAAACAGAATAGTTATGGTACAGGTTACATCTCCATTTCCTGTAGTCATCTGCAATAGGTAGAAACACAATTCTTTGATTCCATCATAACATTTATTGAGCTTAAAGCCACTATCTATTATCAATAATCTTAATGGTCCAAACAAAACCCAAATTATTCGGGAACAATTTTTAGCCAGAATCTGTTGATTTTTTTTGAGGATATAGTGTCAGCTTTTAGATCTGTGCTCATATTTTACTTAATCCACCTATTTTTGTGCCTGTGCATGTAGAGAGGGCTGAAGTGGGTACAAATAGTCCCAAGTTCGAAATACCTTGTAAGAATATGAAAACACAAGTGCATTGTAGCTTTATTTGTTCTTTCCAATAAACGTATTTTTTGATCATTCTTTAATACTGCTTTTGATGCAATAGTTTTTCATAAAGGTTGCAGGAGCTGAGACTCCTGGTCTATACTCCCCGTGTGCTATAAAACCTGCATACGAGCCTTCTGCAAAGTTTATGGAAATGCTGCTTTGAGTATGAGATACTCTTGCTCTGAAATAGCTAGCTGTTGACGTTCTTGCATTATTTTACTTTATACAAAAGCATGCACAGCTACAAGGTAGGTCTCCTATCGAAAGCTATGGAAGGGATTTTCTACCAGTACATGGCTAATCAAAATATAAAATACAGAATACTGAAAAGGTCACCATGGCAAACAGCTGTATTATATTTCACTGAATATATTAAGCATTTCATTTCTAATGTCTCATTCCAAAGACAAAGATTTTAATGAAACTGGAAAATAGCAGGAAGCTTCCCCCTCCTACACCCCACCCCGGCTGAGTGTTGCAAAGCAAACAGGCAGTTTCTACATCAGGTTGCCATTATGCATTGAGATCTTTCAGGCCACGTGAAGTCTTATTGGAGCTGGCCTCAACTTTGCTAAAATAGCCAGAGATTTGATTAATTTATTGCTATTTTATTCAAATAAAATAATTAACACCTGCTCCTTACAGTAGTTCCCTTTTTTGTTGTTGTTGTTTTGAAAATGAAAGATGATCTCAGGACCCTCATCCCATACACCTAAACAGGAGGTTCGCTGCTCTTCGTAGAGTTTATCTGAACTCCAGTGGGATGATTAGTGGACTATAATGGTTAGAGCTGGATGGAAAACTGGATGCTTTTCACAGCTTCAGAACTCTGATTTTTGCAACATTTGCACTGGCCGTGTTTGCAGTGATGTGCTCTGTAAATTTTATGAGTACATTAATAACACAGGCTCGATGATTGAAATTAAATGCCTTAAAGGGTATATTTTTTTTATTTGTGCTGAGATTTCACTTAATACAAAAGATATCTATCAATATTTCTTATTAGGCACTTCCCATGGCAAATCCCTGTACCCCAGCCTGCCCCAGGGCAACAGGACAGTGAGCGAGACTGATGGTCGCCCTTCTGCCACGCTTTCCTGAGAGCCCCACAACACGTCCCCCCTTGGGCCAGACACGTCTCCGTTAAACGCACATGAGATGTGTCAAACACCACGGGACAAGTGACTGACTGGCTGGGTCACAACGCGGAGGGGGGATGGAGCTGCTGACTCAGTGTGGTCATGTCGTTGGATCCTGTGCTGGGAAGGGTTGTTGCGAAGATGGATGTGCACTGCTCCCGTATGGATGGAGGATCTGGATATAGGCCCTACTTTGCCCTTGGTTGCTTGCTGGGCCCAAAAGATTAGATTAGAATTGCTTGTAGGTAGGAATTATGTGGGTAAAGGCTTTTAGTGCAGAGCACAATACCAGCATAGTGCATGTGTAGTTTGCCTGTGTTGTTTCCTAAGTATCAGTAGAAATTTGATGATGAGATGTCATTTAAATTTAAAAAAATCATAAGAAGAGCAAATGTGTTTTGTTTTATTGCTATATTTGTAGCCTTAGGTTACAGCTTTGTGAGTAGAAAGAAATCTGGTGAGGATAAATGTTAAGTCTCTGCTAGTCCCTTTAAAAATACAAATCTACAGTACACAGTTTCTTCGTAAGATTCAGCTGATGTGGAAGTGGTATATAACACTTGTGAGTGTCTGTCAGATGTTTAATTGGATAATTTGCGGGTGAGCAGGGATTTTTTTTTATTTTTTTTTAGTAGTGATTTGGCATTTTCTACTGTATGTACCTCTGAGAGCCCCCCCTTCTTTAATTATGTAAGAGACTTGATTTTGTTTAGAGTAGTTCTGATTAAGAGTTCAGCATATAGTGGCTGTAGATTATTCATGAATCAGCCTTTCTCTTTTGATAGAAAATTGTGCCACATCTCAAATCTTGTAGCAAATATCTCACACTTCCAGTCCTACTGGGACAAATGAAGGAAGCAAATATTTATTTTTCTTGTAAGTCAGAAAGTAGTCGTGCTGCTGTGGAAGACAAGGTAATGACATGTGCTTCATGCTGTTTGTCATGTCCCAAGCTCCAGGGATCCAGGTTCTGCTCGCTGGGCAAAAACATTCAGCAACAGATATGCCTGTAATTGTAAAGAATGAGGGATCATTTCCACGAAAGCTGAGTGTTTCAGCAAAGGCGGCATAGGTAGGTGTGCTGGAATTACAAGCAGATAACAGCATATGTTTTAGCTTGAGTGTTGCAGGAGCTTTCAGGATTCGGGGACCAGGGACTCCTGTCCTGAGTTACCTTCAGGAGAAGCTGCTTTCCACTGCCTGTGGAGAGAGCCTGGGGTATTACCATTGCCAGTTGTTAGCTTTTGTGGAAGCCCTCTAAAGTGTCCCAACTAGTTTTGTATACTCAAAATCCTTGGTCCTTTAAAAATAAATAAACCCCAAAGAAGCCATGTTGCAGTTCATTACGTGTACAGAAAATTCCCCTTACATTTTTATGTCTGGGTATGGGTCTTTGGGGGACTGTAATGGTGTAAGGACAGTGTGCTGTGGTTTTATTTGTCTGTTGTAAACTCTGGAGTAGTTATTTCTGTACATTGTTATACAGCTACTTTATTTCACTGACATTTGGAACAGAGAGAAGGCAGGTGTGATAATGTAGGTAGGATTATATGCTAAATATTGAAGACAGGCTAACGTTCTGATATTTGCCCCTTTGTGAGATGTGATGAGCCAAACCAGTCCAACCAGGCTTGAGGAGGTTTTCTGCACAGAAGGGCTTGTTACCGTGAAGCTAGTTAAGGACCAAGAGCACAATCTATTTAGCGTGGGGTGGACTTAATTTTTATTGTTCAAAATGTATTTTGTCATGGCTTTCCTTTACAATTACAAGTTTTTCTGACATTCATGATTTCTAAGAATGTTACTGAGAGGTAGGCTGTTGGAGTAAAGAGGATGTCTGCTTTCAGGTTTTCTGTTTGTTACGCTTCCTTTCTCCCCACCAACCCCCCCTTCTGGTTGCCCTCGATCTCCACCAACAGACCAAAGACCAGTCATTGAAATGAGGCCCAAGCCCAACTGTAAGTTAAAAGCTGGAGACCTGAAAGAAAAAACCCACAACAATTAAGAAGAAAAGAAAAAAAAAAAAAAAAAGAGGAAAAAAACCCCAGCAAAAATAAACAAAACCCCCCACCCCAGGTTTCTGGAGATGATACTGTGACAATTTTGTGATTTGGACAATTTTGATATACTTTACTAAATGTGGCTGAAAATAGTAATTTGAGAAAATTCTTATTTTGCTTTGTTTTTAAGATACCAGCTTATTTCAGTGCTTTTTCTTCAAGTGAATGGCCTTTTGATGAATTATTGCTCATTTTCTATTTAAGCTGCAGTTTGCTCTGTTGTTCTGCTTTACCATCCCCTGTGTCTAACCGGTTCCCTTGACATTTCTATAATGAACCTGTTTTCTTCGAATACGTATCCAGGGAATAAGCATACTAAGTTGATACGGTGAGAAATGAGTGGGTTTTTTTCCTGCTTAGCTGTTAAGATGTTTATATTTACATATGCAGGTATCGTGCAGTATGTGACTGTACTTTGTGTGTTTTTCTCATGCATCAGTGTATATATATATGTAGGCTGACATAATTCCATTTATTTCCTTTTCTACTTTGTTCTAGATAGATGGAGTCTGATACAATTCTTTTTTAAATTAGCAGCAATTTAAGATCCGAACTTGTATCTTCTCGTTACCTGTTTTATCCAGGTTACTTATTTTACTATGTACATTACTGGGTACTAGAATTTAGCAAGTCATATTGCAAAAGAGATACAGTTGAGGAGAAGTGAGAAAATATAAGCTTATACTGAAATTATTAACCTGTTACTTTGTAAAAGAATGTTTGCAGGATTTTAGAATTAACATATATATAGGAAGTTAGAAAAATATAGCACCATAGAGTATTTTTGATGCTTTTGGTAGGACAGTTTTGTCAAGTTTCTTGAAAGTTTTTGGTGACATTTGCAAAAAAACCCTTTGAATTTCATACAAACAAGCAACCCATCACTGCACAAACTTATATGAATTACATTAAAGAGATGTGCTTCTTAAATAGAATCAAATGTTCTTTTTCATTATGTCAGCAACAAATTCTGTAGCTGCCTTTAATTGTAATAGATGATGTTCGGCTAGTAAGTGAAGATCTGCACCATGGAATATTAGAATAGATGCACTATTGCCTTGATCCTGCCTGCTGTTTTGTGTGGGTTGAGTTAAAGTTCTCTCTGTTCACAGATTTTGATGTTCATTTAATGTATTAATTTGTAGATTTGAGGTCTAAGATTGTTCATCTTTTCTGCTATATTGCAGGCTGTTGTTTACTTGCTTTGGTGCTAAACAGTAACCAAGCAAGTATAATGAATGCATTGATTAATTATTTCAGTGTAAATCATTTATATTCCAAATTAAGTGGCTTGAAGAAGAGCCGAGAACAATTTTTATGGGGTGGGGTGTTTTATTATTGTTATTATTCCTCTTGCCAGCCCATGAGCTGTCAGGACCCGTCCATCCTACAAATCCACCAGGCACCTACTTTCTCCAGCCCAATTCCTAACCGAAGAAGTCAAACATCCCTAATAAAAGCAGTGATAGCATCCAGATACAAAATTTACATGTTATCAAAATTTAGTCCCATTATAATATCTCTGAAAGGAGAAGACCTTAGGATAACGCAAGAGGAGCATAAAAAGTTTTTTTCCATTTTTCCATTTTGGAAGAAACACACATATAAAGCCTGTCAACTCGGGATGTTAACAACTTCCAGAAGGTCTGAATGCTCAGTAAAAATGTTCCCCTGCAGACTGGATGAGTATCTGGGTGTTCAGCATTACAGTCCAGAGCCAATTAGGTAACGCTTTCACCTGCAGATAGTCTCTCCAAGTGATCTCGGAAGCCTTTTCAAATTCTCCTGGAACACACTGCTACTACAACTGATAGTAATAAGCAGTTACGTAGTGCTTTTTGTCAGCAGAGCTGTAAGTGCTTTGCAGGGGAAATCAGTACCATGATGTGCACTTTAGCTGGGGAAATTGAGGCACAGAAGAGAAAAGTGGCTATTAAAAGTGCTGGGAGCCAGACCCAGATTTCTTGACTCCCTGCCCTGGGCTCTTTTGAAACTTTGACAGGTAAATAGATTCTAAACTAGCACTAGATCCACAAAGTCTTCTCAGGTCTCTTGCATCAGCACTCAGCATGCGGAATATCAGAACTGGGATCTTGTATCGTCTCAAGCCTATTTGTCTGGGATTGTTAAGTCTCAGTGCATAATAAAGGCAGTAGCTTCCTTAGAAAACACTATTTCACCCAACAAAATGTTTCTCTACAATAGCAAAGAGCAGGTTTTATTTCTGCCAAAATCTTTGCAACCAAACGGACAAAATTTATCTGTAGCCTGGCAGCCAATATGCATTATCCTCAGGTTCCCTGCTAAACTATTAAAATTAATCAGGTGGCAAACTTTCATTATGCCAGCCCTAATAAACAACAAATCCAGGCTCCTAGCACTGGCAACATCAGTAAATAGAGCAGTACAATGAAGTGTCTGAGGAAACTCTCCAAAAGCTAGTCAAATCAAATTAAACTGCATGTATACCAAACTATTTATTTTTATATTGAATCTTTCATACAAAAGTATCACAACCTATTACATGCTATATAATAAAGTGCAAATGCCACCAGCTTGGGGATGAGACATTACTGTTTGCCCCTTTGGCAGTTCCATTAGTGTTGATGATGTTGTGGGAATCAGCATCTATAGGTAAATTATAAGGAAGTTTGGCTCAGAGAACTTGCTTTTCTTGTTAGATAAAGAAGGCTAGATGAGGCCATTTTGTCTAGGTATAGACTGTGACTTGTCACAAGGTCTGGGAAGAGTCAGGAAAATGCAAGAAACATTAATCAGGCAGCAAGAAGAAATGTGTCGTTTAAGAATAATAGAGTTAAGGTATAGTGGTCACAAGCTTCTCAGGTCAAATAGACCTGGAACGAGGACAGAAGAGTTGAAACTGTGGCAATTGGGAGCTGTTAGGAGCAAAGAGTTTGCAGCAGGAGCTACACACAGCATCCTAAGATTAGTGAGCTAGTCAGCTTCTGGAGCCCTGATTAGTTTAGCACCAGTGAATGGAAGAGAATGAATCAGGAGGCATGAAGCTACTAAGAGACCTTGAGGTAGTATTTATTTTAAGGGCCTGAAAATTTATGGAAGCCACTTTGAGAAATATGACTGCATCTGCAAAGCAAGAGAAAGAATAGGTTGCAATTTCTGAAGGGGCATGGGAAGCTAAGCAGCATTTTCTGTTGGTATTTGGACGTCTAACTTCCTCGGGCTTTGCTGCAATTTCCACAGAAAAATCTACTCAGGTTTGTGGGATCCCTGGATTTAACCAAAGTGCCCAAAAGAGAAAACAGTCTGAGAAGATGCTCCAAAATAAAAGCTGCCGGTATGCATAGACCAACCAGGCAGCCGCGTTTGTGGGCAACCTGGAGGAGGCTGGGTAGTTACTGTGCTGCCTGCGCTCCGACAAGGGAGGTCACTGAAGTGGGGTTTTTCTGGGTCTGAGCCTGGCAATCCTTTTTCCAAAGGTAGTAGACTGAGAAGCAATGCGTTTGTTTCTGGCATGCCTGTGAGGAAACTCATCTGTGTACATGCGAGGCAGCCAATATCCACATGGTGGATTCGGGCAGCCCTGGCACCATCACCAACCCAAAACAAGAGATCTGTAACGCAGCGCTGGAGAGATTTGTTCACTAAATTGGGATTAGGCTCAACAGCTGCAAAGTCTTTGTGGTTGGCACTTGGGGAATATCAACTTGCTGCAGATGAGGGCTCTCACCTGGCAAATTAATTTCCACTTTAAATTGATCCACCCTGAAAACTGCCTGAATCTGGCTGTTGCACAGATCCCAGTGCTACTAGTGGGTAGATACCGCTTTGTTGCTGGTTGTGCAAACCGTTCTGGAAATAACGCAGAAACTGCTTTATTGTTTATCTAATGACTGATGCATTACTAGGATGTGTTTTTTTTCTGTTTCTCTCAGCACATGCATATTTATTTGATTATGCTCCTCCCTTAACATCAGTGTTGATGGAAGGTGGCCGTTACATCAATCGTATCTGCTCTCACCCCATGTTTTGGATCTGCCCAGGGTAAGTGTTCTTCCCACAATTCTGTGCAATCTGTTCCTGGGAGCAGCAAATGTTCACCCAGCAATGCAGGACCTACTCCAAAACAAGCTGTGAACTTCATAAAATCATTCACAAAGAGCAAGAAATATATATTATTTTGTGCACGGGACTGGTAGCCAGGGTTTTCAGAAATGTAGCCTAATAAGAATTTTCTCTCTGATTCTGGGAAAGTCTCCCTATTCCT
>VXBL01009512.1:2144181-2243664 GCA_013400195.1 Aramus guarauna
TAGCCCCCCTTTCCTCCCCCCCCCCCCCCCCCCCCCTTTTTTTTTTTAAGTAAATAGCAGTCTAAAGGTACACTCTAGTGTTAGGATTAGCAGCTCAATGTAGTGCTCTGCACCTCAGCGGGCAAATAATCAAGATCTACTCCCTTTCTGCAGCTGCATGCTAACTAAGGCAAATAATTGAGCTCATAAATTAAACAGAGAGGGCCATGCCAGAACTCCTTTACCTAGTCCCATTATTGCTTGCTATTTTAAAGTCTAAGTATGATGGAAATTTCCATGTTCATAGAGTTGGTATCAGGGGCTGATATTCTTTCGCATTCCCAAATCCTTCTTGCTGCTTGTACGTACAGGTGATGAGGGAACCTTTGGGTTTAATGCAATGCTGCCCATGGCATTACCCACTGTGTTCCAAATACAATCGTTTCACAATTCAGTTCTCTTACGATGTTTCTTGAATCTATTACATGGAAATGGAACACGGGAGATAAAAGCGGAGGGATTATGATATGGATGAGCCCTATAGGGCTTCCTACAGCTTTTTACGACCTATTCAATAGCTCATGAAGGGGTTTGTTTTGTTTTGGTGTTGGTTTTTGTTGGCTTTTTTCCACCTAAATTGACTAGATCTTTTGTGTTAGTTGCAAAGAAGAGTCTGACAGATGGGATGAAGAATCAACAAGTCATAAAGTGACAAAGTAGATGATTAGGATATTTTAGTTTGGTTTTGTTTTGGCCATTAAACAAATTGAATGGCTCATATTAGAAGAGGACTGACTGTTGGTTTGCAAACTGTACATGGTAGAAAAGACCACACTTCATCTTCACAATATACTGAGCACATCAACAGCACAGGCTGACCATCAGCTTGTATGAGTGGCTTCCGAGGGACTTTGGCGGGGAGGGACACCCCCATAACTCCCTGGTCATTTTGCCCTTGAGCCTCTTGTCAGAAAGTCTGGTAAACTTGGCTTATGGGACAGACAAAGGAAAAAGTACCCCATAAAAAATTTATGAGCCCTAGAGAACATTCTCCTCAGGGGTGATAAAATGGGATCCAGAGACTTGTGAGTGGCTTCAGGGAAAGTATTTGAGCTTCCCTTTGAACTGAAATGATAAGAGTTTAGTTGACACTAGAGAGCTTGTATCCACATACATATCACACTTGGTTCTGTATAAAGAGGTTGGGGGGTTTTTGACTATATATATTTTTCAGTTGCTGTAATGAAAAAAAAATAGTGGAGAAATATGATGTACATGGGATTCACTGTTAAGTTGTTCAGGCACTGCATTTTCAGACATCAATTTTATCAGGCCAATCAGAATTAATATGCTGGTCTGAAATGAAATAATACATAGTTTCTAAGAAGGAGATGTAGGCAGACTGGAAGCTGAATGGTTTTCTGGAAACACCTTTTTAGATGTGACTCTTATTTTTTCTGATTCAGGAGGTGCTATAACCATCAAAGAGCCACCCTGACAAGCAGGCTTTTCCTTACATCAAACCATATGAATTTGGTCCTCCAGTGTAAGGAAATATTCATTTGGTTGGCTGCCAGTTGGCAAGACTTGAATTAATAAGTCTCTATCTTCTGATGGTGTCAGTTCTGCTGCATCGAGTCCTGAGCAGAACTTCAGTCTAGGCAATGAAATAAAATTTGCCTGCAGAAAAAAGCACATGATACCTGAGAACCGAATCGATACAGATACACATTCAACCTTAGGCAACAGCCATGTCAAACCTTGTAACTTAAACAACTTGAGGTCTGTGTGAGAGGCTGGGAGAGGAAATGGGTGGAGATGAAAGCAAGGCAGATGGTTTGGCTTTGAATTAGTTGTGCCCCACCAGCATAATGTCATGTTACGTACCAGCTCTTAGGTACAGCATTACACTGCAGTTTCCTCAGCTGTTTGACTGTGGCATAGCTGCAGACAGGGAAGATTGTTTTGTGTTTGAATACTGGACTGTGACTTAGGAGAAATAAATCTGATTTATGGCTTTACCACAGGCTTCCTGTGTGAGTAGGCAGCTTTGCATGTGGCTTACGTACTCTGTGTCTCAGCTGTCAGGGGCAAATTAAAATTTGCACTGCTAAGGTGGAAAGCTAGTGCTGTCTTGAAATACAGGTTTACTATGAATTTTTCCTCTTTGTACAGGAATCACAATGACCAGCCCAGAAGTACTATGTTTATTATGGTGGTATCAAAGCTGCCAAGCAAGAATGAGGCCCCAGTATACTGGGAGCAACACAAAGGGAGAATAAAACTCTGTTCAAGTGGTTTTAATTGTTTTAAGGGCTTGTCTAAAGCAGAAAGTTATTCTGGTATCAGATAGTGTGAATAAACCCAGGTAAACCAGTATAGCTTCCTAGGGTCCTCTCACGCCAGATTAAAAGCAACTTCTTTTTACTGGTATTTTTTAGTTTGCTTTCAACAACTGCACTTTTTGGTAGGATTGCTATCAATGAAAATTTTTAGTCTGGCATGATTTACCTCCATAAACCTGAGCAGAGTATTCTCTTCATCTGCTAAATTTCAGTGTGTTGTGCAGCTGTTTTCTGTTTTATATACATATCTGCTCTATATCCTTCCAGACCTGGCTGTATTTTACCAGTGAACAAAATGATTCCATAAAACACATTCTGTAAAGAACCTGAGATCCTTTCGAATGACACGTGCTCTATAAACTTATGGCCAGTTGTTACAGTGGGCTTTTGTGGTACGTGAGAGAACGACCAGATGAATCTCTCCCTCGTACTGGAAGGTGGGGACGGAGCGGAGGGAATGGCAGGAGGTAGGTGCTACTGAAATGGCTCCCAGGGATGAGAAGGGAAGGATGTATCCTCCAGTGATGCAGAATTGGCCTCATTAAAGAGTTACTCCAGTTAAAGATCTGGCCCGTAAGCTATTTCTCATGCTATGATTGATGTAGAAGCTATTTGCTGAACCCATTCTACAAATCTTCATCTTTATGATCGGTGGTTCGAGCTACATCTATATTTTAATATACTTATGATTAAAAACATGAATTTAATTAATAGGGAGAAATTACATTCTTACTTTGTTAGTATAAGGATGTTATGTCTGACCTAGTTCTGCATATATTAGGAAGGAAATAGGTAGGGAGGAGTATAATGCAGTAGCTGATTTTTAATATACTGTGAACTGCTTATAGGGTGAGAACCATTTGTTCCAGTGATTATTTTCTCATCGTTTAGATATTCAGTTGCATCTGCTTTGAAACACAATTCACAAACTGACCTTAATTATTTCTAAGCCTATAACTATAAGGGATATATTTTAAAAAGCAAACCCATCTTAGTACATTAAATAACAACATTTTAATTAACTCAGGAATACCTTCCCTTATTTATTGTGATTTATTTTTCCTTTCTTACCTAGCTCTTAAGAGCAGAACCTTATAGGTTCCCTATGGAATTCTGTTACTATAGTGAAGTTTTTCACTGAAATTTGAACAGACAAGGCCTTGAGGGTATTGAAAAGTTTTCTGCCAAAAATTTACTATTTCCAAGAATTAATGGAAACACCTATTCCAGTGATCTGCTGTATGCTATTCACTGTGTTTTTAATGCCTCAACAACTTGATTCAGACTTTCAAGTGTCTGTAGAGTTGTGTTCAAGATATTGCTGCAATGCTTGTTTAATTTCACAGAGCACATATATTCAAATAAACCATATGCACAATTAGGGAGTTTTATTTCTCTCACTGAGATATAGCTAAAGGACATAATCCTGAGGGAAGGGAAATTCTCAGCTCCCATTGACTTATGTTGCTTCCAGGTAGCAAAGGCACAGGGACATCTAACATTAAGATAATAAAAAAGAGAAGGATTCAGAAGGTTGGAATATAAATAATTCTCAAATTCCATCGAGCATTCGACTCAAGTTATTTAATAAAGCACGAGGGAAGACTTGCGCTTATGACTGTCACATGGGAGGAGATGAGAAGAAAATAGTGGCATCTGTGCAGTTCCACTGGGCAAATTCTTGGAATTTCATTAATGAGCAGAAGACATTGTCATGGCTGATCTGTCGCTCTAGAACCTGCCTATCAGTGGTTTATGATGGACCTCATCTTACGCTACTGCAGTCAATGGCACTGTAGCCATCAATTATTTCTTACACTTCTCATATATAAAATATCTCTGTTTGTATTTTATATAAGAATTAAGGGATTATGAAATGTCCTGGGCTGACAGCCCTGGAGACTGAAATTCTGTTTATTCAAGGAGTAGGCTGATCTTAACTAAGAGTACTTGCAGCACTTCATCTCAACGCTGTTGTGGTCCGACCCTCTCTATGGGCAGGAAGATATCTCACCAGCAATTTCCTTTCACTTACTGTGTCCCCCAGAAGTGCTAAGGCAGACGTCTTCTAGCTACTGAGCACTGTTATTTTTCCTGGGCAACAAACAAGGTCAGATATAAACGACTGTCTAAATTTCATTTAAGACTAAATGTGTTCTACTTGTCAGCAAGAAAAGTGCATTACTTTTGTACATATTTGGTCCTGTTTGGACGAATTTCCTCTGCAAGACAAAATCTGACTGCATGAGAAGTCGAATTTTAAAGATCCAGGTTTGCAGACTGCTGAAGAGCCCTCGAATGCGGAGGAGTTTCAGCCGTGACCAGCCAAGGGCACATTGGAAACAATGACCTCTGGGTGAAAGGTTCAATATCCTCTTACCAAACCTCTGAGGCCTCCAGTCATGTTGATGGATTTCTTTTCATGTTGCTTGGATATTAACTCTGTATACTAGAAAAGAAAAACCTAAGCCCTAGTCTGAGAGGGAAGAAAAGTATTTTTAAAAATGGGGGAAGATTAATAATTTTATTAATATTTCTAAATAATAATAGTACTTCCATAGAACTGTAAAAGAGGCCATCTACAAAATGTTCTAGACATTAAACATTTTAAATTGAGATTGTATCCTTAGGGAAATCAATAGGAATTTATTATTTAACTTGTACTGTTTCATATGAGGATATTGGTTCAAACAAAATTTTAAGCTAGATGCAGCATGCCTCAATCCAGAGTATCATTCATCCTCTGCTAATTTGCTCTATGACATAGAGCACAATGTATGAAAATTTTAAAATGAGATTAAAATGGAATTAAAATTTTATTTAGGAATGAATTCATCTGGGACTTTATGAGCTGCAAAAAAATGCAGTTGAAGCTCTAACATTCGCTTGGAAGCAAGGAAATGTTAAGTGCATTTGAAAGGCAGAAATTGGTAAGCACCAAATTGATAAGCATTGCTAAGGATCAATATAATCATCTTTAAGTTTCCTTGCTGATCACGTTATGTTGATTGGTGGCACTTTAAGGAGCTGGAAGGGATTTCTTTGTACGTAAAGCAATTGCAGAGAAAGAGTGGAGCACTCGTACGGGTAATGTCAGGTGTTGCCAGTTCTAGCTGGATCACATGCCACGACTTGCTCTCAGGAGAGAGGCTGATCCAAAGAAATAATGTTTTTTGCCACAATATTCAGACAGCTGTATTGAAAATGGGAGGTGCTGTTCAGCACCTTGCAGTATAAGTTCCTTATTTCTATGAAAATGTTGAGGTATAACATGAACAATATATAAAAATAAGAGCCACCTTCTCCTACAATCTCAAAATGTACTGAATAAATGGTGGTATCTCTTTCTAGAACTTGAGCCTAAGAGGAATAAGATCCTTTTACCACTCTCGGGTAATGGAGTTATTTTTTCCATGTCAGTGATACAGACTAGTATTTCTGGCATGCTGACAGACCATAATAAAGGTCATAACACTTGCTGTCTCCAAACTCCCTGTGACTTGAATGGGAGTTTCAAGTGCATGGTATCGAGCCTAAGAATTATGGCTTGAGAGAAGCGTGTCTGCTAATAGTAATTTCTGATAAACACCAGGTGAAAAACAACCCTAACACTTCTGGAGGAAAGGAGAAGACGGAGAGAGTGGAAGCTGTGTGCAATTTCTTCATTTCTGCTAATAATACTTAATTCTTGCGCTGTGTTTTATCTGTGGACTTCTGATAATAAGATGCAAGTGACATAGAATAATTTTAGGCACGGGGAAATGAGTTGATTAACCCAAGTCCTTTGATAGGAATAGGGACTAGTTCTCCAGCTTCTGAACTCTTACATAGCCCCGAGAGAAACCCTGGGATTTCATTGCTTCCTGTGCTAATTTCTACATAATCAAACTAAAACATTTTGTGACGATATGGACTTTTTTTGATAACTTGCTTGTAGTGATTTTGTTCAGTTTAGCAAGGAAAACTGTTTTCCATTTTATTTTATATAAACACACATATATACATATACATATATATATATATAAATTGCCACTTTCAGACTTTTCTTTAGTGAGCCATATTCTGTTCCAAGTTAATTACACCACTAAATAATTCATTATAAATATGGAAATCTTGTAAGATGTATTTAAGGCAGGACCGGCGTGACAGCAGGGCTAACATGTTACGCAATTAAGTTATACTTAACAAAAGACCTTTGGATTTGCAGCCTTTATGGATAGCACTGACTTGAGGATCTACATGACTTGATTCCTACACAAACTAGGGTGGGTATAAATGCTATTACGTAATGATTTAACCACAGGTAGCTTGTTTTGTACTCCAAACCCATGCTTTCAAAGTTTGCTGTCAATGTTCTCCCAGAATCCAATTGTTTGTCACTGAATGTCATTTATTGCAAAAAAACTGATTATTTTCTCAAAAGGTGGATGGGAAAATATAACAGAGCTGTGAGTAAAGCTGCTAAAATATTCCTGTTTTTCATCTGGATCTGTCGTGGAGCCAGTGAGTGACTCTGCTGTCTCCTCCCTCCCTCCTTCACTCTATCAATCTCCACGTTAGACCCAAGACCTTGGACACGGGGAACCAGTGAGGTTTGGCTGACTTTGGGGATGGGAAACCAAAGAATGAAAGGAGAATAAACATTTCTTTCATACTGTGAAACAAGCTTTGCCTCCGCTCTTTGAGAGTTCTGCAGTAGAGACATGGCGGGACAAAGAGAAGTAAAAGGACAACCTGTGGTTTCAAGCCATGTATATCCACTAGACATAGAGAAAAAAAATAGGTGGGAAATCTGTTGTGATAATAGCTGGCACTCAGCAGTCCCTGAGAAAGGTTCTGGGTTTCTCTATTCAGATTTTGTTAAAGGCTGTGATGTGCACCACAGCATTTATTTTCTCTTTCAACATGAATAGTTAGCTAACTAAACTGCTGGTGAGTGGGTACAGGAGTAAAAATGCTTGCATTTACACAAATAACCGAAAGCTTAGTGCCCAGGGAGAGAGAAAATCAGCTTACGCTAATCATGAGAAGTCAGCTAGGTAGGACTCTCTGATGGTAAATTTGTACATCTGCTGCGGTCGAAAGTGGTGGTAGTGGGGAACCTTTTAAAACCAATTTTCTCTGTTTTCTCTTGCATGTATTGTAATGGGATTTTTTTTTTTTTCAGTGAATAGAAGAGTTGCTAAAAAAAAGATAATAAATTTAGTAATTTTCTCTTTTGTGGCATTACTATGCATGTTTTATGATGACTGTAGAATATTTGCCTAGCCAGTTCTTCCTCTGTCTTTGAGTGATGAATCTTTTTTATCCATGGTTGTAAATTGGTTTGTTTCTTTGGGCTCTTATTTTGTCAAAGAGATGTTTTGACACATTGCTGAGCTGAGTGAGATTATGCCAATTACTTTTTACTGATAATATTTGTTGTCTGATGTCTTCCATGTGAATACCTGCATGGGATGAAATGCTGCCTTTCATTTCTGTGTGATCTTGCTTTACTCATAGGCAGTTTGCACACAAATTATGATCTCCAAAGCAAGACGTTAATCATGAAAAACAGTGACTAATGAAGCCTCTATCAACAAGGGGTTTAACACCCTAATCACTAAGAACAGCAATAGTCAGTGCTGGTGTGGGACTCTAGCAACCCGTACTCATTTCCCGACTCTTCCTGCATTTATGGATGGCCTGTGGGAAGTCCCTCAAATTCTGTGCCTCAGGAGGCACGTTTCTTAAAGGAAAATTGACTCCTTTGGGGTGGTGAACCTTCCTTATCGTCTTGGATATTGCTTATTGGATAATGCTTATTTTGTAGAGGATTCGTGAAAATAAACACAAGCATAGTCTGACAGGAAAGGTGCTAGAGATGTGCAGAAACATTTTTCCTGCTGAAGCCTGGACACTCCTGAGAGCGACCCAGACCATCTGCTGGGATTCACCACTCTTGTAGGCAGACCTGTAATGCCAGGTCCCAACAAGAGGATGTGTCTTTCCAGAATTAGACAGCTAATTCATAGGGGCCCCAGGATAGGGAGGATCTTGAAGAGTAATTTATTGCATCTCTGTTAGATTTTTCTAACTGAGACTACAATTAAAAATGGTATTATTTTTAGAAAGTTATTGTTAACTGTTCTTCTCAGCAATCACATTTTCCATTTTCATATTGTTGTGACATCTCCCATCTGGGTCTGGCAGTTGCATGAATTAAGTGCTGTTGTTCAGCTTGATTACAAGGAACCTGAAATATGCCCCTCATGGGTATTATCTGTCACATTGCTAAATGCAAAACCAACATAAAGCTCTGCTTGTTTCTGTTAAAGCCTTGCACACTGTGCTCTGAATCTGTTTCTGTGAGGTACTGAATGTCTCCTACTCCTGCCAGAGTCCTCTTGGTCCAAGACCTCTTGGTGCTACTCTGCTGTCCTGCGACACAGGAATGTTGCTGTGTTGTGGACTTCTGAGATTGCTGAAGTCTTTCACAGAAAATCTCCTAAAATTCTCTAATCCAGCCATCTCCAAAACTGGAAATGACTTTTTTTTGTGCTTCACTGGGGGAGGAATGCTGACAGTGTAATTCATAGACTCTTTACAACTATTAGGCACATGTTCCTCTCAGTTGTAAAGCATGACAAATTCATAATCCAGTTGTTAGAGCAGAGCAAAACTTCTGTAATCAATAATTCCATTTATGCCCCCAAAGTCACAGTCCTCACATTGGTGAGGCACTTGGAGGTAAAAATAGAGATGAAAATATTGTGGTAAGTCTTTAATGTACGACGTCTCCTCAAAACTTTTGTGACATTATTTCCCTTCTGTCCTCCTTGTGTCATCTTTAACATGGCCTGTATGTTCATGCCTCCTGCGCATTGTTTATTTAATACCTGTCCTCATTTCACTTTTACAACTGAAGTGCCTATTTTAGGCTTCTCAGAATCTTTTCTCCAAGTGGTTTGAGCCATGTTATTTTGCATGCCCTACTTTGAAAACATGTGACTCAAGAATGACTCAGGGTCTTGAAGAGTTGGAACATGGAAGAATAATAGTCTCTTAGATTTAACGAGAAAATTGGCTGCTATCAACTATAAAAGCATGCTTTTGTTTTTCAGCTTGTACAGAATACACATGCAAGCATCAGCTAGCCTTATATTTGAAAAGAAAAATGGCACCTTCTAGATGTTTAGCTATTTGTTTGAGAACCTCCGTCTATTTTATAAAAGATCTTTACATTAAATAGCGTACAAGACTAAAACAACAGATAATTGATTCTTTTAATCTTAGAACGCTGCTTTGAATATACTTTTATTCCCTGTCCTTCCCCAATTACTGCAGTCATGATTTCACACAGTCCCCCAGTCAGGCACTCATGACAACGTGGGCGCTGTCTGGTTTTCAGGACTGAGACCTGAACTGTGAGTAACTTTTGTGTAAGTGTTGACTAAGTAAGTTGTCCCAGACTGTACTGAAGAAAGCTTCTGAGGTGCTCAGAAAATATGACAGTGTATGTGACATACATAATAGAAAGAGATTTTTGTCTCCTAAATGCTAGGATTCCAGGAAATGAAACTTTCACTGTGACCTGATTAGAAGCCTACTTTTTTTATTTAAAGAAGTTGCAATTCAAAGAAGCTTTGAAATGAATAAAGAATTTCATACTTTGAATTTTCTGTATGAACTGCTTTCATTTTTGACTGTGTATGATTAATAATAGCTGCAAACTATGACTGCAGCTGTGCAGTCATATTCAGGGTCTAATGGCTACTTTGCAATCTAATTTTTAGCAAAGAGCACAGAGGTATTTCTTTGTTTGTAAATCAGCCCCTGAAAAAGGCTGTTCTGAGTGAAGTCACTCTCATCAATCTGCTTTCCATCTGAAAAAGGAGGGAGCAGCAGCAGCAAGTTGTTGCTTCCTCTGCGTACGTACGCATGTGGACGTGTCTGTCTTCTGGCTGTTGGTCAGAGGATGGAGCGAGGAACTTCAAGCTGTTCCTGAGTGCCTCTCAATGTGTTTATCTTCAAAATGTCCCCTGGAGGTAGATTAGTGGTTTTGTTCCCACTTTGTGCACAGACTACAGGGTGGTCTATGTAGTGTAGGGCTCTGAAGTGATACTTGAGCTAGCTGGAGTACTGCAGGCACCGTAACCACAATGATTCAGCCCTTCTTCAGCGGAGCAGGGCACGCTAACCTAGACAGACCCATGCAGTAGTACCGGTGGTGCTTAGTGTCTCCCATGGCACTGAACTGTGCTGCGTGCTGCTTGATTTGCCCCAAATCACACTGTAAGTCTGTGCCCGTGTGTGAAATTCAGTTCCCACTCTGGCTCCCCGGTCAGTACATGGATGTCAGAGCATCCTCTCAGCTGACCTGTCTGTTGTGGTCACGCAGCCTGGGAACGTTTCTGTGGAGCCAGCTTCTTTCTCCCTGCAGGAAAGCAGGTGTCTGTTCCTCTGCTTCTATCCAAAAAAGTCTTCATGCTGTAGGAGTTATGTTGTTGACTTGATGGGTTAGGCTTCATCTTATGTTGAGTATTTGCATGGAGAATTAATTAGGAGTCTAATGGAAGTATCTTTTTTAATAGGTGACTTAGAATATCAATGTTAGTTACTCTGAGGAATAACCCATGGCTCCTTTTGAAAATGTCTCATGTGTTTAATTTGTATTGACCTATAATTTTAGAACTGATTAGTCCTTTACATTGTTAACTTGACATCTTAAAAGACCTTCAGAAACAGCTAAATTCTCACTCTGTAAATTAGAATCTTCTAACGTGGCTTCAGTTGGACCCTTACATCATATTTTTTCAAAAAGCTAGAAGTTTGGGAGTGTTTCTATAGATGTGCTCTTTTGAGCTTACTTGGAAAATACTGTAGAGATAGCTATCAAGCTGGAAAAGAAACTAAATAAAGGAACATATTACAGCTATTAGCGAGCTTCAAAAAGCATAACAAAAGGTGAAATAAAACACCAAGTACTTTATAATACACAGTGTAGTTTCTTAGCCAGTCACGGTTATTTACTTTATAAAAAATGTCCTTGATGTGGCAAAGAAACTAATGGATTGAGTTACGTATTTTTAGACTGTAGCCTGTGCTTTAGTAGTTTTAAGAGAAACTATTGAGAAAAAAGAGATGATGAGAAAGCTCTTAAGCCAAAAATGAATCCGCTGCTTTAGGATAACTTAACATGCCTCGAGGCGTGCTTTCTTCCACAGGAGCAGGTAATCCAGATATTGTCCTATGCAAAGTGCTTTGTTTTAAAAAAGAAAAGAACATGAAAAAAATTAGTCTAGGGAGAGCATTAAACTTGTGCTTGACATATGAAGGTTTCAAGGCAAGTGATAGGCGAAATTTATGTGATTAATATTCTTGCTTTCATGCTACAGTCTCTGTCCTGTGACCAAAAAATTGGAGTACATTTTACACACCATTACGCAGCAACGTAAGAGCAGGGTCTACTTTTTTTTGAAAGCTTGTCTATCCGCTCTTTGCATTTTTTATTCCTTTTATGTACTGCTCTGGGACATAAAAATACACCATATTCCCTTTATAGCTGTATAAATACTGAAGGTTAAATTGTACAAATGGTCTATATCTAAACACTTGATATCAACTCTATGCAGCTTACTGAGGAAGATGCTTTAAAGAACCAAATAAATCTCTTGGCGTGCACACCTATTGCTAGTCCTTATATGCTGTGTACATAGAGGATCTACCAGCCAGCCGGCAGATACTGCTGTGTCCAACTGGTGTGCACATATTGACTTAAGGAGGACACAAGGTTTAAAGCAGCAAAGCAGAAGTGCAATCCATGAACGGTTATGTGACGTTGTCACATATATGCTGAGCCTATCCTATCCTTACTTCAGTAAGTGAGCACTTTCTACTTTCTGTAGTAAGGAACTAGTTTTGCCAAATGGCAAGGAATCAAGATCCATGGAAATCTGACTTTCTCATCAATGCACTTTGTTCACAATTTGCCAACTTATTTTTAGAAAACG
Organism: Aramus guarauna; assembly: GCA_013400195.1. Lineage (NCBI taxonomy): Eukaryota > Metazoa > Chordata > Aves > Gruiformes > Aramidae > Aramus > Aramus guarauna. The sequence goes on from VXBL01009512.1 coordinate 2,156,498, forward strand.
TCTTTCATTACACAGTGGGAGAGAAAACCTATGTTGCAGCCATTGTGAAGAGTGTAGAGTAAGAGCAAAATAAAATAAGACTATGTCCATTCTGTTCAAGAAAGAAATCCAAAGATTTACTGTTATCTGAGTTACAAAAGTGTTCCTTGAAACTTTCTCTCTCTGGGAAATAACATGGGGAATGTATTCTTTAACAGTTGTTCTTGGTATTTTTCCTAAAAAAGTTGGTATGGGATTTAAATGAGAATTTCTCTTCAGTGCATAAATCTGTAGTAGTTTGATTAATTGTCTTGTACTGATATATTTTCATATGTGAAGTCCTTTTGATACATCTTCCTAGGAATTATGATGTATATATTTATATTATGGAAGATACAAGCTTCTGCAGGGCAGCTTTTTGTCTGCATGAACATTACTATTCTTTAAAAACAATTGCACGTGCAAGCGTTAAAAGAATTAAATTGCCCTCATTACAGTGGGACCGTGGTTAATAATTTTCATTTAGAAGACTAACAATTTCAAGTCTGTTAATAAATTGTGCTTAAAACAACTGATTTTAGTTGTTTTACAAAGTAATTGGTATGCTTTTTTTAAAACAAGCAACTTTTTCATAATACTAATAAGCATGCACAGAATCTGACCTTATAATAATTTACTTTACTTGTTTATGGATTATTGCTAACCTATGACTTGCAGTACACTAGCAGATGAAATCTATCTAATGCAGTCATTTATATATACCTTATATAAAGTTGCATTTTAATTTGATTTTATTTTAATCCGTTCTTGTTATCAGATCAGGAGCAAAATAGAGCCTAAAAAGTATAGCTCTTGGAAAGATGCAGCAGCAAAGTCCCCAGCTCCAGCTGGAGCTCCTGGAGGAATTCCTTTTGATCTCCTTCAGAACTAGGTTAAGGGTGTGTATGTGCATTCAGAGCTCTTGGAAATCTTGTGATACTCCAAATCCTACTGCAAGTAATTAGCAAATAAATCCATTCCATAAAATATGTGGTGTCCATATGCTATAATTCAGGATTTGGCCTATCATTTCGTCTTTTAACCCAGAATCAATTTGCCCTAATTGTGAGCAGCAGTTTGCTACAGGACTGGCACTGTAAACTTCAGTATTTTTTGTACTTCAGTGCTATTGATTCAATTTGTCTGTGTAAATGAGCCCAAGAATCCAGATTGGAATAGTCAAAAAAAAAAAAGCACAAAAGCGGTTCAGTATCAAGCAGCAAAGGCTTTTCAAGTCTTGGTTCCAGAGGAGCCCTTATGGCTCTTGGATTCAGCTTGTGTCTTCTCTTCGTAAGTTACAACAATGCAGTCCTTGGATTGTGGTACTGCCATTTGAAAAAAAAATAAAATTATTTTACCTAATTTTGAAAATAGGCATGAGGAAGAAGGTAGATGTTGAAGGAATTCAGTGCTTGAGGTGAAGTTTCAGGGGGAATCACCTTCTCCTTTCGTCCTTCTAACAATGCAGATTCAAACACATTATTCTGTTTCATATGTGAGTTTAGCATGACACAAAATCCAACCAAAAAACCACAACGCATCTATGATTTATTTAGCTGAGATCAAAGACATACAGCTGCAAAGAATCTAATTAAAATTTGATGATGCAGCAGGCAGGCTACATCTATTATTTAATTTGGAGGTTGTGATCTTACACAAAATTAGCTTCCAGATTTCACTTACACTCTTGGGCTGCAAATATACTTGTGCTCAATCATTTTGATATGAAGTTGAATCACAAAAAATTCACAACAGATCCTTAGATGTCCTATGTGGAATTTGTTGTCAGGAAAGGAGCTAATAAATTCCAGATTTGGACCAGCTCAAATACGTCTCTGACCACACGGTTGCTCAGCACTAGCACAGTTCAGCTTGTTTAGCTTGAAGGGCCAAGATTAGTATATTTTGAAGACATGATTGATTACTGAGACATCTTCAGGGTGGACACAGACACACCTTTTGACCTTCTCAAACTACATAGTAAGTCTCTGAAATAAGCTTTAGAATTTTTTTTTTAAATGTATATTAGCTTTCTGAATAATTCTAGCTGTTTGTTTCAGGAAACAGAGCAGCACAGAACTGAACAGTCTAATTAGTAGACTTCTTTAATTTCTTTTTTTTTTTTTTTGCTTAAAGTAAGAGAAACCATGTCCTTTCTGTACTCTCTTTGATAGAAGATCGGGTAAGAAATTACTAAAATAATTTATTTTAATGGAAAACTGTTACAAAATCAACCAGGTTATGCAAACATACCCTTATAAAAGTGAGAGTGCCTTAAGTTGATGGTTTTTGGCTGATCTTGTATCTAAGTACCAGCTCTGGAGACTGAACATCCTTTTGCCTATAGATACGATTTACACAAGTGGTACAGTGTATTCATCTAAGCAAGACTTGTCTTTAGTTATACAGCAGCAATCCCAGCCAATTTGTCTAATGTAGATGTGTGATACTGAAGAAGAAACTGGTCCAAAAAGCCTAACTCTGATGCGCAGGGAGCCAGCTCTATGGAATGGGACCATCCATTTTCCCTATAGCCTTCCACTCCAAGTCAAGCATGTGCTAGTTGGTTCCCCTCTCTCTACCCTGCCTTTTGCCCATCTTCAGAATTATTACAGCTTTCACATCAACAGTGGGATTCTATCTGAAGTTATAGACTGGCAATTTTAGTTCTGGTTATCTGTTCCACTGGTGATTTAAGTTAAGTTCTTTTATAGTATAAAGAAGCAGCACTCGCATGGCTAGGCACTGCTTTTACCTTCGAAATGGCCATCATTAGCTGTGGGAAGGGTAGCTGCTGCTGCTTAGCTAAAATTGATGTCTGGCTTTGGGAGTATTCCTGCTCCGCTCGTTTGTGCAGCGGCATGGGAACGGTAAGATGCTGCTGTATAAACCAGCTCTGCATCCTTCAGGGTGTGAGAACGGCAAAAACTTGCCTGTCCTATTTTAAACTGCAGACTTTTACTCTTCTGCAGCCAGGATAGTGATGGTGATGACTGCAGAGAAAGCGTAGCAGGACTCTTGGCTCTGAGGTTTAGGGCACAGAATGAAAGTAGGCTGAGAAATATTGATCCCACTTTCTTTAATGACTTTACCATTTGGTCTGAGAATTTGTTGTGAAGTACAGACCTTGTACACTGCCAGAATCCACAGGGTTTACTTGAGATTTGGTACCTCTGCTAAGTGCATCAAGGGAGTCTGGAGAGAATGTCTGTCCTTAATTATGTGCTGAGGTACTCCTCTATATATCTCATCTCTTTTATGACCACTCAATGTGTTTGCACTTTTTTTTTTTTTTTTAAGCTACCCACTGGTCTAATTCTGGCTTTCTGCAACTGAAAAAAAACAAACCAAAATCAAACCACGTGTTAAGTGATATCTTTTTTTTTCCCTTTCTTTTAATAAATAAGGTAGAAAGCTCTTATTGCTATTTTGTTCTATTTCACTATAGAGTTTACTCAACATGTACTACATACATATTAAAAGGCTAATTAATTGTATCAATAACAACATCTTTCAGATTTCAGATTCACCTGGTTTGGTGTAAGTTTGGATTTGGATATGCTTGGAATGTCATTGAGTTCTCAGTGTTAAGTGTGTCAAACTAAAGTAGAAGGCAGAAATACACTTAGTGTGGAACTGTGGAAACTGTGGTTTTGAGGAGGATTTTGCTAATTGGCAGACTGACTATTTTTAAGCGAGTCTACTACTGGTGAAATATCATGCAAATGATTGAAATGAGAAATTTTAATAATGCAGAGTAGGCCTAAGATGATACATATTTTTGATTACTGTTCTGTCTGTTTGGGTTTTTTAATATTAAGCTTAATCAAAGAAAAAACAAATTTCAGTTAATGAAAGGGAAAAAAAATGTGATCCAAATCTTTAGGGAGATATAACAGTTAATTGGATTTCAAGTACTGTAGCTACATTCTCAATAATGTTCCATTTTCTTTTCAGGATTACAGTTGTTTAGTTCCATTAGCCTTAATGTACAGGGTCAGCTTTTAAATTATACTGCATTAGTCTACTAGTTTCTTTTGCCTCATTCTTTCTCTTTTTCCTATATGGCTTCTCTCATAGCAGTGACCTGCCTTGGCAGAGGTCACTTGTCACAGCCACGAGAGAGAGCTGCCGCTGGAACTGCCAGTCCTCTTCCTAATGATTCCTGCCTGCCTTCCGAGCCCCCAGTGTGTCACTAAGAAGTTAGTGCTCTGTCCGTGACTCTCGAAACAATGAACCGAAGCTACTATTTGCTTGTTAAAATCAGTGTTTACCAATAAACTGAGTCTTCCAACTGCAAAAAAGAAAATTGAAGAACTTCAGTCGGCAGCACTCACTGTAACTTCTGAACACAATTCAACAGATCCTTAGGGCTTACTTTGAATTCCAGATTAACAAAAGAAAGTATTATCTGTGATGCTGGAATAAATTTATATTGTAAGGGAAGCATTTTTAGCATTGGGAAGGAGAGGTTCTTGAGCAAGGCAAGTTATCAGGTTGTTATTTGCATAGGATGAATCTCTGTTCTTTCTCATTGACTGAAATTTCAGCATGCCACTCTTGTTGCTGTTTGTGTCTAGAAAAGCAAATGTTAATGTGAATTTAGCTCAAAAACAGAGTTGCTAAATGTAGTTGGAATTGGGTGAGAAAATTTAAGTGCCCATTATGACTTCCCACATAATGGGATTTGTTAAAAGCATTGACTTTCCTTCTTTGAAGCTTGTTGGCATTTGATTTTGAGGCTTCAGGTAGACAAATACCAAGTACTTTGCCAAATCCAATTTTTGATGTGTGTTTAAAATCTGGTGTGTTCACTGGGTTTGAATTGAGAATATTTCTTCCTTATGGAAATAAGCCTTTTTTGCACTGAAAAACTAGAGTAACGCATTAGAAAGATGCTGGCCATTACTTTTCCATTTCTTGACTAATTGCAAAACAATGTGATAACATCAGTAGCAGGTTTTTCACTCAATTCTACCCTCAAATTTCCACATCCTTAAAAAAAGAAAAGCATTCCACCAATATGACTAAGAGTAAACACAGGTAGCAATGAGAAGACGTTACAAAAGCACTATGGAAGTGCCAATCTCTAGAGACAACATTTAGTTTACCGTAACTTTTAAAAATGTGTCAGCGTTGTTTCTCTTTCAAAGAAACAACGCTTCAGTGAACCTGACATCTTTTGGAGCTGACCCTATTAATTATTTTTGACTTACTGTGTACTATACATCCACAGGGATTTGCAGAGGATCAAGTACGCTATTGTCAAGGGCTTTTATTTCTCCTTTAAATGTACTTGTGTGTGTTAGAAAGTTTGCATGTAAAACTGTCTATTAGTGGATGCTATGTGATAGATAGGTTTAGAGATACAAGCACATCCATCTTGAGGGAAAAACATGCATAGCAGAATAATAAAATACACTGTAAATTTTGTATCTATACTGCCCAAAAATTCAGACAGCATATAGACTACTAGGCACAATATCTAATTTTCCTGCAGATCTTAAAAGAATAAGCTCTAAATACAAGTTCTTCCAGTAGAAACAGTCTGGAATACATTCTTCAACAGAGAGGACCAAATTCTGGTCTCAATTACCCAAATGTCAGGTTTGAATTCCTACACTAAATCTGAAAGACTTGCTCTGCATTAACATTGGTGTGACTGAGCAGATTCTCTCCCTGTGATATTGTTTGCTCTTTGGAGACCACCAACCTTGAGAAGGTGTTAAATGGAATAGCGTGTTAGTTACACGGCAAAAAAAAGGGTAATAGTTGGGGTGAGTAATGAGTTGAGGAGAAACTAATATAGATGCTGAGGAAATTCATCCTTTTTCAGATTCGTTTTCAGTCATTCAAGGGAGAAAAGATGTGAATGATAGGAAGAAAAAGAGAGAACAAGGCAAAACAATAAAAATGCGCATTTGTGCAACAAAAAGTCATTTCCTCATCGCCCACACATTCACAGGTCTTAAGTACAGAATGTATTGTTTCATATAGTACAAAAAAAAAGTGAAAGGACAGAGAACAAAGCAAGAGGTTTTGTGGGAGGTTGTTGTTTTGTGTTGGGGTTTTTTGTTGGGGTTGTGTTGTGGTTTTTTTAGAGTAAACCCATAACTTCTCAATAATTTTGCTTTTGTCAGAAATTCAGCTGAGGTCTAAGGCTCCCTGATAAAGACAGCTGGTACCCAGGGCGGTTCTGACATTAAAGCCTAGCCAGACAAATCTGTCTGGGTTTGGTTCGAGACAGGCCATTCCTGCATAGGAGGATTTGGTAGAGAAAGTGACAAAAAACTTATTGAAAATAAATAATTGCCTTATTGTCAGATAGTGTTGATTTCTGCTTCAAGATTAAATTTAAGAGAGAGTAAGGGGGCACCATTACCCTGATCGATCCAATACTTAGCACTATAACTTCTGCTATTTTTTTAAGATTTTTCGACTGACAAGTCATGCTATACCTGTCTGACTATTCTCAGGTGCCAAGAATGTGGGAGTATAAATGGGAGTACCAGTATAAATGTGCTGGGACAAGATTGACTCCTGGAGGGATACAGGCTTGCAATATAGACTACAATTTTACAGTCTCTATGGACAGTCTCTAATAATAATTTTCCTATTTCAATCTGATTGTAGTATTAGATCACTATCTTCTAATTGTTCTTTTTTCCTCTGAAAAGTAGCATTTTCACCTCTGAACATTATGCAATTCAGCATTTATAAGCAACTGACTGCTATAAGCACAAGTGCTATGTTTGCTAATGGTTACCTATAGGGCTATTTGACTGTGCCAGAATTTTGCCCTGTACTTAAAACAGCAGAGATCAATGATAATTGAGTGTGACTGGAAGGAAAACATAGAATTTTAATGGCATCTTTATAACCAACTGGAGGAAACATAGAAATGGCATTGAAGTAAACGCATTGTTCTTTTTGCAACTAATGATGTGATTCCCTTTGCAAGCCATGCTGCAGGAGAGGAGATGACAGTACAAGGTGATACCACAGAAGATACACTAAATGTTTTAGCTGCAGTTCAGTAAATTATAATCCCCCCGTTTTACATGTATATACTTTTTAATGAGAAACTCTACAGAGAAGCACAGCATTGTGCTAGTCAGTCTTCTTAACACCTGCAAACTGGTGAGTTAAACACTTTTTAACCAAGTTAAAGCTGATGTTGACTGAGTATGGAACAGGGAAGAGCTGCAGACAAAGCAATGGCCAAATCTGGGTTGTGTTTCATTGCCTCTCTTCTCTTGCCTATCTTTTTTGCTTCTAAGTAGAGGAGATTTCACACAAAAAAAAATTGACCTAAAAAAATGATGGTAAAATACATTAGAGAACAGAGACTCCTGAAGAGGTGCATTTGAAATATTTAAATTAGTTGATGGATCTTCTTTGAATCCATATGAATCTATACTACAGCTACTCAGAAGAAATTAGCTATAAAGAGCATGGTGGATATTATCAATCAGATAGCTTCCCATCTAAACAGAGATCTCAGCTAGATTATAAATTCCCTCTAAACTTTCATATACTTGAGGCTTTTCCTCTGGCATTTATCATAAATGTTGATTCTTTTTAAAGCAAGAGTGAAATAGCAGCAAAATATTGTCATTAATACTATGTGAATCATTGTTTTGTTTCAAGTTCAGTACCTTCTTTTAAAGGAAATCAGGTTGGCAGAAAAACAATTCTTTGTATTTTTTTCTTTGCATTTTCCTGTTGGAATATAACAACTCCCACTGACTTTATATCAAATGTTTAGTTTTGAAGTGTGTGTGTGTGTGGGGGGTTGTTTGGGATTTATTTAATGCTTTAATTAGGTACATTTTAAAATGTACATACAGAAAGCTTTCTTTTTTAAATGCAGTGGTTTATTTTAAAATGTTTTTAATGACTGCTTCAGCTGAAAGAATTTGAAGAAAAATCAAATACTTTCTGAGATTCTGAAACATGCATTTTTTCAACTGAAGGCAGCACAGACGGAATGAATAGTGTGTCAGACCCTGATTCTTCAAAGACTTGTGCGTGTGATCTTTCAGTTTAGATAGAGACCTCCCTTCTGCTAATGGACTTTTTGTCAGTTCAACATTCGTTCCAGAGTGGGTCTAATTGCAGGAAAACACATACGACATTGACCATCATGTTGTTTGTGGGTTAACAGAAGTCGATGGTTCTGTCTTCATCCCAGCTTCCTAAAGGACAGATGTCATCCTGAGCACAGCAGCATGACTAGGAAGAGGTGACAGGAAGGACTTGTAGCCTTAGACCCTGTGGGAAGGGGCAAACCAGACCCACCTAAAATTCATTTTACCTCTGCCTTCCTCCCTAAGCACAACTGCTCAGGGATGGACTGCATCTCCTTCAAGCAGGACCCACTGGCCTCTGGTGATTTCCATCACTTGACAGACCTGTGGTTGGACATCTTTGCCTCCTTCCGTGAAGCTCTGCCCCTGTAGTTTCTCCAATAAGAAGTAAATTCTCGTTCCACCTGCCAAGCCCAGTGCCTTGAATGCAGAGGACTTAAAAGACAGAAGCAAGAGGCATTTTTAAAAGGGAGGAAAAGCTGCCTTGTTTCATTCTGTTGCAAATTTCCCACTTTAACTCAGATAAATGTCACACAATTAATAATCACCAGTAATGAATAGGATGGCTCAATTATTTGATTTCATTGTTTTTGACTGCTTAATTTAATTTGCCTGCTTCATAATATTCAATAAGAAAATGCAAGCTGAGCCACAAGGAGGTAGCAGTCCTGTAGAGTTGTACTGAAATCATCAGAGGCTGGATCTGTCCTTCACTTGCTGACAGGGTAATTCTTCTTGCTGTCAACAGATGCAAAAGTGTTTAATTTTATTGATTCTTTATTCATCCATTTTTATTATTTATGCCCTTTATGTGAATCTCCAATGAGAGTTTACTTCTTATAAGGCAATACCATGTCACCTGTTTTCTCAATTATGAGTTTATTCATTCTGATACAGGTAAAAACATCTCCACCTGCATGTTAAAAATTAATATGTAGATTTTTCTTAATAGTGTTTCTATGCCATATTGCTGCACATCAGTTTTTTGGTAGAAATATCACCAAGCCAGATAAAAGTTGATAGAAAATATACAGACCCCACCCCACCCCTCCCAAATTCCAGCCAGATGAACTCTGCTCAAGTCAGGAAGTTATAGATGAAATATTGTTGGCCTTTTGTATGAACGGCTGTTAGCTGAGGTCAGTTTTATTGCAGTAGAGGATACCAGAGCCTGACTATGTACACTGTTAATGAGTTAGCACTTTTAACAAGTGATCACGTCTCACTGTGGCTATGTTCACTGGTCTGAGAGTGTGGTAAAGCATACCAGATGAAATCTCCACAAAAGTCCTGTACCTTAAGAGGGCTCTGAGCCCATTCGCAGTTAAAAGGGCTCGGCTGGCTGGTCACCTACTGCGCCCGTGTCTGAGCCTTAACTTCCATCTCTTTCCCTTGTTCCTTTGACGGGATGAAAGCGGTTTTGAATCCCTGTCAGAGTCCGTTTGAGCAGTACTTCCCACGGAAGAATTTTAAATCAGTTGAAGCAAATTAAAAAAAAAAAAGAAAAGAGTTGTTAACTATAAGCAAGTCTTTTGGTGGAACTAGTAATTAATTAGCTCATTCTTTAATTTGTACAAATAAGCTAATAGAAGAACTTAATTTTAGTAATTCTAGGTAAAATGTGAATTTTAATATAAACACTTAATAAGTTGTGGACAGAGAGTGGAGCCCCACTGAAACCTTGACATTTTCACGTTGAATCAACCTTCATCTATTTGAATCTTAACTCTAAGCTATGAATAATCTCATTTCTAGAGGGACAGGAGACTTCTTTGAACAGTTTTATTTATTTATTTATTTATTTATTTATTTATTTGAACATTTACAAAATGGGCTTAGAAACATCACTTATTAAAAGTTATAAATTGCTCAACTTACAACTAGAAGGAGAGATTTCATTGGAAGAAAGTATAGAAATATGTTGCCTGTGTCATTGTTAAGTAAATTCTCAAGGTTTGGCTGTTGAATTCAGTAGACTTCAAATTACCATGTAATTATTTACAATTTTCATTATACCTTTTATTGAAAATCTATTTTAAGGTTGATTTTTTTTGAGTGTACTTCCTGCCCATACTTTCTTCTCCACTGGATACACACATTAAAGGTTAGCAGCTAGAGCTTCAAGAAAATATTTTAGTTCAGAACTTTTGCAAAAAATATTAAAAGCACCTAAGGAATCAGAACTCATTTTGAGTTACCATTCATCTATTTCAGTCCTTGTTGTCCCACACAATTCTGCTGACTTTGTTATTTTAAAATCTTTGAGGAATAAAATTAATGTTAAAAGTTGAGTAAAAACTAGATTTTTTTTTAAATTGGTTATTTAGAAAGTGGTGAATCTCTTATACATGGTAATATGCCAATCTCCAGATAAGACTCTGCAAATTCTGGTCAGAATTCTTGTCTCCCTTTATTTTGGTCTTTTTTATCACTTTGGACAGTACACAGCAAATTCTGGCACTGCTGTGGAGGCCATTCTTGGTTTATGAAAACCAGATGTGAGACATGCAAGATCCATATGTGTGGACCCTTGTCCTCGCACGCAGAAGCCCAGAAAGCAAGCAAATGCACGACTATCAACGTATACAGAGACATTTGGACGAACAGTTGCCCTCAGCGCTAGGGAAAGCATGAAAACATACACAACTTCAGGGTGTACCTGGGACTTAAGGCAGCCTAAAAATGCATTTTCATTACCCCTGAAAAAGGAGGATCATTTCAATGAATATGTAAAATGCAAACACCATGACATCTGCAAGCAGAAGCTATGCTAGTTTCTCAAATTAGTTTAGACTTCACATACTCCGCCCCCACCTTCTGTTTAACAAATGTATGCATAGATGATAGAAAAAAATAAAGTCTACGGGAAAAAAAGAAAACAAACCATGGGAATGAACTAATTCTCCTGTCACTCAAGTAGTTATAAAACAAGCCAAGCATATACTGAAGGTGAATGTTAATGATGAAGGAGGCAGACAGATGGTCTGACTTTTCTTTGGGTGGTTCATCATACTTTTTTATTCACAGAAAATTGTCTTTGTTAAATGGATGCAATGTTAAAAGATATTCAAGCAACATATGTGTCACCTTATGATGATGGTCAAGCAGAGTACATTTGATAGACTCCTGCCACTTTATGATTGGTTGCAAATACAGAGTGGGTTCTTCTGGTTGTTTATTTTTTGTTTATTAGAGGTCATCAAAATTAAACTCCACGTTTGTTTCCTGAACTTAAAAGCAAAGTACCATTCCACAGAAACCATAATTTGTATTGAAGGCTCGTGTTCACTCCATAGTGATGACATTTTCTTACTAATGTGCTGATACCTCAAGATTGCTACTGCAGGCAGCGTTACCTTAAGGGAAGCTCAGTGTTGTCTGGATCTTTCAGGAAATGCTTTCATGTCCCAGGGTACTCAGCCAGCCCCAGTCACGTTTTCTAGGAGCAGAAATTTTTTATTTTTTTTTGAGTTGAGTAATGATTAGGAAAAATATATGCATACTCAACTAACTGAAAGAAACTGAGAATTAACACCTAGACACCAGCTGCTCATACTGATATGGCAAAGGCTTTTCTTTGCTCCACGGACGGAAATATAATAGTGTCTCAGGCAGAGAAGATGACTTGTCCCATGACATCTTTCCCTTCCTGCTCTCAACCTCGCCTGCCACGGATGTAACACGCAGCTGAGCTCTAGCTGCAGCTTTGGGAAGGCGGTCATTCCATTGCACCACTCTTCTCGACACAATTTATGGGTGGAGAGGTTAACAGTGATCCACTTGGCAGAAGTTTCCATGTCTGCTGTATGACCCAAGTCACCTAGTTATTGCAGTTGTGTATGTGGAAATCAGGCTTCCAGCAGACCAGTGCTTACAGGAGTTTTACATGTTTTGTAAGTACCAAAATGAGGAGAAACAATTTACATGGCTGATTTGTAGTTAGTTATGCGGGGGAAACCAAGTCAGCTTTTTAACAAACTCGTATTACCGCATCCTTATGTCTACACCCTACTTGATTTGAAAAAAAAAAAAAGGAAAAAAAAACCAACTCTGACCCCAATTCTGCAGTGTCACAATCCTGTATGTCCTCAGCAGTTGTATATTATTTAATAGAAATATTAAAATATTGCTTCTGCCTAGTGTATAACTTGTATCAGTCTTCCCGTTAATGTGTAATATTGCATCAAGCACACTGTGCCTTGAATTCTTCTGTCAATTCACCTGTGTAATTGGCCAGCATCTCATGGGTATAGATATTGCATTTCAGAGAAGTTGAACTCCTGCAAGCTGGACAGTTAGATAGTTCTGGCCAATTTAATTATGCAAATGGAAATTCAGTTTCTCGGGAATATATTATCAGTATTACTTCAAAGACTTGCATAGAATTCTCTCCTATCATCTTTTTATGATTTTTTTTTTCTTGGTTGCACAAGTGAAAAATGAAATATTAGAATACATTGAGAAAATTTGGTGAGAAAATAAATGAGCTAGATACATTTGCAAATGCCTCCTGTTCCAGTTAGAGGCCAGTAAGCTAGGACTAAGGAGATAGAAATTTTGTTCTTTCTTCCTCTCGTGTCTTGCACATATGCTTTTACGGAAAAAATTTGTGGAACTTAAATGAAAACAGCATTATAGGTAGTTTAAATCACATCAAAGAATTTAATAGAATATCTAGGCTGTGGTATTCTAATATGTATTAAAAAAACCCCTTATTGTAAAAGGAAATTTTCTCACTAACCCTTTCATTTTGTAGAAATTATTTCTTTTACAATTTTAAAGGATTCTGTGTAAAGCTGTAAGGGTAACATAGCTGAAGTTAGCATTGTTAAATCAGTCTAGGAACTGAAAAATGGGTGGCATTTTGCACTCTATGTGAAACTTGACAGTTGTATCCTAATGCACGTAAAGTTCTAGGCACGTGAAAGACTCTTGCCATGTTAAAGCCTAATTGAGAACCTCAGCACGCTGGTGGAGTATATCTAGTGCAATGACATTAAATAAACAGGGGTCTTTTAGACAATTATTTTACAAATTATTTTAATATTTTGATGAATTATTCTTCTCTTTCCCCACTTTTTCAAACAATGGGTCTTTTCTTGGGTTCACTGTGAGGCAGACTTGACTTTAGCACTTGAGTACCACAGGACTGCCTGCTTGATGTGTTGAGGTGAAGAAACTTTTCTACCCACTGTCTCTCTGCGTTAGTATAAGACAGAAGCACTGATCTGCATAAATGTCTTCTCAAAGTAGACTTATCTCTGGGACTGGTTTTTCATTTTTAGACTTTTTTTAATTAGTGCATAATTTCTTTTTGAAAGTGAAGTCTTTGAAGTAATTTCTAATCTCTCATAGAAGTGGACATATTTATCACTTCAGGTCTCATTCCCAAGGAGTGATGGTAACTATAACTGTAAGTACAGGTCAGAGCTTGTAACATATCCCAATAGCTTTGAGTGTTATGAAGTCATAAAATAGCTTCACATTTCCATTTTTATAGTATGAGCACATCTTTCTGCAATGCACGACAGCTTGTGGGCAATCAGCCTGTCTCATGATCTCAGGCAAGAAGTGGACTTCTGACAGTTTTTAAAGGGCAGGACCACAGTGTTAACCCAGGGCAAAAGAACTTTTTTGCTGTCATGAAATGGTCCTGCCATTGAGACCATGCTCTCTCTTCTTTCTTCTTCACAGAAAGGGTTGTCAGGCTCTGGAATGGGCTGCCCAGGGAGGTGGTTGAGTCCCCGTCCCTGGAGGTATTTAAAAGAAGGATAGATGAGGTGCTTAAGGACATGGTTTAGTGGTGGGATGGCAAGGTTAAGGTTAGCGGTTGGACTTGATGATCTTAAAGGTCTTTTCCAACCTAGATGATTCTATGATTCTATGATTCTCTTAAATGTGCAGTTTTGATGGTAACCCAGTTTTGGCTAACAAGGTTCTGCACTAAGGTCGCTCATTAACATTAATTTCCCTTGATTTTAATGGTGTAAAAATTATCTAAAAAAAATGTTTAAGCTCCCTCTTTAGTTGAGGAAGAAAAATTCACACCTCCAGAGCATGAATTATCTCGCCGAGGAAAACATGTATGTTAGTGCACTTCATAAATTCCAGAGAGAAACTAAATGAATGATGTGAACTAGGATGCCCTGGTTAGGTGAAGGAAATCATTCCTCAATTAGTTGATCTCTGTGTTTTGGATAAGGCTATAGATAAGCTACTATCAATATCTTCTCAGCCCACCTTCACCTTGATGTATTTATTGGCATCTTATTGTGGTTTAGAACAAATAGAAATGAAAAGTATGAGGTAAGTTTCTGGCATTAGATGCTTAAAAAAGTAGAGTGATAGAGTTATTTTTTATTAATAATATTTTCACATCTGACCATCAGATTATGAGTTAGGCCACTGGCTTCTGGGTTCTTTTTCCTGTCTGGCACTGACTGCCTCTTTAACCTTGCATTCCTTTGTCTCTTTTGGCCACAAATCATGAGACTTTTCAGCACAATGAATCATCTGGAGTACTTAGGCACTTGTTGGTTTTTAATCAGTCATCCCATTTTTATTTATTAGTCCATTTTCCATTGATATTGTATAGCATAGGGCCATCCCCACTGAGCTTGTAATGAAACCAGTAGGAACTATGGATACTCAGTCCTTGTTTGAAAGGAACAAAGAATTGCGGTAAAAAAATAATTATAGCCCAAACTGTGAAACTCTCAAAGGGCTTTTATGAACACCCTATTCTACGTGCACATTTCAATTTACAAGGTTCATTTGAATCAGTGGCTAAAAAGAATAATGTGTAACATGGGTGACAGACACCCAATACTTCAGATTTACACATTCAGTTTATTCCTTAATGCCACTATTCTGTGACACTATCCATTTCTTCTTTGTCTAGTTCATTGCTATAATATTTTTGACTGAATGACAGTTTGACACTCTCGCTATTCCTCTGCATGGGATTCTCTATCTTGTACTTCCTCTTTCAATTTCTCACCAATAAGCAGTGCAAACCAGAGACAGAACAGCACAAAACTTAGTCTTCTTGAAGGCAGGACTGAAAACGCTTTCGGTGTTGAAGATCCAGTAACTGCTGACAAAAGCTTGCTGGTGGGCTGCTCTTCAGCATTAAGAACACAGCCGTTGCCATATGCGTTGTTTTGAAAAAAATATCTGCATAGTCTGGCAATTAAACCTCTTAAACTATCGTTTGGTTATTTGTATGTTAAAACAAGATTTAGAAGCCAAAAATCTGCATACCATTTAAAGTAAATGGCATGTACCGTTTAAGGAAAACCACATGTTCAATAGCATTGCTGCCAGCCTTTAAATTGGCAAACATACCCATCCAGTTCCTGTTAAATATTATTAAAAAATTATGCTCAATGAGAAGTATGGACATTAATACTTTATGATAGCAGCTAGAACTGCCAGTCTTCAGCCTGAATGTAATTTGCCAAGACTGTCTGAACACCGACCACAGAGAAATACCTCTCTAGAAAGGCTTACAGACTACAGGGAAGGCAAAAAATCCCAGACAGACAGGGAGCACAGGGAGATCAAAATAATAATATTGGTTAGCATAGTAAGTGATGATCTTCACGCAATAATTGTCTGATGTCTGATTCTGGTGGGTTTAAGTCAAGCAGAAGAGTCTTGGGCTGAGAAATTTTACTTAATTTGTTGCTAATCAGCATAAACTTTGGAAGTGGGCCTGCTCTGGTTTGAAACTTTTGGGGCTGTCCCAGGCCAGGCCAGGGCCCTGCAGGCTGCAGCCCCTCAGGGCGGTCCCTGCCCCGCCCGGCTCCCTGCCCAGCCCGGCTCCCTGCCCAGCCCGGGTCCCTGCAGTCTCTCAGGGCTGTCCCTGCCCAGCCCGGGTCCCTGCCCATCCCGGGTCCCTGCAGCCCCTCAGGGCGGTCCCTGCCCAGCCCGGCTCCCTGCCCAGCCCGGGTCCCTGCAGTCTCTCAGGTATGTCCCTGCCCCGCCTGGGTCCCTGCCCAGCCCGGGTCCCTGCAGTCTCTCAGGTATGTCCCTGCCCAGCCCGGCTCCCTGCCCAGCCTGGGACCCTGCAGTCTCTCAGGGCTGTCCCAGCCCAGCACAAGGCCCTGCAGGCTCCAGCCCCTGAGGGGTGGCCATCCCCCTTTCAGCATGCAGCCCCCCCTGAGCTGTCTGCAGCCCCCCACAGCTGTCCATTTGTTGCTTAAATATTTTTGCACAGGTAGACCCTTTGTTTCTGTGTCTGCCTGAAGCTTTGGGGGTTTGACGCTGCTGCCTATGCTGGTTTCAGGTCCAGCTGGAACCGGTTCTGGCCGGCATCAGGCCGGCACCCCTCAGCAGTGCCTCCCTTCCTGCAGAGCCTCGGCCGTGTACAGCCAGTTTTGGGGGTAAACGGCAAAGGGTAGTGACAACAGGGACCGTCCGGTGCCTAACAGACATTAGGGGATCAGGAAACATTCTGAGAGGCTGAGTAAGAAGGAAATTACAGTTGATTATGATAAATTTTGGCACAGCGATTTCCCAATGGAAAGAATTGTCACACTGTAAATATTGGACTAATTAAGGCTTTTTCGTCTTGCTTTTAAATTGTTCTTGACAATAGTACCTTAAGTACTATTCGCTTGTATTTGCAACGTCTACTTTAAAACATGTTAAAGACAAGAACATACAGTCCAGCCGTGAGCAATTAGTGCAGCCTTGCCCTGCTGATACAGGGCTCCAGCTCTGTTAATATGCAAGCTGCCAGTATAGTGACAGGCCGTATGCGTGATAAAATAATCCACCTTTTGACAGTTACCTCATGTAATAGCATCATACAGCATTAGGAGTCAAAGGGAGAAAATAGCCTGAAATTCATCAGTAATTATTATGAAGAATTTAATACTTGATTTTGCAAGATGCAGAGCGAGATTTTCAAGTCTTTTTATTTCCTTCCTCACTGCATCATTAGCTTAATATTGTGGTTTTTTCCCATTAGTATTAATTTCAGTCACTCACTACAAGTGATGCTTGGGGTGAATACTGTAAACACCACAAGAAGACAATTTATGTTTAATAGGCATATGTCACAGAGTATGTTGAGTGACCAAAGTCAGTTGTAAACCAAAGATAGACCAAGGTGGAAGGAATGGAAATGGCGAGAAGGGAAACTGCAACAGTGGATCAGTTTAACTTGTTTTTTTCCTGCCATGGTAGTGCCAGGGACTGGCACTGAGACTGGTGTTCTTGTGACAGGTATTGGTATGGGCACAGCTCAAGAGATTGTCCCTACCCTGCCCAGCTTACAAACGCAAATAACAAAACAGACAAAGGGTCAGGGACAGTACGTTGTATAGGTGATGATCTGCAATGCAGAGAGATTCAATTACATGCCCTTTACGGGCTGGACAGCAATGGAGTATTTCCGCTGCAAACTGTGGCCCATTGCTGGCACACCTTGGCTTTCATGAGCCATGTAAAGCATCCGAAGCACACCACATCCACATACACTTCCCAAATAGAAAGGAAAGCTCATCACTGGTGTTAGGACTTAGAATTTATTTTAAGAGAAACTGTAAAAGATACTTTAATTATACTGTTATAGATTAATATTAAGTCAACCAGTGAACCATGAGACAATTACTTTTTATGGTTTTATCACTTTATGGTCATTTTTACATGCATTTCAGCAGCATCCACTGGTCCCAAGTGTCATCGGGGCACCACTCAAGACAGGAGCTGCATACAGTTAATTGCTCCCTACTCTGAGGACCCTAACAGTATATACAACGTGCCTGAGGTGGGAGGAGGAAGAGAACCGCAGGTTGCTGAAGTGCTTGCACTATGGCCACACAGGTATTCTAGCAGAAATAGTTACATATTGCAGTTCTGGCACTTGCACGTTCTACTTTAATGAGTCGTTGCTCCCTAGTGAATAAAACAACTTTTCTACAAATATATTTGTCTCTTACAACCTATTTTTGCTAAATAGGTTTCAGCTTAGTAATTGCAGTTTAGCTATGCATTTCTAAACAGTTTTCTTCATGTGGGATTACGTATTAGGCTGTAAGGTATCACATGATTCTGCTGCATGTCTGGATGACTTTGAAAAAATAGAGTTTATAATGACTAACATGCTTTATTCAGGTTTTGAGCTAAATTATGTTATGTTAAAATGTATGAAAACTTTGAATTTACTAATATTTACATACATGTTCTGGGAGTCTTAAATAATAGAAGCAGTGAATTCACCACTTCTATTCATAAAAAATATTAACAAATAAATCTTTGTATCATACAGTCAGCCACAGTCCTTAAGATCATTAAAGATTTCTGATAATCTATTTTACATTAAAGGAGAGGGAGACATTACGGAAAGGTTTTCAATGACAAAGAAAAATACAGGGATATATATTGCAGTGTTTTTCAGTGTACAGTTTTATTGATTTAAGCAACCTGTAAAAGGAAAACTAAGAAAAGCGATACACCAGCCCAAGTAGCAATTGTATATTTACTCTGAATTGCTCATGTTTGCTCCTGAAAATTCATAACCTGAGGTAGAACTGAACAATGAAAGAGAAAAACCAAGCATGTAAAATCAATTGATGTGCTGGCTAGCTACCAGAACATCTTTATTTTCAATAACCATGTTCAACCATGTTTTATATCTATTTATCACTGAACTCATTGGGCAGAACAAAAAAGGTGCTATTGTTAATACCTCATGCATAGGCACAGAAAATGTTCATTTTTGGTTAAGTATCAACATTTATACTAACCTTTTTGTTCTTTTGTGTTTAAGAAGAAGGACAGGTAGTGGGTGCTGTGGGCTGAGACTGTTCATTAACATCGTTCTCCTGGGTATTCTTGCCATTTAATTTCAAGACACACGTGAAATGAATGTAGATCCTGTATTTAGTTTTTGCATATTAAACATTTCTAAAAAAAATTCATGTTCTGGCCATGAACATGAACAGCCCATCAACATCAAGCCTACTTAGCTTACACACCTGTTTTATGTCACCAACAATAAATTTGGTATGCCGTTCAGTTTGGTTGGAAAAACCTCATGAACATATGGAAAAGATGTGGATTGACCTTCAGGGGTGGGAGACAGAAGGGGCAGATAGAAGATGTCAAATGATTTCACATATTATAACAACTCACTTGTAGCAGTTCTGTGTTTGATGAATGTCATTTAAGCATGTCATCATATCAGTGCAAGCTCATATGTATGCCTGTACATGTTTATATATTTCATCTAAGATGGGTGTGCGTGTGTGTGTGTGTTTGCCTTTGAATATTTTGGTCCACTCCAGTGCAATAGCTAAGCTTACAGCTACCAAAGCTTGTTACATTGAACTTAACCCTGTTCATCCATGTGCAGAGACTACTTGTAGAAATACTGTGGGAGCTGAAAAGATGCAGACCCCTTTCCATTCCATCAGCGGAAAAGTGTCATGCCTTGATACAAGGTGTATGTAAAACACCTACTTGCAAATCATGTAACTGTCAGAAGGATGACAAGTGGGTCCGGTACTGTAGATGATGACATGCAGAAAGCAACTCATTCTTACCTGAGTTTGCCTTAGGTTCCTCAATCTGTTTTATGCAGAGCTCTTCTTTAGTGTGGTTAGGTGTGAAATACCCGATAATCCACTTTATCTCCATGGCTTCAGTTTGATTCCTGGAGAGAATGGAGCAGTTCCCTGAGGAACAATGCCGGACAGTAATCACTTGTAAAGGTTTATGTTATCCCAAGGTTATTAATAATTTGCCTTGGCCTAGGAACCCCAGAATTATTTTTAGTGACCATATTCTAATCTTACATAGCAGTTGTGGATTTCAGCCACATTTTCAAAAAAAGATTGAGCTTTTAGAGTAAGCACTGGTTTGCTCTAACAGCTGTGCTCTGCCAAAATTACTGTTCTTCTAGCAGAGAAGATAACCAACATCAGAAAGTAGTCCTTACTGCAGCAAATCTTGTTTTGATGAGTTCCAAATAAATTTAGCATTTTTTTCTTTCCTGAAATTACAAACTCATCATTACAATTATTTAAACAGAAGACTGGGAAGAGTTCATGTTTTTTCTTTTTAAAACACACATGTAGTTTGAAGGAATTATTTGTCTCCTTTTATAATCTTGAATTTAACAGAAAGAAAAGTTTTGACACTGACAATGTCTTGATGTGTGGGCTTGTCTTGGTTGAATCCTCTTGTGTTCTTGCATCTGTTATACAGTCTGCTAGTTCATATAAAAGATTTTAAAACACAATCACAAATGACATTGTATTTTTAATTTTTTTGAAGAATCTAGATCTTGCTTGGCATAACCAGTAGACTTATTTCCAACATCTTAGAGAAAAAAAAAAAAAACAAACAAAAAAGAAATTGTAGAAAAAATGTATAAAGCACTTATAGGCAGGTGAAGCAAAATTTCTGTAGGGGACACAACATGTATTGTCTAATTTCAAAGACAGCCATGTGTCATGATATTCAGATATCAGCTTTCAGTGATGCTTGTATTTTCAAGCTTCTGTATTTGCTCTCTCTTGCAAAGCTCAGCACATTCTCTGGAGAGGTAAATATTACTAGTTTCATCCTATACCTGAGAAACTGAGGCATGAGTTGGTGACAGTAGTAGTCTAGCATCAAACACATTATTAGAAAAGGAAGATTAATGAGAAGGTGGCCCAGATGCCTGGGTTTTGCTGTCAGATTCTGAGGCTCATACCTGAATGAAAACATCAACACTAGGTATTGAAATATTCTTCCTAGAAAGTGGAACCAAATGAATAAGATTTTGTGGAATAGAAAGAAGAGCATTTTCTCCTCGAGCTCCCTCAGATGGTCTCTGTACGGATCAGCAGACTGCTGGTGTAATTAAGATTGTGAGGTTCATGTAGATTAGGTTGACTTTAGGCTAACATGAGTTTGCAAGTTAATGATGAAGAAGAAGAAGGGATGAGGAGATTATTTTCCACAGAGGGGGTTCAAATAATTTACCCTCATATTCTCTCTGTACTTCCAGTTCTTCCTTCTTCAACCTGCAGCTGAGAGTTGATAAATACAGCTTTGTCATGAAAACACAAGGGCAAAGGAGCAGTACTGTAACTTTTAAATTTATGGTAAAAGTCAACTTAAAAGATGATAAAGTATCAGCACAGGGAGGAAGATACCATAACTACTATATCCTGCAATGAAAAACAAGTCTTGTCCTGTCTGTGGTTGCAATGCTAAGTGGGTTTTCATCTAATGTGCAATCAGAGTACCCTGTGTGAAAAGAGATGCTCGCTGATGATCAAGCATTTAAGAAACAAGAGTGCTCAGCAGGTTTAAAGGAAATCAGGTGAAATCTTCCTCCAGATGCCACTGCTTCTTTATATGCTGTATTGCACTGATAGAATACAATGATGAATCATCTGTCATGTCAGTGTATGACACAATATATTTGTGATGAGTAATATCCTGAACACAAATTTCATTGCACCACAGTAGAATTTATCCATCTTATACTTCCCTTGGCCTATACATAACCAAACCCATCAGGCATGGTTTTGCACAGTGCAGAAGCACAGTATTGATCCTGTGTTAGTGAGATCAATGCCCCATGGCCTCTGAATTACCTTTGCCATGTAACAGGTGGGGAGGCTCAAGAGCTAGGTTGGATAGTTCATCACAGCCTGAAGATCAAGCTGTGACGGGGTGGGAAACTTGACTAAAGGCGAGGATCCTTTAATGCAGAACAGCTGGCTCCAGGGCCCGCCCTTGATTACCTGGAATACAAGCAGAGCACGAGGTGGGGCTGGGGGGAAGGTTCTGGAGAGCAGCAGAGCAGGAGCTCTGAGTGGTGAGCACCTAGACACAGACCACCAAAGGCAGAGAGGTTAATGAGGGACTGAGCAGAGCTGGGGAGCATGCATACTATGTCGGAAAAAGGTGGGTGAAGCACTTTTTGAACCCAAATTTTGGTTTTGTTATGTTAATGTGGAGAGTAGTTTGGGAAAGAAGAAGCTATTGTGTTATGTGTAGCTGTATCCTTTCTGAGGAAAATGTTTATCATCCCTTTGGTTGACTCAAGTAACAAGTAAATGTATGAACTAGGGAATGTCTTCTGGGAGAAAGTGAGGAGGCATTTTTAAAGTCGTCTTCTTATTTTTCTTAAGTGGTTTTGCAGAGCTACTCATAGGCCTGAGCTACCTATTCCTAAACAACACCAACAGATGCTATTATGCCCCCAGGTCTCCTGCCTGTTCTTAACAGACATAGTAGATTGCCTGTGTACCTTATTTAAGAGTATAGTAGACTGGAATAACAGTATCTGAGTAAGGGAGGCTCTTCTCTGTGGGCTAGCAAAATCTTGTGTAAAGATTTGTGAGGGGAAGTAGGGGCAATGCTATGCAGTCTTCTTTCAACTAATTCAGCCACTCACTAGTAGAGGATTCAGTATTCACAAGACAGATGCAAATAAATTTTCCCGGGGGAAAAATGGAATTAAAGGGAAAAAACTGCAACTGGGGGAGCAAGAAAGAGCCTAAATTTCAGGTTGCTCTCTCTACCCCTTTCCCTTGTGCTAGAGGCTGCTCACAAGGCAGTACATTTTACTCCTTATAGCTCAAGGCTATGCCTGAAGGCACCTTTTAGTAGTATCCATTTATACTAAGGCTGCACACCTGAGACCAGCCACAATAGCTGAAAAGATTTCACAGAGGAAAAATCCCAGTCTGCCTGTGCTTATCTAATAAAAAAAAAATTTAAAAAATCCAGCTGACTTTGTAAAGGGAATGGATCTCTTAAAAGCAATAGTTTGTTGCCAACCTGGATTAACAGGCTTTCAAAAGCAATTTTAAGAACAGTAACATATTGCCCCATCCAGCCTCCCCCCCCACTCTTCAACAAACAGGTTGTTTGTGGTATTTAAGTTCACTAGACTTCCTAACACATCTCCTTCTGGTTTTGGTGTTTGTTTTTTCAATTATGTCTATTTAATAGTATACCTGCTATTTTAGAGATAGAATATTAAATTCTGTAATGCTTCTTTAGAAGGACATACTTCTATAGTAGCAGAATGGTGGTAAAAGCTATCTGCTGTAGACAGAGTCCCTTTGATGAGAAAAACTCAATCAGATCTCTTAAAAGTGCTTTGACAGAACTCTGAGAATTCTTTCTTGTGTTTCTGCCACTTTCCTGAATGTCTGCAGTCAGTACTTCTTTATGCTTGTGCTGTACACAGGTGACTTGGGGAAGAGACTCCTGTGTGATAGTGTTAATTTCTTTTTTTAAAACTATGCATCTACTGAGCGACAAACTCTGTCTTAGTATAGAATTTCTGTGGCTGAGCTGTGTAACAGAATCCTCTGTTGTATGTGGATGGCTGGCTTCCTGGTTTTTTTTTTCAGTGTAAGAAAGGGCAAGGTGCATAAACCTGCACCTGCAACAAATCAATTGTTAAGATGATAGGGAAAAAGCAGGTCAGCTTTGCAGTCCAGGCTTAAATGTGAACGTAATTCTTGCTTGAAACCTCAACAAGGTTTCTTGGAAACTAGTTTGCTAGTTAACATCTTTTGTTTGTCCATAAATAAGTAGTGGTGCAAAATTAGTGGCTGAGAGAATAGACAAGATGATGTCAATGCAATAAAATGGTTTCCTAGACTGTAAGTTTGGAGTTCTTGGTCAGAATAACTTGTTATTGTTTCTTCTCCAGCTGTGATAACTTTGTGCTTTATTACCATTTCCCCTATGTGATGATAAGCCTTAGGGCTTTGTGCTCAGCCATGTGCAGCAGTGTTTAAGATAGTATAAGAGGATGGGAAGGTATCAGCTCCTTTTTCTGTGAGGAGCACAGCTGGGTTGTGACTAAGGAGTGAGGAGCACAGCCAAAATCTACCACAGACAGGCTCTTCTCAAAAGACCATGAACCTGAGAAATGTCACAATTTGATTCCTCAAGTGTGTGTGTAAAGGTTTTTTCACCCCTGCATGTTGATGTTGTTAAACTGACTTGCTTTCTACACTGTTAAATTAATTTTTTCATGTCTGCTCCTGAAATGATGTGAACATCCCAGCTCTGATGTGGCACCTTTCCCCTGCCTGGAGCTCAGCTGCTTCTTACCATTTGGATGATAAAAGAAAAACAACAGAACAAATCCCTTTCTGCAATGCAAATGTTTTTGTGCTATGTAGTAACTCAGGGCTGTTTTGATGGGAGGAAGGTGGCGGTAAGAAAATGACATTCTTCAACCCAGAGCAAGTTTAATATCACTGCTATTACTAAAGAATTGTGCTGCTTTTCTTTTAGATGGTGCCCAAAGCACTTCAGGCTTTCAACTCAGCCTTAATGCACTTTTCATAGGGATTTTTGCTACTAGTGCCCCTGAAAAAAAGGTGATAACAAACAGACAAAACCAAACAAACCTCAACAAAACAAATGCATAAGGAAAACTGGTTCCCTTTGAAGTCAACAGATAGGCTTTAAAGGACTTTCACTGTTCTCTGAAGTGCTGTTAGCAGAAACAAAAGAAAACAAATGGAAATAATATGGTCTCAGTGCAGACCTCTTTGCATTACAGCTTAGATGCACTGATTTTCACTGTTCTCAAGACAGCAGAAAATCTCAGGTTGTGGCAAGATCAGGATTACCTCATTTCACAACTGAACCATAGTTCTCCTATGGTTTGTCTGAGCCCTGCCAGGGCAGGGTGTGGAGGGCTGCACAGTAGGCTACAAAGGCTCTGTTTCCAGTTTCCTTCTTGTACTTAAATATCAGAAGAACAGTGATGCCATTTCCTGGGACCAGCTTCAGCCCAGCTGAGTTTATTCCCTGTATTGAGAGTTGCACTCAATCACAGGTGACTTTCCTGAATTCTGATGGCTTTTCAGATGTGATAAAAGATTAGAAGTAGACCCTGTAGAGTTAGGAGTCAAAAGGGAAAGCTAATAAAAAGAAATGGATTTCAAGGGAGACTGTAAATATGCTGGATGTCTTATGAGGAATGCTGATAGAGGGGAGAAGGAAAATGAGAAGAAAACATAGGAGAATAGTTGGCTGCTGCTGAATGCTATGCTGGTGGTGCAGAACTGTGCAGAGGATTAGTGGCAAGAACAGGTTAAAACTTGGTGTGATAAGAAAGAAAATCTTTGTAAAGACTTGAAGGGGATGTGTGTGTGCAAGTAGAGGAGGGCTTTTTCAGTTTCACAGCAACGGGTGTGCTCCTTGGAGTAACAGGGCAACCAAAGCCAAGCTCAGGAGAGGAGGTGGAAGCGATACCAGAGTCCTATTGAAACTGCAGGGAATGTCCTTTAAGGTGAATATAGTTATACAAGCTGAGGATTATCTAGGGTAATGAAACAAATGAAAGGATCTTGGGAATTGCTGTTACTTCCGAAATGACTAAATCCTTCCTAGCCTTGTTGTAAAAATGATGCATGCTAGATCAGAGCTTTCGCACCCCTTAAGGCAAGGGACATCACAAGGCCAGTAATGTTTCTAGAACATTAAATGCTATGCAGCTTTCCAGGATTCCCAAGGAAATGTAAGAATAGTGAGAGCAGCTATGGTGAATTCATTGTTCTGAAGACTTGTGCTAGAAAGCTGAGCTTGAGAGAGTTAACTGTAAACCTGACTGGAACATTCCCTTCTCCCAGAGAATATCACATTTTAGACTTGAATGAGTATTCTACTACTCATTTAAATTCACAAAAAGTTATTCAGTCTTTCTTTGTGCATTGGATTCAGTATTTGGCACCGTGGTAGCCAAAACAGAATAGATGGTTTATTGTTGGATGCTTTTAAGAAGCAGCTGCCTCCAGTAGCAGGAAGGCAATAGAAAACCAAAAAAAACCCCTCAACAACAAAAACCCAGTCCACAAGAAATTCTGTTTATATTTTACATCCAAAACAGTATTTTGCAAAAAGGTGGTGGGAATTCTGTGTTTAGTAAGTGTAGCTGGTTGTCTTACTTCTGCACAGAATGAGTTTGGGAAAGACACATTGTATGTGTGTAGTGGCTCAAACCATATTTTTACTGGGTAATTTTGAAGATGCTATATGCCAGACTGGGTAAGTGGCCTCTTGAGCTAGGCACATTACAAATATAGATGTGTATACAATGTTCTGCCCCAAAGAACTCAAAAGATTAAGTACTAGCATAGAAAGAAGAATGTAGAAACAGGCAGAGTGAACAACATAATTTTAGCTTGTTTTATGCAGAGAGTGTTTTGGGTGGAATGGGTACTTAGTAAGTGATATTTTATGCTGCTAACAATGTTGGATGTTAAGTGCACATGAAATCGGACTCTATAATAAGGATTTTCTTGTGAGACTGTGTTTCAGTTGTGAAGCAGACCAACCTGAAGCTGTGGTGCTAAGGCTTCTTACTGAACAAGATGTTCCTTTTGCTGTGTCTGTTTGGATGCACAGCACATGATTTCTGTACAACAGTTTTGTTTATTTTACTCAGCAAAGTAACTTTAGTGGCACATTAAATCCTACTTAAAATTGCTTACCTGATCAGGCTCAAGCTGGCTCCTAAAGACAACAGGCTTCTAACAATGCTCCTTCTGTAAATTATGTGCATCCTCTTTAAGAAAAATGATTCACTACTAACAAAGAGGCTCAGGAAAAAATAACCTCATTGTGATTGCATTTGTTGTAGAAATATTGCAACATGCCCAGACTGTTGTGCTGGCTGAAAAGAAAGAAGATATTCTAAAAATGCCTCAAAACCACAAATAAACCCAAGACATCTTTGCTACTTAATACAACAGGTGTGACTGACCCAGTGCTAAGTAGAGTAAATAGAAATTAATCTGCTGCTGCCAATGTTAGTGAAGCACTCCAGGTAAACTCTGATGTGCAGGGACACTTTTCTGAAACACCAAAATGTCTTTATGGCTGTTTGTATTTTATTTTTAACCTCTGGTTCTGGTACTAAAAGAAAATAGATGAGTTTGTTTTAGAAGCAGATCTTGTTCTGCTTTCAAAGATGTCATGGCATTTAAAGCCCCCAGAAGTCAATGTGAGATTTTCTCATTGACTTCACCTACACTTTTACATAGCTCTAAATTCAGTTATATGTCTAAATTTGAATATGAAGTAGGAAGAAATATGGTATAGAATTTAAAAAAAGAAAAAGATAGGAATGCTGAGAACTGTTTTGACTAAACCCATCAGAGACCAGCTCAGAGTTTTTGCAATCTATGAGTTTTGATTTGGGAGAAAACAGTTCAAAAGCATCTTAAGGGTCATTGCCCCTGCTGCTCGCATAGTTTTGAAATATTCACTTGTTCTATGACTACTCTTTATTCCTAAGTTACATAAGTGTTTCCAAAATAAGACAAATGGCACAGGCCTGCCCATACAGCCTGCCTCTTTACCAGGTTACCAAAAATCTCCAGCAACCTAGTTGGATAACAAAGACACATATATATATCCATCTTAAAGTACATTTAGTAAGTAGATCTCAGGCTTTACAAGGACTGAGACGCATGAAATTTGCTTGATTTACTTGAATTGTAAGTAATATAATCTTAAACAGGTATGGCATACTAAAATACAGAAGAAAACCACTGTAAATACATGACTTGACATAAAGGTCATATTCAGAGGGTAGAGGTGCTTCTAGCTTACTAGATTGCTTCATAATGGTGTTCTTAAAACACAAGTTCAACTGTGTTGCTCTCTAGCTGTTCTACTTGAAGATGATGTAAAGTTTGAGTTACTGAGACAAGATACAGATTTTTCTTTTAGCTAGAGAGACTCTTGTGTTGCTGGTACACACTGTTTGCTCTCTTTCTTCTCAGGGCAGATGTGTCTAATTGGCAACTGCAGTACTTCTGCACCTCCAGGCATGTGTCACTGGACTCACAGGTTCACATACGGGTGGATTTGCATCTGATGGCCCCCATCACTGCAAAAAACCAAAACCTATTGTCAAACCACAGAGATGGTAACTGCATGGTAGAAATCACTGGGCTTTAAAGCTGTTTTGTTGAAATAACTTCACAATCATCAGATTTTTTTCTTTTGCTTAAGTTGAATATGTAGTTAAGAGTTTTTGTTAATAAGGTTCAAAAAGAAATTCAGGCTAAGGTAACTAAAAGAAACTCAATGTCCTAAACCTGATTCTCTTGATAGAACCAGTGTTGGTCTATTGACAGAAAAGAAACTGAAAAGACTTGTGGAATGAAAGTCCTCAGTGCTAAGTACTGACTTGTATGCAGCTTGCAGTCAGGAGTTAATAAATGGCAGGGAAATACAAATTTTCCATTGCCCGCTTTCATGCGGAAAGGTTCACTCAATGAATGCTCAGGGAGAACTCTACAAGTAGGGAAACAATAAAACCTGCATTGCACCTGTGTCTTCTCATCAAGCTGTTCTAAAACTTCTTGTAAGTATTGCAATAAAGGAAAGTTGTGTAGAAAGAAGGTACATCGATGACATGTTGTAGTAACTTTTGGGATCTCCTACCTAACATGAGAAATGATGTGGGGAAAAGCACCAAAATGCTTGTTTGAACTTAGATCAAAGTAGGTGATGGAGGTGGCTGCTATGAATTCATGAGGGTTTGGTGCTACAGTGCAGTAGGTAGGATAAGGGGGCAATTTTATCCCTGGTATTCAGCTGAGAAAATAAGATGCGATAACCTGCTCCATGTGACATCCTGGACCTGAATGCTTCTCTAAGCAGCCAATACCTGTGCTGTGAAGCTGACCTTACTCCCTTGCTTCTCACATCTTCAACCCCTTAATGAATCAGAGAATTATATCTTCTCTCTGTTGTTATTCCAGGAATTCCCTTCAAAATTTGATAACCAGCAATGCTCATTGACCTACTCCAGTAGTGCTTTATGTGTTATTGGTCACTGAATGTGTCCTTTGTGGTTCTCTAATTTAATTGGATTTTTTTCAATTTACCTTTCTCTGGTATATTGCAAACATAGTTAATTCAATGTGAAAGTGTTCCTCCTAGAATAGCAGTAATAGAAACTAGAATATTATGCCTGTTTTTATCTACTTATCATACAACAGTGTGTTTATATAGGGTATACTTTTTTATTAAGCTCTAACAGCGTTCTGTAGGATGTGATATGCCATAAACACAGATTGTCTTTATTTAGATTAAAATCTCCTTTTTGAATATTGCCCTTCTGATTGTAGTTTAATCCAAGCTTGCTCAGCTTTCTGCCCCTTTTCTTTTGTCTCTTTCCAGTTATGTATCTGAATGCTGTTCCTTAGTACACAGCATCTAATTCCAGTAGTGTTTAGTTTGGTGACCAGTCTACTTAAAAGATCCTCTGGTTTATGATTGTATTGGCCCTTATAGCTGAATTTATTGGTAATATTTTGTCTTCAGAAGCATGGTTACCATAGTACTGTTGTCAATGACTTTTTAAATCGCAATCTGTTGCATTATAGTTTAGGAGTTTGCACTGAGCACTAATCTATTGGTACCTCTGATGTACTTAAGGTGGCAGATCCCAGACTTTCATGAGGCTTGGGATGTCCTTGTGACCCAGTCAGGTCTTGCTGAGAAATCTGACCTCTGTCTGAAGCAGTTCTGGCTTCTACAAGTTCTGTCATTATCATTTGCATGCTGTAGGCCTTTAAGGAGATAGCTCTAAATCATTTTGGACTGGGATGGAGAATGTGAGCAGGAAAGATATTTGGATATATTTGCTGACAGATGTCTCTTTCTGCAAGGGAGAATCTCCACTGTCTCAGAAGGATCATGCTTTCTCTTTCCCCCATTCTCAAAATCTAAGTGTCCTTTTCCCAACTGCAGCTTGTATTTTTTTCCTGCAGCATAATTTCATGAGATTCCTTTTGGTTTTGCCTCAATATTTTTGTTCCAGTCAAGGATAATTTGACAATGTTTCATAATTGCTTTATGATGTTAGTAGAGTATCATTTTTTCCCCTCTGGTAAATTGTGTGAGCTTGTTTTTGCTAGGAAGTAATTGAGGTAGGATTTGAAGTTGAAGGTTGGATTAGCAAATGTCTTTTATTGGCCTTGAGTAAGTATGAACAGTTAAAATTCTTGTGTGATTCTGAACTTAAGGTCCTGTGAGTGGTCAGTCCAACGCATTTACTTAGATTTTGGCCTTTGGATCTGGAGTGAAACTGCTACACATCTGCTACATCTGGATGAGAGTCATTGCTCTCATTTCAGCTTTACTACAGTGTCAGTGTTGATGTGCTGATACATATGAACTAGCTTTCAGCTAGTTCATTCAGGAGCTTTTTCTAGTAGCAACATGCGGACTTCTGAATCCTACCAAAACTACCTAGGGAAATGAGTAAATGCTCAGGAGGCTAATTCCTGCCAAATCTGGAGGTGGGGCAGATGTATTGCTAGCAATGCTTAAGTCAGCTATTGTAAAGATACCTTGGAAATGTCTGCCCTATACTGCATCACAGCAGTTACTGGATCAGTGAACTGCTACCGGGCAATGAATTCATGATTGCTTGATGATTCCATTCATAGAAAGGATATAAAAGGATCTTTCTAAGTCTTGGGGAATAAATCTAGCTCACCTTGAAGCATATCTGTGGTTCTTCTGAATCCCATCTATGAAGTTCAACAGGTATTGAAGGTAGAATGGAAATAACTGGGAGGTTTCTGGTAATAAGAAATAGTAATTTTACCTATAACTGCTCCTTATAAAGGCTGCATAAAAGAAAAGGTGAAAGGAACTGCTATAACTACTTGATGGTTTGAGCAAAGCCTTTGCTGTTGTGAAGGGAATTGAAGAGTCCTGTTGATTGGGGTGTTAGACTAGGACCCTGAACTTCTGGGTAAGTGTGTAGGTCAGGAGATTTTTTTACATGAAAATTTCCTGAATGCCTCTAAAAAGCTGCACACTGATACATCTTCATGGAGGTTCCAGCCTATCTTTAGATGCTTCTTTGGTTGAGTATAAGTAATGGTATTTTAGGAAATCTTGAGGAGGAGGGGCAGGAACTGTTTCTCAAAATACCTTTCTCCTGGTGAGCTGTTTCTTTATATTGATGTATGTAGATGTGCAATAGATACAAAGAACGCAATGCAGGCTTGGCAGCTGGTGCAGCAGGATCAGGATAGTGGAACAAATGTCAGAATATATTCACTTTTTGCCAGAAGGTGTGATTCAAGAGAAAAATATTATGAAACTGCTGTCAAAGTCTGGGTCAGGGACTTGTAACGTTTGTCATTCAGCCCTTTTGGTGTTTCTAAATGACAGTTGAGAAAAATGAGGCAAACTGGTGCTTTCATGACAAAAAGAAAATTTGATTTCTTTTCTGAGAACGGGGTAGCAAGGCAGTGCAAAATGATGTACCACAGGGCACCTGCAGATGAACTGTATGTGCTGATGCTTTTTGAGTTTTTATACTAATGTTATATTAAATGAAGAAGCTAGGGTAATATTTAGACAGTTTGACTGGATCTTGACATAGCTGGGAATGGCTATTGATTTAAAATAGTTCTTATGAAAAGGACAAAATATTTTAAAAAAATAATAAAATCTTTCCTTAAGCTCAAGCATCACAGCAGCTCAGAGGTGATTGCTCAGAATTAATTTATCTAGCAAATCCTCTTAGTAGAAATGCCCTTAATCTGGCAAATGGAAAGATGTTCACTAATCTGAAGACTTTCTACCACATATTCAGTCTGCTTCACATGAGTTGTCTGGCTTGGAGCTTCCAGGAGTTATCTGAAGGTAGATAGTGTGAAATAGTTGTGTGATATCTCATACCTGTAAACTTGTAAAACCACTTAATTTTGGTTGTAGTTGTTTCAGGAGATTTGAAGACTTGGTCAATATGCCTTGAATCTTACATTCGTGAACAGTGAAAAGTTTTGGAAACTTTAGACCAGATCATCTACTCTTTGAGGGGTCAGAAATAAACCAGGCTTTGAATGTGAGCCTGATAGGTAAGAAGGCTTTACCTGAAAGAGAAATTTAAAAAATGGGCCCTCTAATCTAAAACAAAGACAAGCTCAACTCCTTTCCTATGCTGTACCCACCCATTGATTCTTAAGCAAAGTTTGCCTTGCCTTATTTATCAGTTCAATTATAAGATTGACTGCTATTAATTATTGGAAACTTCTTCATATGATTTAAAAATGTTTGTTTTAGGAAGAAATAGCAGAAATACCTTTTACCCTTGTTCCAGCCAGATTGGCATAATACCTCAAACTACAGATCAATCCCTGCTTTGAACTTCTGGACCTATTGATAGAAGGGCAGATCTTTTATTTTGATAGAAGACAAGGTCAGCTCTTTTATAAAATTTGGCTCCTATGTAAATACAAATCTAAGTGGAGCAAAGAATGATTTTTTTCCTGATTTATGGTGTGACCCAAGTCCTGTAATGTCCTTCAGGTCTGATTTAATGCTGGCACAATCTCTGGGTTTGACTTTCCAGTTATTGGTCATTCATCAAGAAAATGGATGAATTCGATCTATTGTTTTCTCAGGTGGACTGCTGCTCCCCCTGTGTGCCTCACTAAAGTTCAGAGGGATTCAAGCCAAAAGGAAGGATTTTCTTTTGATCCCTGTCCCCCTGCCTTTTGCCTTAAAACTTTTTCAATGTGAAGGAGAGGAAAAAAATTCAGGATGAGCAAATGTCTTCTAATGTTGACTTATCTTCAGCCTGGTCCATGTGGATGACATGCTGAACCACAAACACTTTGACACTTCCATACACATCTGGATTCACCACTCTAAAGGAACGAGCAGGAAGTAGTGAAACAGGAAAAAAATTACAAAAAGACATAGGGATTTAAGAAATAATCTTCTGTCTTTTTTCTGAGTGCATAGACATGACCTTTGAATAATGTGAAAGATTGAAATGGCACATGCTGATTTCAGTGGTGAAAGTAAGAGCCACAGGAATCAGCCAGTGAAGTGAAGCCACTGCCAACTGTCATCTTCAAATGAATTATTAACATACTGTGCAAAACAATGTGGAGGCTATTTAATTTGCTACTTAGGTGGAATTGCCTGGGAAATTACCTGTTTGCTCTACCTTGGTTTAATTATAAACATGGACATGATTAAGAAGCTCGTCTCACTTGAGGGAGGGTAAAGGAGAGTTGGATGCAACCTTTTTGCCTTCTGTTGAAACAATGGCTGCTTTTCCAGCTACTGGAATTGGATGGTCATCTGCTGGGATTATTCCAGACACTGCTATAGACTGCAAAATAGAAAAGTGTGAAGAGTTCCTAAAATAGATTAGTTCAAACAGTCTATAGATTTGACTGCCAGTCTGCTTCCTTGAAGTAGGGATGTAACCTGGGGGAGAGAGGGAAAGAGGATGAATATAATTTCATCCTCATCAATGAGAAATCTGCTATATCTGCAACTTAGAGGTCCTTCCTAGTCCCTAGCCAAGAAACCTGCAAAGCTCTGTGCTGACAGACTGCATATGTTTAAGCTACTAAATGTTTTCACCTCCCACTGGCTTCATACACTTCAGCATGGAGAACCTTGCAGTATTGAGCTCTAAATCAGTTGATGCATTGTCACAGCTCCCTGAATAGATGGCCAAGTCAGAGCTGAATTTTATTAACCTTGCCTAATTTTAACTGTGGGCCAAACTCTGCTTCCTTTTCTTCTGTAAATGATCCCATTGGTTCCACCTCATCTAAGTTACTAGAGTATTACTTGCCTTTGAAGTAGTAATCTACAAGAATAAATTCAATGATTTTAATTAAATGTGAAGGATAGAAACCACTTGGGAAGTAAGGGGAGATTGAGACAGTCGCTAAATACTCTGTAGTTACAAATGGAAGTTATGTGCCATACTGCCATTGGAAGTTAATTTTGGAGAAGCTAGAAATGCACTATGATTTTAAACAACGTGGTAAGCTGCTACTTATGCTGCTACAGTCACTGGAGATGTGACAAACAGCAGGTTTTATGACCAAGCCTAATGTATCCTGGACTTTCTGAGGTGTGAAGGCAAGGGTGACAACTCGCTCACCTGGACCTGCTTGGTGGTGTTATAAATGGCAGTGTGGTTACTAAGACAGATGGTCAATCTTGCTGGGAACGGCAGGGCAGGTAACTGCCTGCAGAATTTCTGCTGCTTGTCATATTCTCTTGGGATCAATGTCAGCTTCTACCAGTTGGATGTTGTAATGATCATGACTTGAGACCTTCTTATATGTGGATCAGGCTGCCAAAACCAAGCAGAGGTATGGAGTTTCTGTCCTGGCTATGCAGGTCACTTGTGCAGGCTGGTATTTTTCTATTATTTCCAGTTCTTGATCAGTCCCAATGATTTGGAATTTGATTTAACAGTCGAGGATCTATTTAAGCAGTCTGGCAGGACTCGACATTAAAGAAACATAGTGAAGGTCCACAGATGGCGTGGTAAGATGAGTTAGTTGAGGTCCAAATGCAGAAAAGCATTTAAATAAAAATTGCATCTGAAGCAAGCAACTGCTTTGCCTGGAACTTGTGAGAAAAGATGCTTGAACTTTTTTCTGCTGCTTTTAAAATGGTGTTAGTATATGATCTGTTGTAGTGGCTGTTATGATATTCCTTCAGTAGCCTAGTAAATCTGAGATTACAAGCTTAGAAGGTCTCAAGAGATTGAGGAACTGCACCTTAAAAGATTCAAGGATTAACAAGTATTTTTGCAAAAAAAAAAAAAATTAACCTGAGGCTTGGATATAAGGTTCTTAAGGATTTGTGGAAGAAGGCTGCATGAGGGACCCCTCTCAGCTGGACTGTACTAAGTAGCAATGAATACTTTTACCTGTTCCCTGTTGTAGCTTAAATTACCTTCACATATTGTCTGTGAAAATACATAAAATACTGGCTTGCCCTGTATTAAAAAGGAAAGCCATTAGTCTGGTGTGGTTTTAATGCAATTTGACCCCATTGCATATATACAGAAAGAAAAGCATTTAGTCTCTTCACTAATACAATCAAGCAGGTATTACCTGATGAGTCAGAGGTTTACAAGCTCTAGTCAAAATTCTGTGATAAGGAACAAGC
This sequence comes from Aramus guarauna, assembly GCA_013400195.1. Classification (NCBI taxonomy): domain Eukaryota; kingdom Metazoa; phylum Chordata; class Aves; order Gruiformes; family Aramidae; genus Aramus; species Aramus guarauna. The sequence goes on from VXBL01009512.1 coordinate 2,191,570, forward strand.
TGTACACAGATGGCAGAAGTTAATAGTCTGATCCTGCCATCAGGACACATAAAAGAAATTATCATCCATAGAAGACAGAACAGTTCTGATGGCTTGGAATAGATCTGTACTGCCCTGTACTTTGTACCCTCATTTATATAACAGTGTTATCATTCTGCTGCACTGAGTATTATTTTTAAACTGGCATAAATAATTCCACAAGACTGAGGATAACAGAGGACTGTAGGACCAAGTCAAGGAGTCTGACTTAATCTTGAAAGGAAATGTTGCATTCCCATTTTTTTTTGGGGGGGTGGAATTAATGAAACTTATTACCATAACTAAAGTGATATTTGAATCTGGTCTCAGGGATGATGTTGCCATGTGACATATAATGGGTACACAAGTACATTTGTAGCATGGAGACCAGAAGCTTGTTTCCCCTTTTATATTGCAGGATACCTGCTGTGTTTAGCAATTAAAGGTTCTCCCAAAGCCTTCTCAGTGTGTCAGAATCCTGTGGCTGATGATAGTGGTGGAATTTCCCCCCTTTGTGTTTCAATGAAAATAGTTTGCATTGGGGCATCATATAGCTAGATCTCAAATCACAGCTGTTTTAATTATCTTGAGGTGCTTATAAATAAACTAGGATAAACTCTTATTTGTCAGACACATTAATTAAAGTTCTAGACAAGTAGCTATTAGGAAGTACTGCTATGAAGACATGAATACATATAAAAGGCTTTGCAATTAAAGAATGCCATAAAGCCAAGAGACAGTTTTGCTTTGAAACAGAATGTATAAATGTCTGATTTTATGGTTGTAAAAGATCAGGCATTGTGGTCACTAACATGGCATTGAGATCCACCATCAGGGTGCAATGTAATAATTCTTCATGTTGACAAAACTCCATGAAACTTGCTTACATGCTGTCATGTATCTAAGGTACTTAATGAGGGAGCGGGGCTGTGCTGTCCAACAAGGAGATTTGGAAGCAAATACAAATGTGAAGAAAATACTAACATACAAACTGCCACATGTTCTAACATCTGCAGTGTGTTCAGGCTTACAAAGCAACCAAGTGTCTAGATAGTTATTTTTGTCTTGGGGACAGAAGATGGGGAAGGGAATGCTCCAGTTCCCTATGAATGTGAGGCCAGTGGAGAAACTATTCAGTCCAGAAGGATCCAAGTCCGTGCCTCACCTACTTGGTGAGTTAATATATTGTGTAGCTCACGAATGGCAGCAATAACTTGACTTATACATGAGAAGGGACAGTTGTTCACTTGTGTAACTTTCAAAAATGTTTTTATTTATGGTGTTAAATAGGTGATAAGAACATAATTTAAAAGTATAGTTACAAGCTCATCTTCAATTACTAGTAAAACATAATTATACTGAAGACAGCTAATTAATATAGGACAAGTTCATAAATATGATGAGGTAGCTTATGATGTGATTTATAATGTTTTGTTGCATGCTGAAGCAATTTAACTGTGTATCCAAGGCAAAAATAACTGAGTTTAAGCAGCACTTTGTGGGAGCTGGAACTCCTGTTATAATCTTCCAGATCTCAGACAATGCCAACCAGGACTCAAATGTGACTTTTCGCTTGGTTTTGGCTGCAAGGAATACCTATGTGGCCAACACATCAAATGCTAATCCAGATATTTTCATCCTAGTGGCCTTCAGAGAGTGGAAGGAGCCAACTTAAACCCAGGTAGAAGTGGAACCGGTTTGCCTTTTGCCCAGAGGTGGTGGATGTGTTGAGCACTGGCATATTCTTGTAGTACTGTTGTGGTGGTTTGTGGCAGCTGTTATGCTGTCACAACTGTGCATAATCTCATGTAGATACTGAGGAGAATGGTGACATGTAACATGTAGTCCTGCAATGCTATGTGATTTTTCTTACTACTTGCTCCTTGGGTATTTTTGAAGCATGAAGTACTACTGTTGGTATACAGGGATTTCTGCTTCTGTGAAAACACTTGGCAGGTGACAAGTCTTTTTTTGTAGTATAACCTTTATCCTCTGCCATGAAGAGGAGACACTGCAGAATCATGAATTCTTTCTTTTTTGCCTGGAAACTTGATTCTGAAGCATCCACTGTGCTGGCATAATTCTCTTATTACTAAAACCTGGTCCTCCTTGCTTTTCTAGGCAAGGTATGTAGAATTCAAGGTCAAAGTCAAATTTTGAAATAAAATAATCTGGCTTTGTAAGACTAACATTGCCCTCACACCACTAGCCAGTGTATTATAACTTCTGTACTAATGGTCTAACTTGAACAAAATTTAGATAACAAAACTTGCATTCCTGCAGACATCTGTTTAAAACAACTGTCAGTGAAGACAGACTAGTGATTCATTACAGCATGAACATTACAGTATAGTGTGAGCTCAACTCTTATGGACATGAGAAAAATCTATACTACTTCATTTTTGGTTATGTATTTACTACGAGTGAAAATCACTCTGGATTACTTCCCCCCCTAAGTAGTTCTGACAGAGGAGGGTATTTTTCATTTACCTGCTTGTTCTTGCAAAAATGTTAGTCATTTTGAATTAAAGAATTGAATGTGTGATTGGTTCAGCTGTTTCTGGCATAAGTTGTTTTTTTCTTCAGTTCCTTAATGGTTTTTAATAATGTCTCTTTGAAATTGCTAGTGGAAAAATATGTATTTAGCAAAAAAAAAAATTATGGAAGTGAATGGGATGCTTGCAATTAGATTAAGGCCAAATAAAACTTTGGGTCAGGTAATTGAATGAGATTAAAGTTTGGGTTCAGTTGAGTAAGATCTAAGAAGCTGATGGCTGTAGTAAAGCTGAAATCCAAAGTAGTGGAACTCTGTACAATTAGTTATGTCATGAGATTGAAAATTCACATTCCCACTGGTGGCAATCTGTGTCCAGACATAGGCTGACTTTGGAGTAATAGACCTGTATTTAAGCTTCCTTCTGACACTGAGAACAGATTGGCCCATCTTACTTTAAGTATTAACGTGTTGGATTTTTCCCCATAGTTTAGGGCAATGCACACTTATTTTATCTGTTCTCCAACAATCTCATTCATGGACTGCTGAACTTGATCATGGACATAAGCCCCATTGATGGATTTTATTTTTCCAGCAAAATGTTTATTATCTGTTAATGTTTTAAATACTAAGAAAGAAAAGGCTTCACTTGTGGCTGAATTGCTAAGTTGCAGCACTTTCCCCGCATGATTTCTACCATGTCCAAGTACTGTACTTCTTCATTCAATATGTTTTTTCCCTTCTTCATCCTCTGGAAACTTGATAGCATTGTAGCTTCCAGGTGTAGGCTGCCAAAGACCAAGCCGGATGTAGAATCTAGGGGTTTTTTATTGTGAGAAGGCTTCAGTGGTCTCCAGAAGTGTATGCTGTAAATGCAATTATGCAAATAGCTAGGAAGCTGGCTAAAACAAAGAATTAGGAGCCAGATTAGACAGAAATATTACAGGGCATCTGAAATAGGAGGTTATGGATGACTGGTGGGATGAAGTACAGGGATGAAATTCTCAGTGAAGTCTAGTGTTGCAAAAATGGGTAGAAATTCAGGATTTCTACCCAGTCACGTATGAGGAATATATTCACTCGTTCCTAGGAGCACACTAATAGACATCTTTCTGATGCCAATCCAGCCTGTGTTCCTTTCTGTAAGTATGCATGTCAGGCAACACTAGCACAGATATCGGTCAGCCAAACAGATGTTCTCTGATAAATAGCACTCCTTGGTTTGAGCTTTTTATTGGAAGCATTTGCTTCACTGATACTTGTAATGCAGTGAGACTTCTATCACTCTTGTTTCAATTTTTATCTCTCTTTTCCCCCTGCTGCTTTATAGAGTAGTTTGTCTTGTAATCCTTTCCTTATTGCTGGAAAATTGTCCATTTTAAGCCCTGATTCTACTATCAGCTATGCCAGATCAAATCCAGAGCAGCTACCCTGGGGAAGGACATTCCAATCTGAGCGCTGCAGTTGTCATATCGGGGTTATATTCTGTCCTTTTTATCAGCAGTGCCAACCAGGAGTAAGTCAATAAAAATCATTCTTAAGTATTGCTTTTCTCTTACTGATTTTGTGAATTATATTCAGGCATTGGATTTTCAGCAAAACACTCCTGACCATAGCTCATAGCTGTCTGCACTGTTTGGTTAATAAATGCTGTTGCAGTAATAACAACCTGAACAATTGTCACAGTGTTAGCTGAAGTACAATGTAAAAATAATCCAAGTAGTCTGATTTCTTCATTGCAATAATTATTTTGTGATAAATATATTTTTATCTCATTTTGAAAACCTGTGTTAGCCATGAAATTGCAAGATAACTTGGGTAATCGCAGGGAACAAAAAAGCTACATTTTACTATTCTTGTAAAGGATCATAATCTGACTTTCCCCTGCCAATTACTATCTAAATACTATGAGCCTGTGGTTCCATTTGGTTTGGCAATGCAATTTGTAGGTCAATTTGAATGCATGCATTTGCTTACATAGATGTAAAACTAGTATAACTCTACCTCTTACAGACCTATAGGAAATAAGCCTCTGATCAATAAATAGGTGTTATTTCAACTTCCCAAATGATGTAATACAAGAACTTTGTTTTGAATAAGAAATACATTGCAGAAAATCATGTTCCATTCAGGTACAATTAAGAGCCAGAACACTGTCATTTCTGAAAGAAAATATTCATTACAAATAATTTGTTTGGCGCTCATTACAACAGAAATGGCAATATCATCTACTATATGCTGTGAGTAAAATTAGCTTAGAAATAATTATTTTTAATGTGCTACAAAAATATTTCTGACAAGTTTTTAATCATACTGTGATTGTTGTAGTTATTGTGCTTCTGAGTCAGACACAGGATGGTATATCATGGAAATAAGCTCAGCTGTTTGGGAAGAAAAAAATACAGTCCTGTAGTGAAACCCCTTAAATAGAGATAGAATTGCTCTAATGTGGGAAGTGTTTGTTTGGTTCCACTCTAACAGAAGGACATATATTGATATACAGTTCCCTCAGTGTAGTCAAAATACTTTGGTCGTGAGTTCCCAGTCTCGGGTGAATCTTGTTCCAGTCATGCTTCTTTTTGCTGATTTTTTCATGAAAACATGCATCTGGATCATAAATGCAAAGTTTGGACTCATTCTTGCAAGGCTTCATGTACTGAATGTTGGTGGACATGAGAACGTGTTCATTAAAATAAATATTTACTTAGGCATGTCAGTAAATTAATTGGGCACCCGTACACTGCTTGCCAGATTGGGTATGCACTCTCCACGGGACAGCAGATGTGCCAAGGTGAGATACTTGTTCTCAGCGGACAGGGAGACGACAAACTCTTACCAGTCCAGTGCGTTGTATATTATGGTCATGACAAAACTGGTGGGGTTTTTTTTGGGGTGGGGGAGGGAGGGGCAGAGAACAATAGTAGCTTGGGATTCCTCTGTGTAATGGTAATTTTCTGGGGCTGACAGTGAATGTGAAAGAACTTGTAGTTCTCAGACCCTATGAAAGAGCAGAATTTTTCCAGGGTGTGGGTTTTTGATTCATTATTCTCTATTTTATACAATATTTTAAACTGGTGTTTCAACTTATGGCTCTTGTATTGCACTAGTTTGTGCTTTCAAAATAAAATTATGATTATTATCTATGTTTCTATGTTACATTAATTTTTGTATGGGTTACTGCAAACACTAGCAGGATACATGGACAGTATAATTACATTAGCTAATAACTTCCAGATATACTGTAAATAGATTGTAAAATAGGTCAGAAAAATTGCTGAAACTTGAATCTTCCTTGTCCCTAAGAGGTATTTTTGAAACACTTTTCTCATAATCTGTATTATTTCAACAATATTTAGCTCACTGAAATTCTAGGTCTCTGCTAGAAGTAGGATATATAGTTTTACTCCTGTTTAAAACCAGTTCTGTCATGCAGCACATGTCCTCAGGACACATTTCAATCTCAAAACTCAAACTTGAAGTATAGTGCTTTCTGCAAAGCACTTATGAAAGCCTGACACCAGAAGATGCAGGTGAATTCCCAGGCAGACATGGAATAAATTGGGAGCAACATAAAGCAGCCTAATGAAGTAAGAGAATGAATCAGTGTTTCTCAACTTAATCATCAGATAATGAACACTCTGATTCACAGTCACAAGGAGATGAAACATTGCAGAGAAATATGTCAAGTGAAGAGCAACAGGAAGACAAAGGCAAGAATACTGAAGGGAGAGGTTTGTTAAAAAGTGTGGGAACTAGTCGAATACCTAATAATCATGAAGCCAAGGATCTTTTAGTCGTGTTGACAATTTTAAACTATGTATTTTAGTGAATTCCTTACTGCTGCTTTGTGAGTCATGCTCAGAGAACAGGGCAAAGCGCACCCTGTTCTGTATTGCCCGGCATCCCGTGTGCCAATGGGGCCTTACCACAAGACAAATGCTAATACTAGTTTGTGGCTTGAGCTGTGTAAAATCACAAGAAGCTCAATTAAATGGGATAAAATAGCCAGAGGCTGCTTGGACTTTCAGAGAGTTTGTCCCATCTTGGGTATATATGTGATTTAAGGCTTCCTTGTGCATTCAGGTGGTGCCTCAGTTGGGGTTATAGACCCTTATTAGTGTTGTTTGAAAGGTATTCATTATTTTAAAATAGCTTTTAAAGCATCTCTTTGACAAAGCTCTATTAAATTTTCTTTCTCCATAGTGTTGTGGACGCTTTTCTAACTTTAATGGCCCTGCTGATGGGGAAAAATGGTTCTGAGTAATACAGGAATGCAAGCTGCAGGAAACTAGCTCCCAAGATGGGCAGCTAATTAGGAGCTTTGCTGTTTTGTATCGGGGACTGGACTATGGGAAGGATGATACACAATAGCTTGCTTCTGACACAGTAGATGGTATTGTGGTTCTGTGTTAATTAAGGAATAGATTGCAGCCTTATGTTAATAGAGTAGATGTGATAGCTAGATTATTTGTCTGGAACATATATAGAATGAATGCTGAGATTGTTTTGGTACCAGACATCTTGATAAGACACCTGCAAGCCTAAAATATAATAATAGTGTAACCATGGTAATGCTGTTGAAATAGGATTAATGTAATGTTAAGAACTAAGATTGATGTAATAGTAGATGAATAAATTTCTAACTAACATTCTTGGAATATACTGTTAGGTGCTTTTGTGTATGGTGGGCAAATTCATGTTTTTTTATAGTGGCTGGCCAAACCTATTTACCTGGGTGCTGAGGAGACTTGGTGGTAAAGACCTTTGTTTTCCTTTGCTTTTGTATGTGTGGGATGGGGCAGGGAGGCAGAAGGTTTGTGGCTCTGATACTTCTCCTGCTTTGTGTTTGAGCCGCAATAATATTTGAAATAATTTACAGTAGCATGCATGTTGCATGGGTTGAGCATACAGATTCTACTGAGTTGCCTTCTTCACCCCAGATATCCAATTTTTGTGGGACGTTATCAGAGTCTTCCCATTAGTCATGGGCACCATCTTTCCCCCCCTCAAAAAAAGTAAGCTGTAACAATTAAGTACAACAGTACTGGCTACAGAAAACAAACTCTTAATCTAATTTATATTAAACTATAACTTATTTTTCTAATAAACCTACTCTGCATTAATATCATATTTGGTATTTTATAGTCCTACCTACCTTTAGAAATGTAGTTTAATCAAACCCTCATATTTCCTCTTATTTCCTGCTGCATTATTTGTTGCCTCTCTGGTTCAGGGTACATCACCACAATTATTTACATCTTTAATTAGCTTTGCATCATTAATCTAGGCTGCTTCTCATCTTTCTTTAGATGGAGTAACAGTTGAATCTCTGGAAGAGCGTAACTGTTAGAGCTACTGCAGTTCCCTTCACATCTTATGGCCAATATCTTATGAGGTGTTAATACTTACGTGTGCTTCACTGCACATGGATACAGGATTTAAAGTCAGTGTATTGCAGCCCAAGGAGTTTCTCTAGTATCTAAAATATATTCAGGAACACTAGATAATGGTGCGGGTAGATTCAGGCACAATAAATAGTGGTGTGCTATCCCTTTAAAGCTACTTGAAGTGCATTTTTCTTGGCCAAATTTTGGGTTTCTGTAAAGCTGAGCTGCCAAAATAATTGGAAGATTGTGGTATTAAAGACTCCACTTAGACATCCACAGAGCTGCTAAACTATTGCTGCAAGAAGTTCCAGTAACGACAGTGTGATGTCCAACTGAAGTGCCAGGTTCCACACTAACCCTAGGTCTTATGCTGCTCGAAGGTGAGACTGTGCTGAGCTCTCTACACCAATACAGTTACTTTTTTTATTCACTGCAATTGGTTTCTAAGGAGTCACCTCATGCACACTAGGATGGGGAAACCCTGAAGCAAAACACAGCCTGTCTATGTGAAGTCTAGGACCATGTCTGAGCACTACCCATCTTCCCTCTCCCCCTTTGCCCTGGACTGCTCCTCCCCAGGGAGCTTTCTCTTCATGCATTAGTGGGGAAAAGTAGGCTCTGTGACAAATGTCATAGACTTTATCCCTATGTGAGGAGACTGTGTTATCAAAATCACTTCCTCTTGAGCTCAACTCTGGTTCAGAGTCTAGTCATGAATTTTATTTGTCTCAAGATGTTTTTTTTTACTTGGTGAGCTTTTGTCCTTGTTTTATTTCTTGGTGACTTCAAAATGAGGAGACAGTGAAGTGATCGGTTTTCCTCTTATTCATACAAGAGCTTTCCTGTAGTGATTCTAGACATCCAGTTATCTCCTACCATGCTGGGTTATTTTAATGTAACTGCTGTTACATGTAGTAATTAGGCAAAGGAGGCTTCTTGGCTCTTATTTTAGAGAGTGTGACACACATTCCCTCTTTGAATGGAGGTGTACGCTGCTGGGAAAGGGCTAGATTGTACCTACAGGAGAAAAAATTATGCTGCATGAGAAATGCAGAACATACTGCCAGCAGCTTTTCACTGTTTTGGTCCTTTAAAATTATTCACACTTTGCAGAAGAGTATTTTGATTTCATTGATTTGTTCTGAGATTCTCAAAGTGATCTCAAGAGGATTAAGATCCACAGTTCCCATTAATTTAAATTGGAATTACCAATAGTTAAGTACCTTAAATGGTTTGGGAAATCTCAGTGGTTTTTTTATTATATAACACTATTCAGTGCAATTAACCTGCAGAGCAGGGAACCCTGAGTGTGGTGAGCAGGTGGAATAGTGATTTGTGTTGGTCCCAGCTCTTTTATTTTGACAATCCTGGCTTGATTCAGGGTTCAGGAAGTTTTGCATGGCCCACGAGGAGAGGCAGCATGTGCAGGAAAAGACTGCCCAGGAAGGTCAGTCACGCTTACAGATTAGAAGAGTTGCACTCTTGGCTAAAACAATTAATTTTAGACCATGGTAGACAGGTACTGCAGGTGGATGGTGCTCCAGAGTTGGGGACCAACATCTAATCTTAAATCTTGTTTATCTAACAAAAGATCCTGTTTATGTCAGAGAAACAATCAGTTTTTGCTGTCCTGTCAGTAGTATACAGGACAACCTGTCCAACTGGTACATTAGATTCTACTGCTCAAAAACATCATTCTTGGTTTTTGCCTTGCATACCTCTGGTTAGCTTGGCTTTTAGCCTATTGTTTCTAATATTCAGGAATATATCTACAGAGACACTGAAGCTATACCTGTAGCTCAATGTAGAAGGACAATGCAGTTCTGTTAATAGCTAGGAACTTAAAAGACTCCAATTATCTCAGGCTTCCTGCATAATGTTTGGCAAGTCATGCGCTCTCCCTATTCTTACACATCCATCACAGAAGTCATGCATGCTCCATATCTACATGAAAGGGTAAATAAAACTGGTGTCAAAGCTCTGACTGTGGATCTGGAGCCAATGTCTTAATCCCCAAGCCTGTAAAAGTATGTCCTTAGTACTGTCAATATGATACTTATAATCTGGGTATTGTCAATTTTTTGTATTTCAAGTAGCGGTCTGAATTTGAAGCGTTTTAAATGGCAAATTCTTAATAAAGAATATGTTAAAACCAGCTTTTGGAATTAACTTAGTGTTTTGGGTGCTAGATAGTTTTAAAACAATGAGCAACAGAGAATCAAGGACAGCATTCTAGTGGAACTACCTTTCTTCATAAATTCACTTTGTTTATTATCCCAGCTGAGTAAATTGTATAAGGGGAAAAACATCACTGAAACCCTCACTAGGCATTAGTAAAAAATTATCTTAGAACTCAATTTTAAAATATTCCTAGTCTTCTGAGTGGTGCTCCAGGTAAGCCCATGTTGACATACTCCTCATCTATAAATTACTGGGGGGAAATGAATAGTGCCAAGCTGGTCTAAGTAGATGATCAGAGTACGTTATTTCCACAACAAGTAGGTATAGGATAGAATCAAATTTTGCATCATGGGTAGGAGAGCACTAGTCTGGGAAACAAGTACATTAGGGCATGCAGCTTTCTTAGCATCAGCTATTATATCCTTTTAAGCCATATTTCTGCTAGTACGTTTCCTTCTTGAAAATTGGGAATGTGTTCTATTTTTATAGGAATGAGCTTATTGCAAATTGGCGCACTCTGCTGTGTACACAGCTTTCTGTGCCACACAGGGACCACAGTGCAATTATCAGAGGCATCCATTGAAGGACTTGAGTAATTTGCCAAATGTTATTTTGTTTTCAGATAAAGTAAATAGTTTTAGTATTGAAGGGCATTAAGTACTCTAACTTTTTGCTTAGTTATTTAAATAGTCTTATTTCTCTTACTCCTCCTCTGAGTTGTCCATTTGTCTGTGCTTGAGCACAGAAATGTGACTGATTGCCTCTAATGTCTTCTGTGAATCTGAGCATATGGGAGCTCATCCTGAGATGTAGCTATACAAGGATGTTAATTTAAAGGAGGAGGTCAGTTTAAAACACTAGGTCCTCTGTATGAGAAAACAGAATGATGGTTTTTGACAGCTGTGGTACTCTCCTTAAAAATAAAACAATTTCTGACACAAATGGTTTCACAAAGGCTTGTCTTCTGGTAGTGAATTACTCCTTGTATTAACCTGCTGGTGCACTGCAGAACAGACCCATAGTGCTACGTATTGCCCCTGCAGATCATCGCAGGAAGACTGGGGTGTGTCCCTTAAGCTGCCTGTTTTCCTATGCCTTCGTAGTAATATGGAGAATGTATATTGCAAGCCTTTTCTACCTGCTACTTCTAATTTTAAACTGTTCAGTGTTCCTTTCCAATGAGAGTAAGCACTGCTGTGTGGTGCATGTGTGTTAACAAACATCTTCAATACATACAAGCTGCTCCTTGAACCATAGAGCTAATAAAGCCTGGCTTCCTTTTGATTTACCTCCCATGTTTCCTGTACCCAAACTAGTCTTAAACCCCAGCGGTTGGTCAGGTGTACGCTGCTACGCTGTTGGGTAGGTGAAACATCCCTCCTGTTCTTTTAGAGCATGCCTGAACTGTCTCCAGCTGCTGTTTTTCATGAAGCTGTTAGGAATGTAGCACCCAAGACCTCTGCTGCTTTGTCATGTGTGATGATGGTTGGCCAGGTTCAAAAGCCGTTGCAGAGGACTGGCAGGCATTGTGATCCCATAAGCCTCGTTTCCTTAAGGAACCCAGGCTAAAACTACCTTCCCACATTATATGGTATTATATCGCATTATTTAATGTGTGTCTTCAGGAAATGATAAATGCCAGGCAGCTTTCATTACCTGCAGCACTGAGTGCACTCATTGTCCTTGTTACTTTGATAGTGCCATGAATTCCTAACATTTCCTGCTTTTTGGAAGGAATTACATACCTTCTTGTGCTGTGCAGCTTTGCTTTGTCAGAAAGCTCACTTTTTCCTTTTAAGTTTACTTTTCTCTTCTGTTTTCCCTTGCCAGGGGACCATTAATTCTGTCATAACAGTGTACTTGTTTGTCACCACCTCCCCACTGGTTTTCAGAGCGGAGCAGGTCTTGGTTTGCGGAGGGAGGGCAGGGGGAGTGGAAGTGGTGCGAAGGCTTTCTGCAGTTGACTTCTGTGCAGAGAATTCCCCGTACTGGCTTCTTCACTCTGACTGCTTTATCACCTTCAGCAGCCAGCCTTACCTAATCCCAGCCTGTGTCAATCAAGGATCCCTCTTCTCCTGCATTTATATCTTTCCTTACTTTCAACTTTTTGACTGTTTTCAACACCTCCTTGTGTCTCTACTGACAAGTGCTTTTGAACAGATGCCACACTGCACCTTGTCAGAACTGATCAGAAATATGCATCTGGATGACTTTTCTGCATGTGAGAAAAAATTGGCATCCTTATTTAGTCTTCTAGGTATATATCAAATGATGGATTCAAGGGAGTTTAAGTTGGAGCCAAGTAGGTGTGATTCTTGTGAGGCTGATTACTTTTCATGGTATACAGTACTGCTGTTCATAGTGAAATAATAATAATCTCATTTTTTTATATAATTATTTTGGCAGCAAATGTAACATGGTGAAACTATGCAATAGTGTCCGCTGTTCCTGAAAGGCTGAATGTTTAAAGACAATGATCGGTAGGTTCCTCTCAGTGATAGCAAGTGTTTGAATTCCAAGTACCTGACCCACAGCTGCTTTTTGAGTGGTAGGGCTGATTGTTCTGGTGACTTCTCCCCACCCCAACTGTATGTGTGCGCTGCAATTTGTGCAATTACCTTTTCACTCTTGACCAAGTTCTCTTGCCAGACTTTGAAGTAAAACAGCAGAGAGACAGATAGTAACAATGAGTTTAGTCTGAATACCTTAACATAGAAAATCAAATGAATAAACACATTCTCCCACTTCCAATTTTTTATCCCTTGCTGTTTACTGTATTCTCACACTGCACCCCCCATCTTTCCTTTTTGGTATCCTCTTTTCCTGGGTTTTACAGATGTGTCTAAATCTTAGCGGTGTTAACATCAGACCAACTCCAGCTACTGAGTTCCTTTTAAAACCACAATTTGAGAGCAGGATGAATGAATCTTTGACTAAAATAGTTCATGTTTTAACATTATTCATCTCTGGCAGATTGCTGCCTACTGGTATAAAGGTGGCTGGATTGCTCTATGTGAAAACAGCAGGCTGTGGAGCATGCAAAGTTTCATCAGCCTGTTTTGCACATAGGTCATAGAAGGTGCTTAAAGGCTTTGTGTACATTTAAATAATTGCCATTATCTTTCTTGTCACAGTTGATTCTTGGTCTCAAATTTACTTTAGCCTTCTTCACCTCTAGAGTTGTCCTTTTAACAATGTTCCTGAGGGTAACAGAGGTGAATCCATTTGTGTATTTTTCATCTCTTTTGTATTTTTGTCTTGTGCTTTTGTAGAATGACTCATCATGGAAAAGAAAATAGCTTTTGGCAAGCTGTTCTCCTGAGGGGGGGGGGAATACAAAACCAAAAAAAAACCCTAAAAAATAACACCCCCTCCCAGTTTTTTGTCAGGCAGATACAATGAACTAATAAGGTCAACAAACTGGAAAGTTGTTTACTTTTAGTCTTTGACTTCTGAGCGTGGAGTTCAGACTTTCTGGGGGCATTTTGACACATGTGACCAGGCCATGGGGGAAAATACACCACCAGCTACTGGGAACAAGGTTTATCTTAAGCTTATTCTATATGGTCCTGTTCATCTGAGTCTCCTCTTTTTATGTGAGGTTTTGTCCATTACCATTCAAATATGATCTGTCTTGAAATAACCAGTCACTGGTGGCAGATACATAAGTATCAGTTAAATCTTAAACCCTTTTCTATCATTTTATGGCTTGTATTCTGGGCCTCCTATGCTGACAAAGACCTACATTTATTCAGTGGATTCTACTCTGGGATGGTGGTTTTTCACATCACGTCTTTGAACTGTTGTAGTACAATTTTTGTACTTGTTCTGTGCCAGTATAGGTAAATTATACTTCATAGCAGAACTAAACTACCACCCTAAAATGAGTGCTGAAAACTGTTGCTGTTCCTTTTAATGATTTAATTTGGAAGATCTTTGTGAGAGTGTATTTTATAAAAGCTTCACCAGCCTAAGCTTCCCTTAGGCACTGAGCGGCAGTGTGATGCATAGTGCTTTCTTATTGTGATAGTTGCAAGATATCAAAAGTAATCTTAACAGTGAAGGAGGCATCAAATGAGAAGAAAAGCCTTAGAGCAATCTGTATTCTACTGCATTACAAACAGGTGCATGGGCAATCTTCAGGTCTCTTGGATAGTTGTGACCACAGGTTGGAATGGTTCCAATGTTCACAAAGCCATTAATTTCTTATTAAATGCAATAATGCAGAATAAGAGTCATCCTTTGTAACATGAGATGTTTAAGTCAGCACAGAACTGAAGTCTGAGTGCTAAAGTTTGCTTCAGTGGATGACTAGACTGGGCTTTAAAATCCAGGCTGTAGCAGGAAGCTTGGCTGGATTGTCTGGTTCTGCACACAATGGGCGGAGGAAATAATTAGAAGGGATTTGGCTAGAGAGCAGAGGTATTTTGAAGCATGGTCTGGAAGTATCAAAGTCTATAGGAATATACAAGCTCCATCAGTGTTTGACCTTTTTGAGTGGAACTTAGCAAAAAAAAAAAAAACAAACCACAAACTTTCAAAGTCTAGAAGCCCTTATGGAAAACACTTTTCCACAAGATGTTTTTTCCTAAAATTACTGTTGTACCAGCCGTGAGGATTCTAACTGTGCTGACAGAGAATAGCTGAGCCTCTGCACCTAGATTGGCTTGTGAGTAGTCTAGTGATTGAGTTCATTCAGCTGTAATATCTTCTTGTTTCTAAAATATTTTTTTATCCCTCACTTGTTCTTTGATTTTGTGCTTCTTTAGGAAAAACAAAAACCATGAGCTTTAAATGCAAAATGTTGGATTTAGCTTTGGAAACTGAGCATGTGGCTCTTGTGTGGAGCCTGGTTTAAGGCAATAGGGTTATTTGTTCATGTCCATTTGCATGGAACACTAGTCAAGATTGCGCATCACTGTAGTCCATTAATCCATAAATGCTACAGATAAGTTTGCAGATAAAATCATTGGCACTGTTCACCAGGGAAAGCATTACTTAATGACTCTAAATGTTCAGATTAGGGGCCTTGGTCTGGGTAGCAAGTTTAAAAATTATTTATTTTTTTAAAAATCTTCCTCTCTGTATCAGCAATGTGGTTATGAGCACTGCCCTTGAAGGCAGACAGCAGACAATCTGATTGCTTTTCAAATTGAATGCCTCACCTGCTGTTTGTAAACGTGTTCTTCTCTCATTTACCCTGTTACTGAACAAACAGTCATTGATTTGTTGCATGTGTTTTTTAAAGCAGCAACATCCAAGCTTGGACACAAGTGTGGAGCCTGTCTGCTTAGTGAGGTATCCAGCTTAAAAATTGCAAACTACTTAAGCAACTGTAGCCAGGCCTTTTTATTGTTATTGATTCTGCTAATAAAGCACATGAACACAGCAGAAGAGAACATGCAGGTTATTAATGCACACCTGCCCTGGAACATGTGAATCTGGAAGTTTAAATGTGAATTGTTTTTGACTTGAATATAGGTGAAAGATAGCTTTGCAGCAGAAAAGTGGTTAAGACTGCATGAGCAGAATAACCTGCAGACCTGCTGATGCCAGTGTTGTGACAGAGCAAAGTTTGTTCATTGCTCTGGAACAGGATCTGTGTTTTCAGAAAGGAAAAGGCACAGTGGATTTATCAAATGCAGACTCTCTATTATGTAGGGATTGTGTAGATCCTTAATGGTAGGTGTATATATATTTATTTTTCTTGCTGTTGGTCATTTTTTACCATGTGTCTTGGTTATACTGGCTCAATTCTCATGTGTATGTGATCTGTTTTTCCTACCGCTGCAACTTTGATTTTGTAATACTGCTGGGAGACCTCTAGATCATCCTACCTGTTGTGTTATGTAATATGCAAATATATAATGGCATATAAGCTTAGTTTCAATGTAATACTATTGCTGACACACAAGAGAAAGTGTGGCTAAAGGAGGTTTAGCAAAAAGCCAGAAGATAGAGAAAAGCAGAGACAGGCTGTGATTTTATTTTTTTTTTTTTCCTAAGGAGGTCTATCTCTTTATTTTTAATTTTTAAAAGTATCCCTAGTAATTGAAGTACAAGTACAAAGAAGAATCTGCTTCAGGATGAGATTAACTCAAGTGCTGAAGCTAAGACTAGTTTGCTTTCAGATTTCAGAAAATGGAATTCACTTAGCATTCTGGTCAGAACTGTCCTCTAGTGTAGGTGCCCAAAATTTCCCTGTGGCTCTCCATTGACTATGTATGCTGTCTGGAATTGTCTAATGCAATTACTACCTAGAATCAAATGTAAGAGTCCCGAGTTCATCTTAGTAATGAGCCTTTTGCATCCTTACAGTGCTTTAATTTATAAGTGATAAGATGCTGGCATGAGACAGAACAGTATGACCATGTTTAATTCCGGTGTTAAAGGATGTCTTTATTACACTCTTCTGTAGTTAGTTTCCAAGTATTTGCTACTCTTCATGAGAATACGATCTCCATAGCTTTCTGGGAGAAAAGAGGCTTCACAGTGTGTTTGAGTGCCTTACGCTAACTATTCCACACGTTAAAGGATAAAGAATGCTATAGCACTTCCAGTGACTTGCCTTGGGCCGTGAGCCACATGGTTCCTCAAAGAGGTACTCAATACTACTGATGGGACAATATATAATTAAGGCATGTGGAGTTACAAGCAGTTTTATTGAAGAACATAGAATGGCATTGTAGGATTTCATTAAAAGGTGGACTGCATTCTTCCTTAGACAAATACCAGATTTGTGTGTGTTTGATCACTTGCATTCAGAGGGAGGGTCTTATGCTTCTAAAGCCAAAACTTTTGCAGTCTTAAATGTGTGAAAATCCACTGATGACAATAAAACCAGGCTGATTTGTACCACCAAATGAGTTGGTGGACAGAGTAAATTGGCTTGATGGATTTTGCCTGGTGCCATGATGCTTTTTAGGCCAGCAATTGTTATGCTGAAAAACAAGATGTGTCAGCCTTGGTCCTTACTATGGATTATATCCAGATATGGGCAGATTAGACTTAGTGTAGCTGGTGATTCACAAGCCTTATGCAAGCATTGTAATTCTAAGTATTTTAAAATAGTATATTCACTCATAGCTGTATCCTTTGTAATTATTTCTGTTATGGAATAATTCATCTTTTGGACTGACTTTTTTTACAGCACCATTAGGAGAGAGAAAGGATGAGGAATCTGCTGGTTTGGATCATAAGACAGACTACAGAAATCTGAAATAAAACTTTAAAGAAAATCATTCAGCCTTACTATAAGGCATTCTGAAACTTACTATTGAAACAAGTGTCAAAACATGCCTCACTTTCCTGTCTTGCACAAAGATTAAATGGGGGAGAAAAAAACCCAGCAGAGTCAAGCAGCAGGTCTGTTAAAGCAGCAGGCCAGCATGAGTGTGGGCTCATCTTCCAGGTCTAGCACTGCTTGACTGTCACAAATTGTTGCTGTCACAATGTTAAGTAACACCTGAAATTATGTAAGTGTGCCTCTAGTTCCTTAGCAATTAAATGCTGATGTTTTAGTTCTGCATATTCTTTAGACATCATCTGTAGCTGACACTGTTCCTGTTATAGATAGTGATTATGTCAGTGAAATTCAGTATGGATGCTCGCAGGGGAACGAGTCAGCTGATGAGACTTCTGCATGCATACTTACCTCCTGGGCCAGCCATTTAATTGAATCTAAAATCAATTTTCAATTAGTGGTGGTTTGGCACCTCATATTAGCTGTTAGAATTGTGAATAAAGGTAAAAAGAAAAGCATGCAAACCTATAATTACTCTTACCTTAATGAAATGAACATTAGCAGCATTAGGAAGAGCTGTGCTGAGTACTTACGGAAGAGTTCAGAAGGATAGTTAACACTGATGTGTCCAGCGATGCTAACCTCCACCAGGCTGGCAGTGTGCTCGGTGTTACTGCATTTATCAAAGCCAGGACAGCTAGGTAGAAATTATTTTGCCTGTTTGTGAAACAGTTCATCCCTACATAATGCTCTTGTGGTTTAGGTTATTTTCCCTCTTGAAATAAAAACTCATGGCAGGTCAGTCAATGCCTGTGTCTTATACCAGTCCTGCTGCTGGAAAAATTAACTGGAAGCTCCAAACTGAATTTCTCTCAATGAGTGTGTCTTGACAGGTCTGATTTAGACAAAAATGATTTAAAAATGGAGATATGGCATGTATGTCTGAATGCCCTGGAGAATACAACAACTAAGAGTGGAGTTTCCATTACTAGTTGTCTTAAAAGTTTCCAAGAAGATCTTGTCTGTGGTTTTCCAGTTGGTGGAGGATATTGGTCTTCTAGTGCAAGAGGCTTAGCCCCTTTCCTATCAGTGCAGCTACATCACCTCATAGTTGAGATGTGGTCAATAATTTTGCATTCAGTTCCATACTGCAAGTCTATTCCAGAGTGACCGTTGTTTTGCAACCATTGCCTTTTAGGCTATCTGTTTTAAATTGTTGCAACATAAAATCAATACAACAGAGCAGGGCTCAAATGGTAAACACTGAAAATGGGAATGCAGTTCTTCTGCTAACCCTTCCACATGTGTTTTCATTATTTTTAGCACAGGGGATTGTGTTTCTCTTTTCCCAATTTCCATCAAGTTCTACTTCTGTAAACAGCCTAGGTGATTTTCCTTCAAGTGTTCCGGTAGAAAGTCTGCCCAGGTCTTTCACAGGCTTTGGGGATATGTTTAATGACTAACAGAGGAGAAGTAGCTGGAATGTTGTAAGGAAGTTCTTCATATTTCATTACTCTTCTGCATTACATGGACTGTCATGTTAAAGGACAAGTGGGTAGCATTAAAAAAAAAACCAAACCCACCATGCAATTCCCACTAGTAAATCACAAGTTATGAAAGTAGTTTAATAATGCACGTGTGGTATCTGAAGTGAAAAGATCTTACTAATTCATACTTCATTGTCTGACAGCTGTAGATGACTTTTTTAATATTCACCCCAAACTTCAAAACTACAGTAGCAAGAAAATCCCCAACAACATCTGAATATAGAATCTTGCTACTGAGCACCTGCTTGTATGCCTCTTAATTGTAGTTTAAAACCACAGGGATGGCATGGAGCACTGGCTGATCACGTCATTGCTGTGTGCATTTCTGAAACAGCTATTACAGTTCTTAATAGCAGACTGTTGAATTCTGCTTAGGGTTGTTAATTCTCTTACGGATGCCATGAATCCATTTCTACCAGGACAACTTCTGTGCTATTGTGAAGGACTGGACTTGAAGGCCTGCGTCCCATCCTGCAGCAAATGCAGATCATGTGCATTTGCAGTAAGCGGGGGTTTATCTCTTTGGTCTCTTGCCAATTCTAACAACACCCAATTTCTGCTTTCCTCCCTGGTGAGTGTTAGAGTAGCCCCAGAGCTGCACTGATTTAGTCTGACTGCTCAAGGCCCCAGGACTGTTCTGTGAGCAAGGGTTGAACAAGTCACTGGAGAATTCCCCCCCCATCGTACTCATTCTTCCTTGGTTGTTCCCTTCATACAGACTGGCACCATATCGATTGTTTGCTACTGGAATGGTCCCTGGAGAATGGACTAGTGCTGTTAGCATGCTGATGTATCAGTGTCCTTTGCTGTTCTTCCTACTCCAGGTCAGATATAGGTAGTAATGGAAAAGTTGCAAGAAAGTTTTGAATGCTCCTATGGATTTTTTTCTTCTTTTTTGTCTTGATGTTGTTATCACTGGCTGGCTAATACATGTGGCTTTCTTCAGGTATACTGTGGCTGCAGATGGCCTTGATTTAGCATCCAAGCTTAAATCTCTTTGAGTTATGTCAAAGTGTGGTTCTAAGGCTGAATCTTCGTTTTCTGACTCAGCCCTATTTCTACCATTTACAGTAGTAATTACAGTAATTCATAGCAAAAAGTCATCTGTGCTGCAGTTTAAATTGATTTCCTGCAAATGGTCCTGTGTATATATTGATTAGTATATTTTTATGTGGATTGTTTTATAAATTGATTTTTTTATTTTCAAAGAAATTTTTAGGTATATGTGACAGTTCTAAGGAGCAAATAGCATTTCTTTTGATTACAGTTTCATTTCAGGCTTAGCAGTAGGGCAGTTTGAAGAGGAGAATTCCTTTGAAGTCAGTGGTTTTTCACTACTGCATTGTTGAATAAGCTTGCTGGGGGAGAAGAGGGAAAATAGGTGCCTATTGATCTTCTACATTAATTTTGTGTGGCTAATACTATATTTTCTTTCCCTTTTCTACTCCATAGACCCATAAAGACCCTCTGTTTTTGAATTAACTGTTGTAAAGCAGTCCTGTTTGTACAACCAAGAGAGGGATGTTTGGCCCCATCCTATTGACCCTGACAGCATCTGGCTGAAGTCCTTAATGCTGTAGTGAGTAACCTGTGTTAGAGGTGGCAGTGGTAACAGGATGCTCCTGTTGAAACAGCACATAAAATACGTGGTGACAAAGATTAGCAAGAATGCGGTATGTCTAGGGAAAGGCAGCTCCTGTGATGGTGCAGCCTTTGCTGTACAAAAGACTTGGGTATAATTTTATAGGAAGATGCCTTACAAATCTCCTTGAAAACACTGGTTGTATGGAGAGATGTATTTCTTATTTTCTAGTGTATCTTGACTCTTCTGAGTTGCTCCTTGTTAACTCTTCTGTGTCAGTGCTGTGGTTCCTCAAAGGCAAAAAAGAATGCCAGTCAATAAATACTTAACGATAGTATGGACTATGTGAGATAGAACATGCAGTTGTTATAGGGGGAAGCACAGGGATTAATGGGTCTGGGTATGGAATGCCATAAAAGCCAAAATACCCTGAATCTTTACAAGCAAAACAGCATGAGCTGTGATAAAATGAATGTTTGCAATTGTTCCTACAAACTTCTGGATGTTTATTGAAATGTTAAGTGGGCTTATGTGTGAGAAGCCATTGGCAACTGAAATTTAATTATCCCTAAATATACATAATTTATGGTACACTTATTCTCTGTAATAAGTAAGAATTTAAAGGCTTAAGGAGCTTCCGATGAACTGCAGCAATGTCTTAATAAGCTTCTACATCTTACTGAGTAATTCAGCTATCTTTAATGACTTTCACTGTTGAAATGTTCTAAAAGTTTATTTACCAGTCTCTGTTTACGTTAATTAGTATAGCTATTTCAAAATCAAAAGATTTACAAGTACTTGAGCTCAAGATATCTTACTCTTGTCTCCTTCTATAAAGTTCCTAACTGTATTGTTTCACACCAATATTTAGTACTGCAAGTAAAAATGAAAATGTGTATCACTTCTGTCCCTGAGCCAACTAAAAGGAGCTGTGTGTAATGCTCTAGAGAAAAAGCGCCAAAAGGAAAATATTGTGGAGAACTCTCCATCATCTCTTTCAAACTTCTGTTCAGCTGGTGATGATGGATTAATAAAGCCTGTGGTATACCAGTGAAACGGCTGGTGCTGGGCACACTTGAAAACTAGACTGTATAGCAAAGTTGTGCTTTTCATGCTGACGCGGTTAACAGCAGTTTTCTGCTGAGACCAACACTCTATCAGCACAGGCTTTGTCTCATCTATCTGCACCAAGGTAACAGCAGAGTTCCCAACATAATTTTACAGGGGAATAGCTGATGTGAATTATGCCTCTCTTCTTCAGTGAATACAAAGATAAAGTGGGGAGTGGTCTGCTGTCTTGCACCTGGAATATTTACGTACAGAAAATCTTCCTAGAAGACATTAGAGTAGTGGGAGCTTTCTGTAACTGAAATAGCTTAGTGTACTATGTTACTTAATCCATATTGCATAGCTGGTTTTTTCCTTCGATGCTTTCACTGACAGAGCATTGTTATTCTCAGAACCTTCAACTGCCTGTGATAACTCCACTGAAGAATAATCAGTCTGGGAATTTTGTATCTAGACATAATTTGCAACACTTTTTTCAGCTCTGCATTGATTATTGCTGCTTAACATTTAAAGATGATTTAATACTGTGACACAAGAACTGGCATAATAAATAGGAAGATTGCCACGTCTTTAGGTTCAGGAAGAACTAGCATGTGTGCAAATCCTGCAGTTTGTGCAATGTAGATAATAGTCTGCAAATACAGAATAGGCATCTCTATTGCTCTTCTGGTGACTTCAATATTTTAAAATTTATATTCACCATGGACAAGATGTCTTGGATCATCTAATTCTACATTTGAACCTGACAGTCCTTTACAAGCAACGACAGCTCAGCAGTGAATATTAAATTGTAAAAACGAAGATTTCTTTCAAAGGGCAGAATACATTGGTAATGTCATGTGTTATAACCTATAAACTGCACCTGTATAAATACTTGAAAGGCTGTCCAGCTTTTTAGATAAAAATTTGATGTTTCCAGCAAATAAATCTTTCTAAAATGTTGACCCTCTATTTTTCTTGAGCCAGTTCAGCTATGGAGAAATCATCATGATCAGGAATGCTCCATCAAGCTGTTACTTCCTGTGATAACAAGTGTTTGTCAAACTTCTCTCATAGCTGTAGCCTGGACATGGAAATACAGTGATACATAAGGAAGGCAGAGTAGAAGCACTGGAATGCTGTTAGTCATCTTTGCAACTGTCTAAATAAGTATCTGCCTCTTTAGTGCTTTCAGTTATGACTATTTTGAAGCAAAATGTATGGTTCTGCAAAGAAAGCGATGTTTTAGATATTTTTGGTAAAAGAAATCTCCTTTCCTCTGTTACACTTTAAAATGCATCATACGTATTTCAGGACTCAGTCATTTCAAGCTATCCAGGTAGATTAATGTTCCAATTACTGGCCGCTGCAACTAGACAATATTGGTGACACAATGAATCACAGTATCAATATCAAACTAACTTTAGCTGATTGGGAACTTTAATTGATATTAAACTAAGCCCAAACCTCATGGTTGGTAAATGGTTTCTGGACACTGTAACTAGACTTAAGTTTGGGTCTTTACTCTTTGTCCAAGAATTTGTCTAATGAATACTCTGCATCTACAGTGTCCCATGGTGAGGAGTTCCAGAGCTTACCTGACTCTTTTGTGGAGGGGAAGAGTACCTCCTTTGCTTTCAGTCTGCATCCCACTAGTTCATTTGATGCCTGCCCCTTACTCGTGTAGCAGTTGCTTTTCCTTTTGTGACCCTTAGAAAGGTTTTTTGCTGCCTTGGGTAGACCTGATGTTAAGTAGTTATCCAGAACTTCGGTCTATTCCGTGCCTTGGGACTCTGAATACTGAGGGAAGAAAGAATAGCCATTTCCATCTTTGGGGCAAAAAATTATCAACTAGGCCCTTGTACTTGGCCTCTGTAAGGCATGTAGAGGAAGGGTGCTTATCTGAAGAAGACTTAAACAGGCCAGAAAGTTTCTGTTGCCAGCAACTTGACTTCTCATACAGGACCTGCACTGTGAGGGTAGGAGATGTGATGCATCCAGAGCTGACACCTCTTTCATCAGTTAATACAGCTCGAAGTACCCTAAGGGATTCTCTAGCTGGGCTCTTCTCTTTGGGAAGGCAAATACAGAGTAGTAAATAGCATACATATACAGTTTTCCATATGTCAGCTGAGGTACTGTGGGCACCTCTTGCTGTTCTGACCAGCATTTTACTGGTTCTCTTTGCTCCCTGCTCAGCTTGCTTCTGTGCACCTCATGGCTACCTTATGTTGCACAGAAACGTCTAAGCTTTCTGGGTAAAAATCTCTTTAGTTCAGTGCTTGAACAGCACCTGCAATAACCAGAGCAGTGTTCTGGTCTTGTTATATGTAATGTACTATGAAGAGCTTGCAAGCAAAATGAGCTCATGAAATCACATTTCACGTATGGAATATATAGGCTTTGGCTGTGACTTTTAAATTATTTAACCTTATTTTTATCTCTTCCTGTTTTGCATAATGAATTAGTCAAATCTTGGCATACAAAACCAAAGCTGATCCAGGGAAAGCAGTAAGAAGAAATTACAGAATTTTTCACTGTATGTCTCATGCTTCCTTGGCTGTAGTAGAAGGCTTTACAAAAGATTCTTCAATAAATTTCTACGCAAAAGTGGCTTGTATGGGCCACACTGCCTGGCCATTGTGGTTTCATTTGACTTGAGTAGTCATCGCCTGGCAGGACACGCTCAGTGACCTACAAAAGAAAAGGGTTGAGAAATTCACTCTGAAGAATGAGATAACTAGTGCCCTTCAGGCACATACTGTTAAAGGACAGGACTAATGCTGCCAGTGTTATCCTTGTTTTTCTGCTACAAAGAAATTTAACTTTGTTATTTTTAGCTGGCTTTTTAGGCTGCTGAGGGTATGTTGCCAAAGTCTTCAGGCCACATTTTCAGCAGTGTACTGTGTAGCTCAGAAAAGCAGCTTTGAGTCATCTTTATACTTTCCTTAGACAAAGCTGGAGGTGCTGAATTTACCCTCTGTAAAACTGTTTCAGTGAACTCCAGTGGTAGCCAAAAGGGCTAGCAATTGGCTCTTGCAGAGTCTTGGCCTTGTCCCTTTCTCTAACCACAGGCAGCCCTGACCCAGCAGTGCCTGCAGAGCTGGTCATCACCTTGGTGTGGCAGAAGAATTGCTCCTTAACCTCTAGTCTGGATAACATTGGCTGAAAAACATCTGTTTCTGCATGGAAATTGAGTTTTAAAATGAATGATTTTCAGGTAACAGTTTTTGTGCATACAAGGCATTGATGAGAATAAAGAAATGTATAAATCAAAGCCTTTCTGACAAAAATTGGGAAAACTTCAGTAAAATTGAAGTATTAATACCTGGTTCCTGTGTTATGTTCCTCCCTCGGTATCTGCTCTGTAGATTTAGCAGCTGAATAGGAAACCTGGAAATGTCTGGGCAAACAGACTGAGACAGAGCACCTACCTGAGAAGAACAGGTTGGGAGGGCTTGGGCTGGCTAGTGCAGGAAGCTGGTTTCTGTAGATGCTGCAGGAGGAGAAAAGTAGTGATCGTACTTGACAATTGTGAAATGTGGGTGTCCTCCACCTTTTTAGTAGGATACTGGACAAGGCACTTCAAAGAGTTTCCTTCACTTTCCACACAGGTGACTCTGAAGCCTGATTTACCAAAACACTGGAGACCTCACTGCAAATAAAATCTACATGTTTGAATGCAGGGAGTGCTTAATGTGAAATGCAAAGGCAGACTAAGTCTAAAGGATCGCAGCTGGTGCTCAGCACCGGTTAATAGAGCTGCATAGTGGCTCAGAAATGGAGCACCAGGCAACGCATGTACTTAGTTTGTTAAAATAATGTGTTCTCTGTCTCTTCAAAAGCCCGTAGTGGGGTGCAGCCACACAACGGGGCTGAACTATAGGTGCTTAGGTCAGCTTGCTTCTGGCTTTTTCTGACCTTAGAGTGCTTGGCCTTGCAGCCTTATTATGCTACTTAAACAGGGGCATTCATGTATTGTTTTTACAGGATGTTCAATGGATAATGATGACTAGGGTGTTTTTTTCCTTGATTTTGCACACAGTTAAAGGAATATATTCCAAGAAAGCTTCCCTGCATTATTCTTGTAACTCTCTTTGGCTTTAATTGGTAAATTACTTCTTGCAAGTCTGTGAGATGGAGAGTCTCGTTTCCTGGAGTGATTTGATTGGCAATTTAGAGATGATTTGTTAAACAGAAAGAGCCTATTTCATAAGATTAAATATGAAATTGCAGAACTGCTCAAGGGCATAATTGCCCTGCTTTCTCCTAGAAACATTATTGTGCTGGAAATGTATACACCAAACATGTTTTTGCAACATTGGTATTGAAAAAGAAACACACTGATAAGTTCCTTGGAGCTGAGTTGAGTATCCACTTGATCCTTAAACCTGTTCTCTGCTGCCAACCCCCCAAATTTTATTGTAAATAAACCTTGAACCAATAATCTCAGCAGATTTTTAAATGAGCGGTCTCTGTTGTATGCCTTAAAGGTTGTTTTTGTTTTTTTTTAATCTGGCTAATGTTAATGCTTTTTTGGCTTCTTAGCTTGTAAACTCATCCTTTGTGTACAAGAACTTTAACTTTTTTACTAAATAATAGATATCCAGGCCTAGTTGAAGGATTTGGAGACTTCTTTAGCTTCAGAGATCTGTGGCAATGAGTTCCTCTCTAGTTATATTGTTTAATTCATTATGCTTTAATACAATTCAAAATCCTCTTATATTTAGAATACATTTCTTCAATTGACTGCTGAAAGATGATGACTTTGGGGTTTTTTTGCCCTTGGATGGACTTTTTTCCCCTCCTAGATAATATAGCATGCTGCTACAGCCTGGTCATATCCTTATGAGATTTTTCCCTTGTATTTGAGTCTATGTCACTGTAATATTTTGATTTAGACACCTGAGCCTGAAAACAGTGACCTGTAATTATGAAGGGACATATCCAAAGCCAAATTAAGTATAGATTAAATTCCATAATGCAGTAAGCAGATTAATTTTAAAAAGTACTCATTCCAGTGATTTTTAGTTTACATAGCAGAAGGAGCTGACTGCCATTCCTGCTGCTGGAAGTATATAGGGAGCAGGTCTTACAGCACAGGCCAATATCAACCACCCAATTACCTCACCACACCAGTCTGGTTTTACTTATAATAAAGAAATCTTATAGACTTCATTATATCTCCACACATGCTCTAGCAGAGAAGGTTTTATGGCTTTTTGCTTTCCCACATTTGACCTTCCACTACTGAGTTTCTGTATTTTTTTTTAAATTGATGTGAGAAAGAAAATTGCAGGTGTGTAATGTTAATCCTCAAGGACTGGGCAGAACAATTGGGCTCTCCATTGCTGGGAGCACAAGCAAGGCAGGGACAAGTGTTCCAAGTCAGTGGAACAAAAAGTGTAACTTTTAATAACTAGTCTTTGAAGAGTCTGGCCAGAGGGATTCTCTAAGATCTCCTCTGTATACAGAGCAAACTCTAAAATGAGCTGGCAGGGGACAGGGCACAATATTGATTAGGGATGTTTTGTCAGCTAGGACAGGAGACAGACCTTCTATCTTTGAAATAAAATGACTGATACCGAAAGGCTGCAAATCACTTAAGGCAAAAGAGTAATAAAGACTGAGGTGTCTCTAATGCTTTATGTTAAAACTAATAAACTATGTTTAATCTCTCTTACTTGATCCGATGTAGTCATTCACAAATTAAGGGTTTGGTAAATGGATTATGCACTCAGTCTCTGGGGTGTCTGAGTGCAGCATCTCTACTATCTGTTAGCACGTATTGCTTGGGACCTTAACAGGCTTTATCTTGTGTTTCAGTAATAGTTAAATATTGGTGTGGTGGAGCACTGTAGCTGTCACTGACCAGCCTGTTAGATAAATCACTGATTTTTCTTCTTAAACTTTTGGTATGCTTTACATACACAACTTGGGAACTTGTCATTACTTAACCCTTGCTTGTTATATTGAGACCTTCATTGAAGCTGTCTGTGTTTCTATTGACCATAATGAAAGTGATGTATCACTGTTTATTGCTCTATCAAAAGCCTCAAGTATTTGATACACTGTCATCCCCTGTTGGGCTCTCTAGTCCTAAAATCCACAGTTTTAAAGTCTGGCTGGAACAGCGCACATTGTCTCTTGCATAGGTAAATATGGCATATTTAATTCTATAATCAGCATGTCTTTTATTCTGTATTCTAAAGTGTTATAATGGTAAACAAGTTGGTATTTTAACCGAAAGAAAAGAATACCAATGGAAAAAGATCACTTATTTCTAGCATGGCTAGTGTACTGAGGGTGGCAGAGATGAAGCAGTGTCGGGACAAAATGCTGCTTCTGTTAAACCCTCCACTGCCTCAGCATCTTTATAAATCCTATATTTTGCTGTGAATTAAACCAATGAGTTCTCCTTGTGTTGTGTGTCAGATCTATGGAATTTGGTAACAGCTCCCTTCAAAATGTTTACATGGCCCTACAGGATCTCTAGATCACTGCCAGAATCCCTGTGGAACTTTACAGCGCACTTAAATGTGCACAATAAATGCAGCACTCTATTGCATGCCGCAGACCTTTTCTGCAAGGGACTTGGTCTAGAAACATGTTCCATTCAGGCCTGTGAATCAGCAAAACAGCTGTGATAATGGTTTTAGAAAAGAAAAGGAAAAAAAAGCCTGTTTGTGGCAGTTGCATTCAGCAGCAGCTGTAACACTGGAATACTTATTCTAAAATAATCCGGTTTACTTCATGTGGCTTTGGAAGATGGTAAGGTAAGCGTGCATTCCTGCAGAGGCAAGAAAAAGTTTGCTCAGGGTGCTTTTAATAGCTGGCTTTGCTAGGATATTGGCAACCACTCCGTAAACCCCAACATAAGCTATGGCAAAACATGCTGGAGGCGGTTTTCCTGGGCTTCTACAGCTCTGGTTCTTAAGTGTATCTAGCTTTTCTTAGACCAGTGGGAGTTAGATAGCCAAACGCTTCTGGGAATTTCCCAATAATTTAGAAGTTTCCTGAGAATTTGACCCTGAGGTCAAAATGATATTTGTATATCACGGAGTGTTTGGGGTTTTCTTCTCTTTCCCTAGCAAGGTATAGACCATTCTAATTACAAAATTACCCAGGATTAATACATGCTGTTTATGGCTTTGGGTTTTTTGGACTAGATTGTGCTGAATGTCTGAACCTGTCAGACTTCCAAGCAGAGAGAGCTAAAGATTTGCCAGATGATGATCATATTTTTCAATTCCTAAAGAAAGAAATTTCACATAGAAAACTACCTTTTTCCTGACTGTTTTCATCCTAAACAGTGGGAAAGGCAGAAAGCTTCATTAAAAGATTGTTAAAGAAATGGAGACAGAAATGAAGAGGAAATGAGACTGGGTTAAGGGGCAGAAATGAGGCTGTGCTGGTTTTGGTGGTGGGATGGGAGTTGCAGAAGGTGCTTCTCAGTGTTAGGGTTTGATGCCATCAGCCATGGCATTTGATCCACTGAATCCCTGGTCTCCAAAGCCACAGGCACTGTCTCTTAACATCAATCTTGAAGTGCTTGGAAGACGGAGTAGTATTATGTTAATATATACTCTTCACTTAGTTTTATGTCAGACTTTTCCCCTGCAAGCTGCACCTGTGGTGAGCACTGTGGAAAGTGTGGTGAGCTGTGCAGTGTGTCACTAATCCTTTCAGGCCCTGCTCTCTCTTCTGCTGCGAGGCCTGAAGCTCATTTTCCACCAAGTCATCCTGGAGGCAAAACATCGTTTCATTGTGGCAAAAAAACACAGTGACCCTTGAAATATCTGTGAAGGAGTAGGAAAATAATCCTGGTTTCTTTCTGTCTTTGCAAGCATTACCAAAACCTGCTTCCCACCCTGTCCGTGTATTATTTCTGCTCAATGTCTTTGATCTGGGCTCTCTTGCCTCAGGCTGTGGTGGGACTCCAGTTTGAAGGGGCCATTCAGGTACCCCCAAAAGCTTTCTTGGGGACATTTTATAACGTGGATGTGCATGTATAGAGTGATTATAACTTGCATTCACACTGAGAGCAAGAGATGGGGTGGATGTGCACCTAAAAAGTAAATCTCATGGCAGAAGAGAAATCCATGGATTTCTATTGTATGGGTCCTATGTACTTGCTGGAATTGAGAGCTGATGTGACCTTAATTCTCTTTAGGTTACTGCACCTCAATGTTTAAAAAAAAAAAATCACATGGGAGTTGGATGGCTTGTTGATTTAAGGGCTTTTTGTGGGTTGCCTTCCACCCCAACCAGGCTCCCTATTATTATTCTCAATGCATAAAAGCTCTGGATCTAGCTGAGGAGCTTGTTCCTTCAATATGCAGTACAGAAGCTGTAGTTTTCTGTGCTGTTAAACTGTTTATGGATATTTGCTGTAGACAACCTGTTGCATTATGGTATTGTTTATACCCAAAGGTTGCTCAAAGCTAGCACAGCAGTGCCTAAGAGACTTTGATAAGCATACATTTCTCACATAGGGGTTGTATAGATAAGAGTCCTAATTCACCACTGAGACCCTTTTTCTATGCTACTGCAACCAGCCTGAAATGGAAGAATACAAGGGGGAATCTGGCATGCTATCTTGAATCTTTTAAAAGCCTCCTTGTTCCTAGTACTAAAGTTTCTCTCTATTGAATTGTTTTTCCTTGCAAAAATGTTGAGCTCTAACGTTTCTGAAAAACAAAATATAAAGTATTTTGTCCAGCAAACAGATCATTTTTGGAGATGAACTCATAGCATCTAAGACATTAGAAATAGTGTGTGTGAGGATTGTCATGGAGCTGAATATAAGATAGTAGAGAGGTGTTGCAGATGGTTGGAAATAAAGCTCTGAGGGCTTAGCTGGCTTGGCACTTCGGGAGAAGGCAATGTCATCTTCTTGCCTTTAGCATTGGATTTCTTATTGCGTATGGGATGATTTCAGTAAGTGCCGACAAAGAGCTATTAAATCTTAGCTCACTCAAGGGTATGGCTGTTTCGTAGGGACTTCAAAAGAAATTGGAAAATGAGGTATGAACAGAAAACTTTTTGTGTGTTATGGGCTTTCATTTTGGCCCAGAAGCCACAAATCTCATTGCACTTATTACTGAAGTCCCTATGGATTGGATAAATAATTGATTTAAGGGGACTGTTCTTAAAGCCAAAGGGAATGGAACAGCAAAGAGGTCAGCAGCAGGTTTGCACAAATACATGGGCAGTGACACCTTTAGTGTTGTATTGATCAGTACTGGTGAAAGGGAGAGATTTGTGTGGGGTCAGGAGCTACATTATGAAGGGCATAAAAGCCTCCTTGGCTTTAGCCCTTGAGATATGGAAGGAAAACAAGCGGTTAGGTTTGAGGAATGACCAATACTTGGGGAAATGTAGACCTTGGCATTCTACCCAGAAGAGAGTGCATTTTGTTATGTTAGATGGTAAAGGGGAGGAAGGAGGATTAAGGGGTTTGAAAGAGCATCTATGAAGCTACTTGAATGAGTGGAAGAGAAGCTGTTGAAGCCTAAGCCATTGCAGTGCTTTGTCCTATTATTCTAGGAATATTTGTTGCTGACCCAAGTACAGTATTCAAAGGAGCCCACAGGATGGCAGCTAGCTGTTCAACTCTGTGCAGTGAGTGCCAAAATTAAATCTCAATGACAAATCTGGCTTTAAATGATGATGTTAGGTTAGATATCAGTGTTATCCACAGCATGAGTTTCTTCTCTTTGAGTGAATAACTTAGAAGCTAAGACAAGCAAGTGGTCTTAGTATCTGGAAACTAAAAGCTTTAGGGGGATTATCCCATTAGTAGCCCAGGTATTAACATTAAACACTTGATAGTGTTACCCAGCCTCTCTGGTTTTGCTAGCGGAAATGCATGCTGTCTGGCTGCACTGTGCTTTGGTAGTATGAGAACAGAAGAATAAGCTCTAATGTGCAATGGTTTTTTTGTTTAGGTTTATTATAAGTAATTGTAGCTATTTGTTCTGAAGGGAATCTGAAAGTTCATGCAGCAAGTAATCTTTGGTGGGCAGAATTCTTGTTTGGATGATCGCCCAGAAGCCTGGAGCACCTATGGAGCCTGTCAGGCCCAGGAATAGCACAGGGCAATTTGTTTCATGACATCTCAGTAGTTTGGACACCCCCCACCCCGGCTAAAATAAGGAACTATGGATAAAACTCAGAATGGGATGGGATTTATCAAAGCTTGAAGCTATAAAATGTTAATTTTAAGTCTAATTTGAGACAACTGCTCAAAAACTCTGCAGCATTGGTTAACAATTTAAAGACAATTTCATACTTGATTTTTTGACAAAAATTATACTAATTTTCATCTACTTCTGAAATTCTGAAAAAACTGACATTCTACACCTAGAGAGAGCAAGAGCTGAATCAGAAGTAAAACCATAATAGTAACACATAAACCAGCACAAGTTCAGTGTAGCTGCACAAAGAATTACTGTAACAGCGATAGTATACTGGCAGTCACTATCCTTCCCTCAGTCCAGGACTAGGCAGAATAAATCCACCTCCACTGCAGGAGCATTGGGATCTGTGCACTAATTCCCTTATTCTCCTTGGATCAACTTGACAAGAAAATCGGAGAGTCCTGAAACAAATAAGCAGGGACCCTCTTGGTGCTTAGAAACCTTCTTGCAGCTTTGTCAGAATTCTCTCTCCCTACACTACGCTGTCTTGCGCACAATCTCCCTCTCCTTTCATGCCTTGCCCTGCAATCCACAGGACAAGGAATCTTTCTTCTCTGTCTTCCATTTCCCCCTCTTTAGCTTATATGCTTCTAGTAACCATTCACTTGTCTTGAGCAAAACATGTAGCAGCTATTCAATGACACTTGTTAGGGGATTTGCTCTGTGTGTTTTGCCACTTCCAGCCCAGGTTGTGTCTCTGCATTGTAGTTCATAACGTTTTGGGTAGGGACTCGCACCGCTGTGTGCGTACAGTGCCTGGCACGATTTGCCATCAATCTGGCTTTGTCTTTAGGTGCTCGTATTTCTGAGTAACAATGGTAATATGAAAGGAACCTTCTTACCAGTTTTGAAGTTATCCAGAGCATCAACTTCAATAAAAAGTAGCATAAAGTTTCTAGTTTATGAACTTTATCTGAACTGAACAGCTAGGGAGAGATAATCCAAAAAAAAGCACATACTGTAACATCAGAATGTTTTTTGATCCTGAAACTGGGACTGTGCAATTAATCTGGTTTCCCAGAAGCTAGCAGATACTTCCAAATGTGAAATTATGCCACTTCTGCAGAAATGAAAGGATTCAAAAGATCAGTCTCAGCAGTTTCTGCTGGGACTGTGCCCAGGGTATGTAATTTATTTTGTAATTTTTTCAATTAGATTATTTTTTCTTTTTCAAAAGAGAGGATGTCTGACTACTTAATCTAATCTAGTTCATTTATTGTCTTTATCCTGCTGAGCCTCTCACTGTAAATCCAATAGTGCTAGCATAGCACAGACTTCAGTAGACCTTCTGGAAACTTTTGCACTTTTCCAGTGTCAAAGCTTACCAGGGTCAGGATCTTTTAGTTGTAAAGTGCAGAATATTTCCATCCTTCTCTTATTAGTTGTGAAGGATTTGGGTGGAAGACAGTGGCAGAATTGTAGATATAACTTTCAAAACTGAGAAGCATTTTAGAAGAGAATGTCTTGAAGGTCATCTTCATCTGTTCTTCTCTGGCAATTGGCTCCATAGCCAGGTGGTTGGTGTGTGGTGGTGTTTGGTTTGGTTTTTTGGGTTGGTTGGGGTTTTTGGTGGGAATACCATGTTTCCAGGCTGGCTTATCTGCTTTTTGATCTTTAATGAAGATCATTAAAATTACAGCATAGTGTGGTCCTTTTTTTGCTGTGTGGTGTAACAAACAAGTAAACTGAGGATAAATCCACACCCTGTGGAAATAAGTTGTGATTCCCGTTAGTTTCTGTGAGAAGTGGATGGGTTTTTTGTGAGAAGCTGAAACAGCTATTGAAAACAAGATTGACCTCCGGATCAGAGTATAACTTAAATGTTCTGTGTAACTTTATCACCATCTGCTTTGAGTTCTGTTCACGCTGCAGAAGGTCATGTACAGAAACTTAGAGTAGACTTCAGAAGTGCCCTGCTGTCCTCTAAAGGAAAACGTGAGGCATGGAAAAGGAAAGGTGCCTGTATTGCCAACTGGATGCTGGTATAGCTGGGGGAGTTATTTACCAAGAAAATGCTAGGTATACTCTTGGAGCTGACAGGGAGATACTGGTTTTATATTCATCTGACTTGGATATCTATATTCTTTCTCTTCTAGTTATTTTAGAAGCAAATGATTCTCAGTTCTGATAACATGTTTCACTGTTCATCTAATAAACGTGTACTGAAATTAGACAGAAATCCTCTTACCAGTTTGGGAATTACCAGTGCGATAAGCAGTGACATTGTTTACTGCTTGCTAATTTTTGAATAAAATGTTTAGTACAGAAAGATCACTGTGTTTAATAATAAACCACAAGCAGTCGTGTTTGCCTGATGCTCTCGGACCACAACAAAAGTGCCATTAAACTCTGCAATGCTTTAAGTTAGGAAAAGGCTTAAGATGTTCTCTCAGCTATCAGGAAAATGCAGACTCCTCTCGCATGGGTTATTCATCACGTGATACAAGTCATAGGTACAGGGCACACAGATTGCTTAGTAATCTGCTAACGTGTTTGGGGTGCTGAAAAAGATCACAAAAACCTATAAAAGAGAATGCAATTAAATAACCAGAGTAGATACATCAGCAATCTGAACATACCTTTGTCCAAATTTTTTTTGTTTCAAGAGGAGAGGTGACTTTGGGTATTGTCAGAATTGTTGTGTTAATGAATGTGATTGTTAGCAATTGCTGATCAGATATGGCAGTGGCCCTACAGAGTAAATGTGAAACCTAGTGTTTTCTGGTATATCAGGGACAGAAATCTTCATTTTCCTTTAGCCCTAGTCATCTGGAATTCTGCCTGGGAATTGTTCAGTGCTGCAGTATGGGGATTGATACCTCTCATAGTTTTATAGAGGAAGGCTTCATGCAATCTAGATTATGTACAAAGACCATCAGGAAAGAGTAATGGGAAACCTCTCCCTTTCTGAGAACAGTAACCTTAATTTCTGCATTTTTTGAGGAATTTCTATTGCTATATCCAGGTGTAAAATTAAGGACAAAATGCAAGCAAAATAAATTGTGCTAGTCTGAAACTGATTTGGAGATCTGAGGGGTTTGGGGGGGAGGGAACAGGTGCAAAATGTTCCTTTTGGGCCATTCCTTCCCCTTTTGATTCTCTTCCTGTCATTTTTCTGAGCAGGTTTCACATAAATAGAACATGAATGGAGTTGTCTACTCTAATCCAGATGGGAGGATACAGAGCTGGTATAATTTTAATGTGAAAGATACATTAGCTTTCATTTAAATTATGTAAATATGCATGTTCTTCACTGAATAAGTGAAGACAAACTGGGAGGCATAGATGATAATTGTATATGGAAGGTGTGAGCCCTTGGAATTAATACACACAAGCTTTCAATTTTGAACAGCTTAATACTGTGGATGAATCACTGACCTGATCTTGCAAACAATTACCCATGTGCTTAGATTTACGTACTTATGTAGTTCTGTTGCAGGCAGAAGGTTAATTGAAATTTGGAGTAAGTGTACAATCAATAGATCAGATTGGAATGAAATTTTATACTTGCAAACGATTTCCCCATTACTGTATATATTTGGATTCAACTAATTTAGCCTCTGTTTTATGAAGTTGCTCCAATTATTGCAGAAGTTTGTCCCCTTTCAGGTAATAGTGTCATTTAGAGAACAGGCAGGAAAAAAATCCTTGTGAATAAACTTACCCCAGGAAATGAATCAAAACTTACCAAGGCATTGAGGCTCTGGAGTAATTTTTCTGCTGCTGCTGACAGAGTCCAAACTGAGCCAAATGAATGGGCTTGACAACTGTACGCTGGTGTTGTGTAGTATTTACTGACCATGGAATACAGACTGAAACTTTACAGAGGGCAATGAAAATTATTTTGAAAGAGTCAAATCAGTGCACAGCTGTAACAGGCTTGAATTATTATGAAGTAGAATATGATACAGGAGCTGTAAAGGGACTTGGACTCCATTTTGAAAAGCAAGTCTGTCTGTTGTGAGGCCTTAGAGCTGTGCACAGGTGCTTGTATTCATGTTCCTCATTAGAGAAATAAAATGTTCTCCCTTATTTTTAGCTCATTTATTTTTATTTTTCAGAACAACACTATTCCCTAAAGAGAACTAATTTTAGGGAATAAAAATGTGACTTGGTCCGCATGTCAGCAGTAGCAACTCCTTTTGGTTTCCCAGCTAGCTGGGTCAGCAATAATGACTGTTGTACATTTCCATGGCCCAAAAATGCTAGAGAATAAAGTGATTAGTCTAAATGAAAGGGAATGTATGCTGTTTCCTCTTAACCAGTTGTCTCACATTTGCATAAAAGACTACCTTCATTAGCTGTAGTGAACTTAGGGACAACTACAACTTTACCAGCTGTGAAGATCTTGACTTCTTTCCTTGATTGACACATAAGAAGGGAAAAACTTAAAAATAGTACTTGTGACTTAATCAACTTTTAGATATCGATGTATTCTCTTTATATGTATACATCTGTATATGCCAAATACCCTCAGAACCAATAATAATGCAGATATCTTCATTTGACAGGAACTTCCTTGCAATTAGAACAGGTTTACTGATTCCTGCATATTGAGAAGCAGATGTGATATTGCCCTACAAAAATTCTACAAAAATCATTAAAATTAGTAAAAAGATATTTTGTCTTTAAAAGTAGATGTTTGGAATTAAGAAATTGCTCAGCAGCACAGAATAACAATTGGAAAGCTTCTCCTATGGACTGTTTTTTCAAAATACAGCATTTAGAGTACGCAGTATTGCATGCAGCTTAGAACGAAAGACTTATTAAACAATTACGTATGTCAGAGACCTACATAATAGCATTTACTTTATTTTAGAATTTACTTGTTCAATGAGAAATTGTCTCCTGATCATGTCTGGAAACTTTTATATCTCTAGTCAGCTTGTTATTAATAGCTTTTTAAACAGTTATAGCATATGATTAGCAAACATTCAAAACCATTATGCATATTTTATATGGCATATATAGTCACCCATTTATAATTTATAACATATGTTGCTAAAACATTTATTAAACATTGATAGCTGGTTTCAGGTTACTACTATTGTGTATTATAAATACAATAAAATCACTCAAAATTCCCACAACCTTTCTATCAACATTCGTTTATTGTTAATATTTCTGCAATCTATGGTAGCGTAAAAATGGCCTTAATGTATCATAAATGATTTATGAAGTCATCTCCACCTGCTTATCTGTCACTTAAGCCATACATCACAAACCATTGCTAAACCTCTGTGTAAAATAACCAATCTGTAAGTATTGGAGAGAATGAACTGTACTTCAAAGAAATACTGGGGGTTTTAAACAAATCTTATTGGTAACCAAGTCGATTACTGAGCTGTAATGACCTGGGCTTACCTCTTAGCGTGCCAGTTTGTTCAGCAAACAAACCTCACGCTTTTCTTGCCCTTGCCCTCAAGGGCTCTGTGTTGTTTAAAACCTGATCGCTTTGCAATCACAGCTTTTCTCCAGCCATTTATCTGTACTGTGCTGCGCTCTCATTTCCTGCTTTAGTTGGGTTGTTATCACATTAGTCTCCTCCATGGCAGAGGAGGGAGGAGGCTGAGATGCAGGGAAGGAAGTTGAAGCTCTTGTAGTGTAAGCTGGGCTGCTGTTTGGAAGAACCGTAGTGAGAAAACAATCCAGTGGAGACATGGCCTTGTACCTGGGTGAGCAGAGTACTCTTGGGAGAACCAGGAGAGTAATAGGTTGCTGTTTTCTTCCTGCTGCTACTTACATGAAAAACCTCTTTACTATGAAATGCTTCAGCAGTTGTCGAAGCAGGAGGTAGAGTTTAGGGACCCAACTTTGAGGTGCATGGACAGTGACTTGTCTCCATCATCTTGTTGGGTGAATTGGAACCACATGCTCTTCTGCAGCCCGGCACATGCAAGATTAATGATCTTCCTTTTCAAATTCCTTCAAATCTCTCCTTTAGTGCAGTCTAGATTGATTTGTGGCCCTTGCCCATGTCCATACATCTTGATTCTGACAGACAGTTTTTATGAGCTCTGCTTTACTGTGCCTTTGCCAGTTTAAGTTGTTTTGCTGCCCTTCTGATTTTATGCCTGTAGAGAACAGAGTGCTTCTGAGGCCTGTGTAGGTAACTGGTAAACGCTGTAGAATCTGCCTTCGGTAACTTGCAGCAGAACTCTTTACACATCACCTTGGCATCCGGTTGTTCCATTACTGCTCGATCACCTGCTGAGACCTTTGTGATGCTGAATGGGTATTTTGCAAATGTGGTCCCTGGACCATTGGATGTATACTCCTTCCTTTTGAATATCTAAACTGTGCCTCTGAATCAGTACTAAGTATTTTGAGATAATATTTCAAAGTATTGTGCTGGAATTCCTTGAGATATACATGGTATGCTATTATTTTAATAGTATTTCTGTTGATGCATTGACTAATCTTTGAATATAACCTATGATTGTGTACAATTCTTCCATCCTGTGTGGTCCTAATCCAGCTAAACATCGCTATCTGAGAGACTTTGCAGCCCTCACAGGTATGTTAATGGAGCTGGAATTAATGCAAACTATATGCATTCTGAGATATCACCGTGCAAATGTATGAATTAGTCTATTTTTGGTACTACAATGATAACTAGAATTAGTAAGGACCCCAAATGGTGTTTGGGAGTCAGAGGGAGTAACTTTGGTGCTATGGATTCTCCCTAGCTAAGTGTAAATTAATTGTTCCATTATTTGTATCCAGTTTGCAATCTGTAACTTGTCATTCTGAAGGATTTTTTTAATAAAGGAGGAAAAGAGAACTTTGAAGTCTTGTTAAAGACATGGTAAATCCAGGCAACATATTAGATGAATTTTGCAAGTAGGGGTTCTTGTGTTTTATGTTTTCGTGTAGAGTACGGAATCTACAAAGCCATTGATTTCTTGAACGGCTAGCATCTGCACCATGCTGCAAATCAACCTACACGGTTTCTCCAGTGTTGTACTGGAGATAGCTCTAAGGACTATGGCAGTGATGTTTGTTTTATTCTGTAAGTGCTAACTTTTTTCTGTCTGGTGCTTGGTTGATGGATAGGCATGCAAAGAACTGCGTACAGCTGTACTGGCTGATGGTACCAAACTTCATTTCTTTGTTGCTACTCTGTAGTAAAAGTAATGCTGTTACTACTCTGGCCTTAAGCACAGAAGTCAGTGTATGTGACTTGAGTTTGCACATATAAATTATACATAAATCTGTTCCAGGATTAAGGAGATTTGATTTTTAGAAGTTTTAAAAAGAATTATAAAGGCTTTTAAAATTCAGTTTCTACCAAGTTCCTGTACAGAATCTCAAGGCTGAGTCAAGCGATGAAAAATCCATAAAAACAAAACTTCAGAACCAGAATGTGGTGTGATGCAAACATCCTGAGGCAGTGTTCATTCTGAAGTAGTCTTTTTTCAAGTATTGGGAGTTTTCCCAGTGCATTCAGATAGTTTGTGCCATCTTTCCCCTATTTGATGGAGTTTTAGGTGCTTATACTATACCCTTTCTAGGAGATGAAATAATTGCCAATGAAGTTTTAATGTTAACTTTCAAACAAATTTTTCTCATGTGAGAAATCAAAAGATGACCTCGGAAGGTCTGTGCAGATCTGATATGAATTGCTCACCCTAAAGAGCTGACAAATTTGAAGAGGTTTTAATAGGAACCTTGGAACCTTAGAGATAGTCAAAAGCTCTCCAGACATAGTCTGGCCACTTGCTTTAGGTGACCTATCTTGCACTGTGATTCTGTGATACTTTATTAATCCAGTCCCTGATCCAGTTATCAAACCAATGCTTTATTCTAGGCTTATTTAATGAGGCATTTGTTTAATTAGATGCACTGAAAAATCAAGGTCCATTGTAGAATCAAGACTCTTTGTATCTTCTTAAGCAAAAGCAAATGAAAGTGGAGAATTTTGCTATGGAAGTAAGTAAATAGAATATGGGCGACATCTACTTCAAATCCTATAAAAGAAAAATGCTTTGCATGCCTCATGGTAATTGTGAGAGCAAGTGTTTCTGAAACTAATAATGAACTCTGAAAACACATAGGATAGGACAGTCTGGGGAAGAGGAAGGGGGAGGAGGTCATGTATGTGTGATTGCATTTGCTTTGTTGATAATGTGCTGGGAAATTAGTGTATGGAACAATGAAGAAGTTTGGGTGTTGCTTTCTGACTGCTATTGCTGTTCTTGCCACCATTTTAGCAAATTAGAACCTTAAGTCTCTGCCCTGCAGAGTCCAAACAGCATCTCCAGCAAATAGGAGAACCAAACCCCGGAAACAGTGTCTGGCAGGGCAACGTGTTGGACTTCAACCAACTTTTCCAGTTTGCGCTTCAGTTTCAAAAAGACTTTCATACTTTTTCCAGGGAGGGGACAGTATTCAGCTGCACTTCTGTCAGGGAGGACAGCACTGACTCGTGTAAAAAGTCTTTTTTGTTTTGGGGTTTATTTTAGATCTGAGTAATAATATGCATGACATGAGGCTCTATAAAGCAGCAGCCCTTGAGCCCAAGCTCTCTTCATAACTGTAGTGGCACTCCACTTAAGCTAACAGGAACTGCTGTGATTAAACCAGCAGCAGCCCAGTTTAAGAAAACCCTAGATTCAATGCTGAGCACCCATTTTGTACGG
Source organism: Aramus guarauna (assembly GCA_013400195.1). Taxonomy (NCBI): domain Eukaryota; kingdom Metazoa; phylum Chordata; class Aves; order Gruiformes; family Aramidae; genus Aramus; species Aramus guarauna. Next base: position 2,231,913 of record VXBL01009512.1, read on the forward strand.
TGAAAACTGCCAGTTTTCCAAAGGGTACCTGAGGTATATGTCTGTCACTATGGAGAATTGACAGCAGCTTCAGTGTGTTTCAGGTTGACCCATCATGCACAAGCTACCTCACTGGATGTATTTAGCACGTTGTTACAATGATCTCTTGCTGTGTAAATGTTTTTTCAAAAGCAGTAGTGAGTTCTGATTTTTAAAACAAAAGCACAACGATTCTGGGAGGGGCTGACAGGTGTGTGTTCTTTTTTTAAGTTGTTAAATGAAATACTCTTGCTCTTCAGAGTTTTTCCCCTCACACTGAGTGCATCTCTAACAAGGCTTCACAGCTTTTGGGAAACTAAACAGCCTTTCACATGCTAAAACTGTAGCCTAATTTACTTGAGTATTGCCTCATTCAGCAAAGTGCTTTGGCATGAGGTGAAGTTGTCAAAGTTATAGCCCCTTCTAAACCAGGATATTTTTCTTGTTAAAATGCTAATGGTAAAATGTTAATTAGTTGGTTTTTAAATAATGTATCTTCTTATTCTCATTAGGTGTTTGAATTTCAGATTTCATTTTGAGTATATAAGAACTTCTTTGTAGGCAGTTCTATAATTATAGATTCACTTGGTTGTTATTTGATGGATACACGCTTTTTATTATGACTGGTCTGTAAATTAAAGTAATAAAGAACCTGACTTTACATGTATAAGTAATCAGTAATTTAAGTGCGATGGAAGCAATAGTGAGATGTGATGTGTAATGAACAATATAGTACTTTGTGCTAGAATAGTGAATTTCCTTTATAAGGGTTGGTGTGCTGTGGAAGGTGATGGATCCATAGCATGGAGGCTGCTAAACACTGTCCTTCTCCAGTTATGGGACTACAGGAGGCAGATTAGGTCTGGTGGGTGACATGAGTGTTTTGCAGCAGAATAAATTTGCTTTAATAGCTGTGGTAGATGGAAAGTAAGATGCTAATCTGACCTCTTGAAATGTGGAAAATGAATGCTAGAAAGCTGGGCAAAAAAAACACTAGGAGGGGGCAGAACATAATGAAGATGCTATTGTAAGAATACAGACCTTCCAGGTGCAAAGACCGTAAGACACCCCAGTATTGGGTAGGGCTGACCGTAAGAAGTTTGTGACTGTCACCAGGCATTCAGACATGGCTGTGACCTAGCAGTATGAATAATGTGTCACTGTCCTGCTTGAGTGTACAGGATGTTGTAATTTCTTTCGATTAGAGCTGGCTCTTAGTCTCCAAATGCTGAATTTTCTGTATTCACTTTTAAGCCCATTCTTTTGTTAATCATTTGGCTGGCACATTGGTTGGTCACTTCACTACAAAAGGTTGAGGGAGGAACTAGGCTGCACTGCTGAGATGTTAAATCCCTTCGTCCGTGGGAGCTCCTGATGGTTTTGACTTTGTGACTGTGGCCTTGAACATCTGCACTGTCCACCTTTGCAAAGCCAATGCCCACAGGGAGCTGCTGGCTCCTACACTGGGGACTTTGTGTACTGGCGTGGTTCCTCATGCCTACCTCCTTTCCACAAATGCAGACATCCCTGCAAGGCAGTGCTTTAAATAATCACTGCTGAGTTGTAAATGTTTATTTGTTTCTTTTGTCTTTTTTGACAGGTTATCTGTGATAATTTTGTTAATTGCTACTTGCAAGGAAGAATCCCGCTTACTCTTTTCTCTATACTTATTACACATGTATAAAAATGTCACTTAGCTTTATACACATTTGCATGAAACACTACTGTTGCTTTGTAGGAGGATTAGCTCGAACTGCTTGACAGGAGAGCGTGTGTTTATATAACGTGTAGTATTCATGACTATAAATACATTTAAACATCAGAGCAGAGTTGCTGATAATGCAGAGCTATCACCAGGATTCAGCAGGCTGCTACAGCTTGTAGGTTGGATGTGAGTGACAGCGCGTTTGAGCCATCTGGAACTGGCGGCTTTGGGGACCTTGGCTGCTGCGAGCGGGTCGAACGGCGGTGTGCCTCTGGAGGATGCGGTTCCCTGCCGTGTTCTCCCAGGCTCCTCAGTAGTGTAAGGGAGTCGTGTTGGCAAAAGCTGGAGGGATGGGGGACTTGGACCCAGCACCTCCTCTCTTCTTTCCCCCACAGTACTGGGTAGAGAAATGGAGACGGTAAGCAATGCATATACAATTAACCTACTGCCTCTTTATCTTGAGGGAGCTTAGAGTTGACAGCAACAAGAAAAAGTGCAATTGTAAGCTTATTTACTACATTTGTTAACCATCTGGGATATAAAGCCTCTAATGTGAAGGAGCTGTCAGATTTTGTTCTAGTTAACCCTGTGGAAGCAGAAGACTTGATTTTAATTTCTTTCATCTGGCATTCAGTTTAGTAACAACTTTGGACAAAAAACAGTACTGATGGATTTATTTTTTTAATCTCTTGATATATCAACATTGTCATAGGAGCTGATTACTGACAGGTCACTAGTGGTCAGCAGGGCTGTCCTGCTGGAGGACAGGGGAGGTCATCAAAGGGTGAGAAGCTTTTCCTCGACTCAAGCTGTCAGGTGCTGTGGAAGGCGATGGGATCCATGGCTTGGAGGCTGCTAAACTAGGAGACATGCAACACTCCTTCTCCAGTTATGGGACTACAGCAGGCAAATTAGGTCTGGAGGGTGACATGGGTGTTTTGCAGCAGAACAAATTTGCTTTAATGGCCGTAGTAGATGGAAAGTAAGATGCTAATTTGGCCTCTTGAAATGTGGAAAATGAATGTTAGACAGCTGGGCAAAAAACCACCAGGAGGGGGTAGAATCTCATGAAGATGCTGTAGTGTGCCCTGCAGAGTGGTGTGAGCTGGGCTCGAGTTGCACAGAGATCAGGCAGAATTCATCCTCAGAGTTTCCTGAAAAAGAATACAAGAAAAAAATACAATTAAAGAACAACTAGCACAAGTTGTGACAGTTTAAGGTATTAGAAATGTAACCATGAATACTGTAATGGGAATGGTAAGCCTTACTGCATAGCGCTGAAAAAACTTGCTTTGCTCTTGGTTTGTAACTGTGGAAACTGGGTTGTGTTCTTTGGGGTTTTTGCTTTAACAGTTTAGAGTTATGCTAGCAAGGTTGAGAATTGCTAGTGAACACTAATGAACAAAAGTAAAGAAGTTAAGGAAGAGAAATGACTTGAAGAGGGGAAAAACAAGAGCAGCATCTCACAGCGGGGAACCACACTTTACAGTAGAGCAACACTGGCTCCAATGGAGCAAATCTAGTTTAGAGGAGGAAAGTATGTGTCCCTGGACTCCGAAGGAAGTGGGCAGAAAGATGCTCCAGTACACATTGAGGGGGGTGGGGTGGGCAGCCAGTATCAAGGACAGGACAGAGAATGTGTAATTATATAAAGTAGCTGTAGAGGTTTCCGGTGTAATTATATAGAGTAGCTGTAGGAATTCCCTGTGAAACAGGTCCGTTGCCTTAGTGGGAATCTCTCTTGTGATGTACAGGGGCTTGGGCTCTGGCCTTGAGATGCCACCATTGGGTGTTTAATCACCTCTCGGAAGTGTGTCCGAACTAAAAAGAGGTGTGGCTGCTGCCAGGAAAAATGAATAGTGGAAACTGTAGCCCCTTACAGTGTGGGAGTTGTGTTCCGCACTACAGAGAATCAAGTTGCTTTGGTGCCAAAATACGGATTTAGTTGCTTAAAATTAAGTCTGCCTGTGTCCCAATTTCCCCATCTGTAAAATGTATTACAGCAATTTCAGCTAATCCTATTAAATTGTAGTACTAGTGTTTCACTATTAATATATCTACAAGGACATGCATCATGGTAACTTTACCCCATGGTGACTAAAATGTCTGCAGTAGCACAGTATAAAATAATCAGAGCCTCTGGGACTCTGGAGCTCTCCTTTTTTAATTGGTTGACTAGAAAGAAATTATGCCAATTTTCCCCAAGTAAAGAGAGAGGAAAAGTAACCTATTTTACAAACTAAGATTTTTCTACTTCCTCTCAACCCTGCTGTTTTAAGGTAACAAGCAAGCAGGATTTGGTGAGCAAGCTTTGTCTTTCCTCTGCACATTAAACTTGTGATTTTTTTTTTTATTGTTTCATCTCACATCGTGCGAGGAAGGACTCAGGTGCCTTCAAAATGCAAAGACTGGGTGTAATGAAAAGACTTCCTGCTAGGCAAGGAAAAAGCTTCAGAGGTAATTATAGCTCCGTTTCTTCAGCATTTTGTTCCATTTAGTGTTTTATTAAACCTCTCACCTGATCTTTGGTGTGTGTATGATAAAAGGAAGTTTGTAGTGCAGCCACCTCTGATAGATGATATAATCCTTTTAGCAGGCAGGATGTAAAGTAGGTCCCATAACGCATCAGGATTTCCTCAGAAATCTCTGGCAAGGCTAATTATTTTTTTCCTAGCCACTGAGCAATCACTAACTCTCTCACAGTTACTAAATGCTTCTGACCTTTGATATATCTTCTACGCTTGTGCAGAGATTACACCTAGAGTCCCTCAAGGACACAGCACCTGGGTTACTGCTTCAAAACAGAGCTCCCCATGAAGGACACCATTTCTTGACTGATGCAGTTTCTGCTTGCTCGGTGCATCTTCCGAAGACAGTAGCATAATGTCACTTTGCCATAAGAAAAAATTAAAAGCCTGCCTTCTTTGGACTCCATTATATTAATAGAAACCATTAGTACCCTGTTGATTGCAGTGGCAATGCAGTAATTACAATATATCTAAAATGTCACTCTTGGACTGTAGAGGAAGGTTATGGCACAAGTTTGGAAGTGCTTACAGCACGCTGCTCGAATAAATCCCTCGGCAGAGGGGAGGCGGTGTGACCTAGGGAATAGTCCCTGGTGGAACATCCCAGACTGGCACTGCAGCCGCAGTGAGGGACCGCAGCCTCCTGCCTTCATAATGTTTCTAACCTGAACTCCTGAACCTGATGATCTGTGGGTGGTCCGTGCTTCGGAAAGGCTGGGAAAACTGATGCAGGGGTGTGTTGAGCAGGCAGCGAGAGCCTGGCCTTCATACCTGGTGCTGCTGGCTGAGCGTGGGCGAGCTGTCTCACCCCTCTGCCTCTTCTGCACAGCCGCTTTCATTTTCCTCTGTACAGGAGCTAGGGTTTAATTAGCATAAGGCTTTTAAGTGTTCACCAACAAGTGGTAACACTTTGGATGTCCAGATTTCTTCCAGACTTATGTTGAGCTTATCTGGCTGCTTATGGATACTTGGTGATGCTGAAGATCAGTCTTAAGGTCTCCAGAAACATTTAAAATCAGAACTCACAAAAATGTGAGGCTTAACCTTCTTGAAGTATTCATTGTTTAATAAAATTAATTTGCATTTAGATATCTTTACTGTAATTACTTTATGTACAAGGGCTGAAATCTTAATGTGATGGGCAGGTGCTGACACCTTAAGACTCAGGTTGTGTGTAATTTAGAAATTAATATTCTACCTCTTCTTTTTAATAAGTTAAATGTTACCTGCTGTAATGCTTGATTTGAAATCAGCTTCACCAGAGGAGAGTTCAAAACCATTCCCTCTACTGTTCCTCCAAAGGAGGAGTTCCTGTGACTTGAAGCTTGCTCTCTCTGTTCAATGATGCTACTCCCAACACTGATTACTACCAGCTTTACTCTTCTCAGCATCTCCAGGAGACAGGCGATGGCCTAGAGTGAAACAGTTGGGGTTCCCAGCCCCTCACGTAGGTCTGGGACCATCAGTGTTCCTTGTGAATGAGAAGGCAAGACTTAAACACGTGTTCCTTGTGATTGTGGGGACGTTCTCTTTTGAAATGTTATTGTTGAGTGTCTGACTGTACCATTTCAATAAATAATCACCAGAGCCACATTTCCAGTCAGCTGACAGCTTGTTTCTTATCTCAGTAATTTTTATGGTTCCGCGATCAGAGCTCAATATACCGCATATACAAAATAATTACAATGAAGCAAAGTGTTCGTTTGCTTTCTTTGAGGGGGTACACTTTTCAAATGTTTCCTAGGCGGGAGTTTTACCTAACCCGGGAACTTTCAATGCTGTTATAGCTGTAACTGAAACTGTAATGATGCAATTAAATATTAAATCATCAGTCAGAGCCTCTGCCTTGCTGTCTAGTTAGATCAGGAATGCCCAAACTAAAAGGGAAAAAAGCAAAACACAGGACAGGTCAATACATGTTTTTTACAGCTTTGTCAGACTAAAAATGGAGGATGCCTCAAGTGAGTTTACTGCTGCCAAATGTCTCGCTATAATGAGAAGCCATCGAGAAACAGTAGGGAGAATACAAAATCATAAGCAACCTACAGTGCCTAGCACAATGCGGTCCTCTAAGTGAAGACTATAAGCACTTCCTTATCTCACACAAATAATACATGCCTCTTATAAAACCTGTTTCTGATGCAGGGTAGAACAACTTTATAGATGGGAAGCTACAGCACAGACAGTAAATGACTTGCTGAGAATTGCACAGGAAACTTGAGCACAACTGGTATTCAAAGCCAGGTCTCAACTTGTTGAGGTTTTCAAGAAATTAATGGATTGTCTTTCTATTGTGGTAATTATAATAATATTTTATGTGATACCAAAAAAAGCCTGATGCTCTTAAAAACTATTCCAAAGGCATGTAAGGGATCCCTGCTAAAATGATACTATTGCATTGGACTGACAATGTGATTGACACTGTCCCATATGGCATCCTTGGAGAGACATGGATTTGATGGATGGACCACTCGGTGGATAAGGAGTTGGCTGGATGGTCACACTCAGTTGTGGTCAACAGTTCAGTCTCCAAGTGGAGAGCAGTGGTTAGTGGTGTTCCTCTGGGGTCCTCAACACAAGAAGGACGTGGAGCTGTTGGAGCAAGTCCAGAGGGAGGGTTACAAAGATGATCAGAGGGCTGGAGCACCTCCTGTGAGGACAGACTGAGAGTTGGGATTTAGCCTGGAGAAGAGAAGGCTCCAGGGAGACACACTATAGCAGTCTGCCAGTACCTGAAGGGGCCTACAAGACAGCTGGAGAGAGCTGGAGAGGGACTGTTTACAAGGGCATGGAGCAACAGGACAAAGGGGTATGGGTTTAAACTAAAAAGGGTGGATATAGATTAGATACAAGGAAGAAATTCTTCCCTGTGAGGGTGGTGAGGCACTGGCACAGGTTGCCTAGTGAGGTTGTGGCTGCCCCATCCCTGGAAGTGTTCAAGGCCAGGTTGGATGGGGCTTTGGGCAACCTGGTCCTAGTGGAGGGTGTCCCTGCCCATGGCAGGGGGTTGGAACTAGATCTTTAAGGTCCCTTCCAACCCAAACTATTCTATGATTCTAAAGGCCCAAAATATATTTCCTGTCTAGCTGCAGAGTTGGCTGGTTCATGTAATGAAGCTATTCTATGTATTCTGGAATACCTCTTATTTATAACTTGGGGTTTTTTCCCTAATTGGGGGAGAGGAAAGCTGGAGGAGATTCTCCAAAGTATGACACCATTCTTTACTACTTTTAAGGCCTTTATATTACTGGAATAGTACAGTAAAGCTCCTGCATAATGAAAACCTGAGTCACTCAAACTATAATATTACTTCTACCAAAGGTAATTTTTAAAAGTGCAGTAGGGCATGATCCTTGTAGCTAATGAGATCTCTCCCTTTCTTTGCGTTTACCTAGTTTTGTATTTCTGATACAGTTCTACAAGCTCTCTGTAGAGACCTGCTTTACAAGCTTTTACACTGGAGACGCGCATTCAGTCTGTGGTCTACCCCTTTTGCTCTGACAAAAACTTGCTTTCGTTATTATTTGTCATGTGTTTTCTTTAAAGTAATGCTTGGACTAAAAGTCCATGTTCTGCTCTTAATAACAATTTAACTGTTGTAACTTGAAAACTTGTCCTCTTGTCTTATTTTTGAGTGCTTGAGCTCCCATTGCATTAGAAATGAGGTAGAATGAATGAAGGCTTCTCCCATCCCTTCTCTCTTCTATAGTTTCTATATGGTAACTGCTTGCAGCTGGATACTCCAGCAGTTGCTGCATTTCAGAGGTTCTTAGATTATCCATTTATAACGGAAAAGCCAGCATTTTGCCATAACCTCAGGAAAGGACGTACATCATGCTATCAAAAGAGCATGTGCTAGAAAGTGCATATACTCTGTAAGTTCCTTCCCTGCAATAGAACTTATTTCTGTTCTGTCATTGACTCCATTGTTTTTTGTTTGGTTTTTTTAATCTAAGCATTTGTTTGCTGTGGTGGGTAGGTATGTGTGACCCACTACTGCTTTCAGGGCCGCTGAAGGTTAGACTATATCATTCCAATGTATCTTAGCATAGATTTGTTGACGTCAAAAGAGCAGTGACAAATTAAACAAATGACGATCTGGCCCTAAAAAGTAATCCAGCCTGTTGGAGTGTTCTGGCTGATAAACAGAAATGATGTGTTTGTTTTCCTACTTTGTAGAGTCAGAGTAAAGCAGGCTCTGCAGGGATGCTGAAATTGCTTGCAGCAATATCTTCTGTAATATGAATCCAAATAAGTGAACAGACAAAGCTTTCCGTAAGGGTAGCCAGCTCACAGGGGAAGAATCCCCTTCTCAGACACCTTAGATACATTTTTACAGCAGGGGAACTTCTGGGGAAAAATGAAGAAGCTGAGCGGTACAGCATCCAGTCCTGCCATGTTCTTGTTTAGAGTTCACGTCGGCAGGCGTTGTTACAGCCTGCTGCACGGACGGCTTCTCCACTGCCAAATCCCAGCAAAGGGTGTCCAGTGCCAGCATCTTCCAGACGTACCTGACAGAGGGAAGGTGTGGGTAACTAAAGCATAGCACTTCACACAGCGATGCAGTAGGGGCTTTCCCTGTATTTCCTACGTAGAGGCTATAGGGCTTTCATACGAAGACCTAAACCTGTTTTATTAGTATTTGTCTAGCTTATTGTTGTGAATGCTTTAGGAGGACATATGTAACTAATTCAAAACCCTGGGCAATTTTAACAAAGTACTTTTGTAGGTCAAATCAATGTTAGATGATATTGCAAATAACTCAAAATTCCTCTTCTCCAATGACAACCTTTTTATACATCAGTGCAATATGTAACTATCTGAGGTGGATCCTCTGCATGGTGGATCCTAGACTTTGTTACAGAAGAACTGAGAAGTAGTGGTAAATAGACCTCACCATAAATGAAAATAGTTTCCCATTTGTACACTCCTACAAAGTGCTCTGCCCTTGATCTGGAGTACTGGGTTATGGTTGCTGAGAATGAACTGAAGGACTTAAAGAAATTGGAAGCTCCTAAGAAGGAGAAAATAGTCTCTCCATATGATTTCAGCACCTACTGGTGTCAAAAACCAATTCTGCACACCATCTTTCAGGGGAAAGGGCAAGTAGCTCTCCGAAGCCTCACTGCTAATTTTGGGCTCCTTCAGATAAGAGCAAGGTGTCAGCAGGAAATTGTATTTCCTCAGTTGTGTGCCAGGTGTTGTATCCTCCTTTTGTCTGCCTTATCCAATTTTACCAGCTGTGAGAACTGTTTTATTTGCTTACCTCATTGCGTAACCTAGGGCAGATACCCTAAAACAGGTGCCATCAAGCAAAGGTAATAATGCATAGCATTTATCCAGCATGTTTTTATTTTCTACATGCTCTAAAAACAGGAATTAAAAGTAGCAAGTGAATGGAAAAAAAAAAAATACCACAAATGTCCGGATTAGTCCTATGCAAACTGCCAGTGAAGTGGTTGCATCATGGCTGGCTGCATAACTGCGTCGACAGGTGTCAGCCAAGTCCCACCAAATGGGCTGCCCAGACCAAAACTGCAGCCGCACGTTTTTCACCTCCCTTGCAAGGCAGAGGAGTATTATTTTGGATGGAGACAGTGTCAGCCTTCCAGATACTAATTGAGGTTGGTAACTGAGCTTCAGTGGCATGAAATGGAGAGAGATGTAGACTGTGTGAGTACTGCTGTGCAAATCGCTGCACACGGTGCTAGGGCAGGCTGCCGGGAGTGTGTTAGTGCAAGCAGAGCCAGGCCGCGTTAGCACCCTTCTCTAAATGTGTTTGCACTTTTGCGCTGACAACTAACTTAGGTATAAGGTGACACCAATACCTATGTCTGATAGTGTGTGTGTGTCCACAATTAGCTGGCTTCCAGTAATTAAGCTGCCTGACTTATCAGTGTGGTGGTTTGAGCGTGGCAGGCATCTCCTTGGGCTTCCGTATGCGTGAAGCTGGGATCAGGGCTCTTACATCAGCCTAGTCTCAGACTGTAATAGATAGGAGGATATTATCTGTGCAATCAGATAGGGGAAATAATGGGATTGAACTCCATGTACATTTTTATAGACTTCATGTCATGAAGTTTGATTCGAGCAGCTTGAAAGGCCAGTGCATGTCTCAGCATGATAATTTTGACATGCACTACATCTCTGGAGAGAGAGTGCATCTGTTTGCTGCTTCTTTCATGTTGACTCTGTCATAATCAATAAGAATAGCTCATTGCATAGAAATTATTTGTGCAAAGGACAAGGATATCTATTTCTTGTAAAATTACCCCCAAAGCATTAAAATAACTTCCTTCTGTATTATGATCAATCATTATATAGCACTGTGTATAAAGAATATCTAGCTACAAAATACTTCTATCTCTCATGAGTCAAAGCTATCTGAAATTCTACCTGGATACATAATTATGAATCTGATACAAATTTAGGCTTATACTACATTTCCTGCCAACATTAAAAACCACACAACCATCCACAACAAACCAACCCACACAAAACACAAACCAAAAAAACTCCAAACAACAAAACCCCAAAACAAAACCAACAAAAAAAACCCCAAATCCTGAATATTTATCATTGTCGAGTGAGGGTGGAGTGTTTGGGGGGGAGGGGGATGAGGGGTGTTAAATAGCTTAATCATGTATAAATGAATTTAGAACCCTTTCACAAATGATTTTAGAACATAGATGCAAATTACCAGTTAAATTATACATACCTTCTAATCTTCCTATTACTATATGCAATGGAAGTAAAACTGAGACTATTAAGTGAGCCTATAAAAATGTTCTACAGAAATGTGTAATTTTGAGCTGCAATAGAACATTCTTTTCCAGTGTTTAGATACTCAAATCGCCAGTTAAGATTTTTCTATCCTTAATTTTCTGTACCAACAATCCGAAGAAAGACCTTTTCTCTATATTTCAGTTTGCAGAATAAACACCCCCAAAACATGGACCCTGTGCCCTGCTCCAGCTCTCAGGACCACTCCCTGGAGCACTTAGCGAGTCATCCTCTCGATGTATCTCGGTAATGGACCATTATTCGGAGACCTTCAGCACTGGGAAAGAAATCCATCCTCGTGCAGTGGGCTAGCTGAAGATCGATGTGCCTCTTAAATTCTGAAAATAGGTCTCAAGTGTGCTATCCTTCTGTCCAGCTGGGAATTTCAATTCCCGAAGCACAAACTCCTCCTGTTGGATACAGGGGTGGTACTCGAAAGCAGAACTCCATCCTACTTGTGGCTTTTCTGTTGCATTTATCACTGTTCAGGCTAATGGAGCTTATTCAAGCCCCTAATTAAGGTCTGAACTTAGATGCTGTTTTACAGTCAACCTGTGATGGTATGCTTACAGGTTCCATATGTGTTAAGGTGGGGCTGGATCACAGAGCTCAGAAGTAACTCCCAAAATAGTTTGTGCAGGCTGACTGGATTTCACAGTAACTAGGATAGTCCTTGGAGAATCATTTGGGTAAAAGGAAAAAACAAACAAAAAAATCT